>KB665622.1:317600-331789 GCA_000349065.1 Anopheles quadriannulatus
ATTAAAAAGCAAATTATTGTCCAGTTCCAGTATCGTATTTTTTTATTACAATTTTAATATTGTTTAACTTGGTGGTTAAACTTTCAACACAGTCATGCAAAAAGCTTAGTTGTATACTTTGGCCTATCCTGTAACAATCACTGTTTAAATAGAAAATAATATTATCCTTCGCGAAACGCTCACCCAACAGCATCGTCGTAACACGTCCATCAAATGTGTTGTTTTTCTTCTGTCACTCAACCTTTACGTTCGCAAGATAGACACAAAAAGAAGCTATATACGCGCGTGTCTGTACGTTTTGCTGTGTCTAAAGATTTGTGCGAAGCAACGGCAGGAATTCACGTATACGTTGCAATGATTATCCTCAGCCTGTCAACCCGATCCGGATTGCCCGGATCCGGAGGGGTTTGTATTTAACCAGTCGAGTGGAAAATTACAGTAGCAATGTTTTCTTTTTATCCTTTAAATCGCTAAGGTTGCTGTTGCTAAGGTATTCCTTAAGGACCGGTTGCAATCTGCTAGCCCAAGTAGAATGCCACCCTGTTACGTTGGAACCTAGAGAAAAAAAAAAAACAAAAAGAAAAAACAACACAAGCAAAAGTAGACATACCGGACGCTTGGGAAAGCACAACAACTCCCGAGTGATTATTTTCCAGCGAAATTGTACTAGCAGTGTTCAGAGGATCGTACAAAACTGCGCACAAAACTGCCTTTGAAGGAGCAGACCCAAATGTGTTCAAATCAGCGTTCTAGATTGGAAGAGAAGGTTTCGAGAGAATAAAAACAAATATAAAGCGTATTTTTGCAAGTTTGCGAAATAGATTTTCCCTTCTTGCAGTAATGAAATGTGCTGTATGTTCGATTTATTTCCAAAATGTACCACAAAACGCAAACGTTCTAACGAAAAGGCTAATACATTGCATGCTGAATTGAGTTTTGCTCATTTTTCGATGTCCGAGCGAAAAGAAAACAATACACTTTTGGTTTCCCTACCAGGGAGTCCTACGTTAGACCTTCAGGCGTTAGGGATTAGAGTCAGGTGATGTTGTCTTTTGTTGCACCCTTCAAAGCCATCCTTTA
The DNA here is from genome assembly GCA_000349065.1 of Anopheles quadriannulatus. Lineage (NCBI taxonomy): Eukaryota > Metazoa > Arthropoda > Insecta > Diptera > Culicidae > Anopheles > Anopheles quadriannulatus. The sequence goes on from KB665622.1 coordinate 318,681, forward strand.
GTAACGAGGGCTCGGTGGGGATGTTTGGAAATGAAAATTAGTTTAGGTAAACGTACCTTCAAATGAAGTATCTTTTGACGAATTTTTACGACCACAAGTCCAGGTGGCTTTGTGATTTGTGATACACCGAAGTCACCAACACATCTTTCACACCTGTGTTTGTGAAGAAAATAAAGCGCAGTTGCACGGTCATTTGTTAGGACCACCGAAACTCTTCCCTTGTACACGTGCTGTTGTTACCACGCGTTACGGAAGCCAGGCGAATAGGGCTCATTTCCTGCCTTACACATTCTGGCACTCTATCCACGCGAGACAACGAACAAAACAACGGTCGCTGTTACCAGCACGAGGTATTTATCATGTTTTAATATCGCAATAATTTAATGGTCACAATTACGAGCGTAATGGGAATTGATTGTGCTGCCGTGCTCGTTTATTTGTTTGCTGCAAATTTATAATCTTTCACGATAAGAATCGTCAAATTGCTGCTGGTACTGCTTCCCGTTCAGCAAGGTAATGGGAACGTCGAGTAAGAGATTGGGGCGGTGCGTGGTTGTAAGGTGTGGTCTTTTTCACTGACCTTTCGTGCGTGGTCGGTTTCAAATCGAGTCGTTACTTGTGCATCACAACGGCTGGGATCCGTAGCTACTGGATATTCAAAATGTTTGAGCTTTTTCTTGCTGTGTACGCACATGATCCAGATTGGAGCAGGAGGAAACAAGGGTCAGACCGGTTCATGTGGTGGCCATTTATAACCTCAATGTTTACTCCGTTTTAGCTACCTATGTCGAATAGGAAATTACCCATTTAGTACAGTGAACCTAGCATCTATGCACGGTGGACACTTTTGGATTTTACATTATAATTAGTCAGCAGTCATTGATCGGTATACATGCTTCAACGAGATAGTGGAATGAAGTCAGTTCGTGTACGTTGGCAACATATTTTTCATTTAACAGTATAATTCAAATTATTTTTAATATTTTATGTCGAATTAAATTATTGACATCGTTATGTCACACTGTGCTACGCAGCATTCAAAACCTTCACTGTCTGTTCGTATTTGGTCCATATTCGTACGCTAGGCAACCATCTTCATTCCACATACGGTCGTTCTCTAGCATTTGTTGGATGCCCGGTGGTGCGTACCACCATCCATATTGTCGATTGGCAGATTTATTTTATTGCCATTGTTTTGTGTTTAATTCGGTCGATAAATTAGACGCAAGATACGACGAAGAGCTAGTGCATCCACGCCATATTCCGGTCCCGATACACTGGGCCACTGGTTCCGGTATAAGGGCTCTGTAATAACACACACGATGTTTGATGAATCGTTGATGGTGGGCTGATTTGTGGGGAGCTCGTGGGAGGAAATGGGAGGAAATTTACCACGCACGCCCGACAATCTGGGCCGCGTGCCACCGCCAAAGCGCAGAACTGATTCTGCCGATTAGTTCTAACGATGGCTAATGGTAATTTACTTAATTGAATCGATTTCCAATAGCCATTTGGTTGTCATTATTTTGGAATTATGCTAATAGATGATGGATGCAATCAACGCAGTTATCAGTGCTCTTGATCAATGAACTGATTGCACCTGGGAGAGATATTGAGCTTGTGATGATAATCATATAAATAGTTCATATAGCTCTAGTGCAAATAAATCTATGTATATTTTATTGAGTCACTGTTTAACAATCCTCTGGATCACGAATTAAACTAAATTGAAGAATGTTTCAAGCTGAAATAGGTGTGTTTTTATGCTTTTTTGTTGTTATATTTATGTTTATTTATACATTCCCGATGTTACAAATTATCATCAAATAATCTATTATGTTGTATGATTTCATTTTGTTTTTAAAAATGTTATTTTATTCATAATGCTCAGGGGTTGATTTTCTCTACAATTAAGTTAAAATATTGTGTGAATCGAACATCTCTCTCAAATATATAGCTAACTTAACTTTTATGGTACTTGGTATTTGGATGGTAAAAAAAGATGATTTATTCGATATTGACTGATCACTGGATCACATGTATATTTTGTTTTCAAGGTTACAGTGTGTCAATTAACCATTTTTATGTTTATGGTTAGTTATCATATAACGATTTAGATTTCTCGTTTGATCCTTCTCTATGCTAACGGAAAAATCGGGTTGCTACTTGAACCTTAAGATTAGCCTGTGGCGACGTACTGGTTGCTGTAGAATATGTTGCCACTTTTCACATGCATTTCCATCCAGCGAACGAACCAGCAGTGCACGCTAGAGTGCAAATCTTCTCTACTGTTGTGAGCTCCCTGTGGATGCGCCTGCAGTGGATATGTTTGCCGTAATAAATATTAATAGCTTGTCAAAGACGTGGGGCTTTGGCTTATGGACCCTTTATCTGAGTATGGCTAGATGCGGAAGGTGTTGAGTAGATGTCTTGGGTTGTACTTCACCTTTCCTGCAATAAGATTGCGTTGGGTGACGTGCTCACGTGAAGTGGCTTCCAAGCTGCTTGATGGTTTGTCACCTCTATGAACTTTGGAGGATTTGAGTAAATAAAAATGTTGTCATCATCAACGTCAATGCGGAGGCTTGCGCACTTTGGGCAAATGATATGCATTTTGAGCAGCACAAGAGATCATGCAATAAATGTGATAACAAATAATATTTCTTATATCTGAGAAATAATTTTTGGTCGGAATTTTCTTGAATGTGCATGGACAAATCGTCACATTTAATTTAATTTATATTGATATAAAACAAAAATTGTACAATATCTATAAATAATATATTATTTTTTGTTGCCAAAAATATGATATTTTTTAATATTTGCCCTTTTAACTTTCAAACAATCAACTGTGCCAAATGCGAAAATTGAAGACATTCTGAGTCCTGAAGGCACAACACAGGTGGCGTAGCATACCTCTCATTCACACTCATATGTATGTACCAAAATCCTCTCGGGCGATGTACGCCGATGTACGCCGACGCCGAGCAGCTCTGACCGTCACTCCTTCTCGAACGAAAATCCGACCACCCGGGTGTGTGTCCTTCAACGATGTTTGCAGATTTGCTGTCACTAATACCACGCGCTATCGTCTCCCTAGTGCTGTACAACAAGATGCATTTTCATCCAAACTGACACCCTGGATGTCACATGGTTGAGCAAGAAAACTGATTGCTGTTTGTATGCAGCTCTTCAGACGGCCATCGTATCGCTAGGAAATGCAAGGGATACCGTTGATTGAAGGATACCGTGCTAAACTGATGTCACAGAACGGGTAAGCAATATTTGAAGATGTGCCGGTGTGTGGTCTCATGTTGGGCAAAGAGCGCAAACTGACACGCGGACAGGTTCCGGGTCCGCATCGTGCCTGCACTTTGCATCTGTTTAGCGAGGTTAGCAACGAAACTTGGAGCCGTGTAGAAAAGCGGCTTATAAGAAACCTTCGTGTGCGAGTGAACCGTTAGCCTGAGCTCACATGAGCCTGGACTGTTTACATATTTCCCCTCAGGGATCGTCCAGTAGCCGATTTAGTTTGAAGCTGCATCCACATACGTTGTTGCCATCGGGTGGAAACCGTGCCGCCTGTTGATGGATTCCAGTTCCATTCGATGCATATCATCGGTCTTTCCAGGTTGTGAATATTTCATATCGTTATTTTGCTTCTGTAAACAATTTTCCTTTCGGTGTGTGCGTTGTGTGATGGATTCCCGCAGTGAGGAGCTATTTTGATCCGTTGTGGATAAGCACTGTACAATGATTTGGAGATATTTTTGTGAGGGTCCTATCGATATTGCACTCAGGCTTCTTATAGGTTGAAAATCGATCTGTTGGTATTGGAATCTATCTCCAAAGAAATTCTTTCATAAAAAAGATCCCAGTTAACGATTCCATGCATTCGATGCTTTATGTTTTATTTTTGTTAGACAGTAATAGAAACCAAGCTGTTCTTAAAAATAACCCGTTTGCTTTAGGTTTTTTTATTATACAATCACAAAATTCGTTCGCAAACTTCATGTTAACTACTTCATCCAATTATTTAATCATGATGATTTGGTGAGTTATGTATTATATGAACAATTTTATAGACTTCAAAAGAGTTGTCATTATATAAACGTCGATTATTAAACGCAACTTTTAATTGCATAATCATGTTCCGAAAATCTCAACCAACGAATGCGAAGGATGTTCCTAGCCCATTGGCAATTACCACGTAAGCGGTAGTAACTGGCCAATATCTACAATCCTCATCATCAAACTGTGGTTTTAATGTCTGATAGGTGAGAGTAGATAAAAAATGCTGTCCTAAAATTATTGACAATAATTCAACCATAACCGCTCACTTGCAGTTATTCCCGAAACGTATCGCAACCAAGCCGAGCCAGATTCCTGCCAAAGGATGTTTGCATACGCGGCTGTAAAATAACGTTCCCATCCATATGCTGGGTGCACGAGGTGAAATCTAGCGCAATAAAAGCATCAAGATGTACCATCGATGTCATCTGTTGTACAAAACGGACGCCTAGGCTAGGAAACTTCACAGGATATCCTGCCCTTGGAATTAACGCATTATGCGACTGAGGCTGGGGTCGGAAAACTTCAATAAAAATTGACGATTTGTCTCCACGATACTGTAGTGTCTGTGGTTTGTACCAATGCAGCCTAACGTCGATCGGTGAGTGCGGAAGATGACGATCTAGATAAAGTATGACATTGCTTTGCCTGATCCTTGCCCGAGTCGTAGGGTTGGCCAACATAATTGGAGTGAAGGGTGAACTCATAAAGGTTTATCATATCTAGCATAGAAATAATAGTTGGGAATCTATCGTTTCCCAACCATCTCTGCGGTTCGCTTGATTGTTGAAATAATTGTAATGCGTTGTGACCGCCAAAGTATGTGTTGTTGTTATTTGTCGGTTTATCTTTCATCAAATGATCATTCCTATCCGTGAAAAGTTTTATCCCTAAAAAGGGGTTTATTCTAATTTAACACGGATGCCACACAATTCATAAAACAAGGTTATAGAGATAATACGCGATTCTGTTGTACAATCGTCAGCTCGTACGACTCAACAGCATCTCCGTCGTGGGTTCAAGTCAACAATGGACTGGCCCTGCCAAGTAAGAACTGCTTATCCGGCTGCGTGGTACTGAATCAGTCTCGAAGGCCGAGATGTCCGCGTATAAGACGTTACAACAAATATAAGAAGAAGACATTTCTATACAAGATAAATAAGTTACATTTAATGTCAAAATTACCTTTCAGAAAGATTTATTATAAATAAATTATTTAACTAAAGTATTTCTAGTTCTACCTTCGTTGTTTCGTCGTCTTGAACTAATGTATAGATTGACATCAAAATTATGGTACGTACGGGAAAGAACAACTATGAATAATGAATAGCGGCAATTAACTAAATATTGTAAAGATCATTGCTTTGCACCGCTGTTAAACTATGCAATAATTGACGTTACGATCTACGCGGTCATACTTACGTTTCATAGGCTTATGCGCACTCCGCAACTAGATATTAAGTTATAATATCAAACGATATGGTTGAGAATCGAACTCGTCCAGTCTTATATAAGCTGGTATAACTATTAATTATATAACAGCGTCGCCCAAATTGTTTAAATGACTTAAATATATACAATCCCAGGATTTCATGTCCAAAGATTTTCACCAGCGTAGCTATGGGCCCTACACTTATTGAGCACGTCATTTTTGGCCAATGCGTTGGCGGTGACCCTTGGGTGATATATTGCCCTTGGTGAAGTAAGGTTGGGTCGCTATCACTCGTCCTTACCGGTGCGTGGTGGCATTCATTCGTTGGCATGCACGTTGAACTGATCCGCACAGCGGGATGTGCATCCGCTTTGGGTTGGGTTTTCTTTCGCTGCCTTCGATCTCGAAACATGAAACTATCGATGGCAGGATATGGGCGAAATATCGCTGATCTCTGGGACAAAGCATGGATGTTCGGATGAGAAAAAGGTGAAATACGAAAGCAAAAAAAAGCCCCGAATCGTGCACGACGGTGATTGAAGTATCGCTCTGGGGTCTTGGAGAGTCCTTTGGCTAACCGGAGCGCAAAAGAGGTCTCGGAAGACTAACGCGCGTGGAGCGAGGTTAAGAGTAGAAGATGAGAGGAAAAAGAAATCCGGGATAGAGATTCCAAAGCTGCGTCAAGCACCGCTGTAGAGGCAAAGGTGTGCACCAGATTGTGCTTCACAGTTTCGTTGAAAATCCTTGGCATCGTTCACTCGATAGCGCCTGCTAGCTGGGCTGGTTGCAGGACGTGACGAAGGCCACGCTACGTTCATGAGGATGGCTGAAAAAAGGAGAGAAAAACATCTAACCGTGACACCTGGTATCGAAAGTGACAGAACTGTCAGGAGTTTTCCGGTCCCTGTTTCACGCTACCCTTCCAATCAGACGTAGGACACGTGCAGTTGTCCCTATTCTACGAAACCCATCGGTACCGGGGTGATTAACGATGAAATACCGTGTGCTGATGAAAATAAATATAAAAAACACACACACCCGGCTGCTGGTCCCAAATGGTCGGATACCTAAACGATGGCAGAAACTTAACATGGAAGATGGAAGAGCAAGAGAGTAAACGAGGACGAGCAATCAGGAATTTTTTTGCTTGATTCAAATAAATGGTCACCGAAACTTGTTTTGGTTTGATTGCAACGTGAAGTTGCAGTTTAAGTAGTGCACTAGCGCAGTGTTCGCAGTTTTCTGGGTTATTAGAATGTGCGAAATAGGGAAAAGAACTTTGAAGACAATTGTACGATTGGATGCGAAAATAACGTTGGAAGTCAATAAAGGATGTGCAGAGATGTAGGGTAGCATGGAAAGAAATGCTGGCTCCAACATTTCATATTCAAGGAACAGAATAGATTTTCTCGCACACAAATGGTTTAATAAAAAAAAAATCTCTTTATTTTGTTGTAACGAATACCTGTCCTTCTTAAAAGGGTATCATTCAAAAGATAATCGAATCGTTTGGCTTTAATAAATAAATCATTATTTTATTTACTGCAAAACCATTGTACATCTCATGGTTTGGTACGATGGTGAAAAATATATACTCTAGCTCAAATTTTCTTGTGAAACCAAGCCAGTCTATCGACGTCGAACAGGAATCGAACACGAAACCATTGAACTGCAACTACTAGACGCGACATCCCTCTCGGTGTTACAAGCATCATCATCGACAGGCTGGTCCAATCGGTAGGTCGAGCCAGGGGTTCATATCTGCACCATCGGCTCTCGAGTAGCTCTCGCCGCGTATGTAGTTCGGTGTGAGTATGCGTTCACTATAAATCAAATTCAATTTCCAGTTACACTCTCTATTCCTCCCGTCGGAATGGCCTGTCGGAATCGACTCGAGAAGGGATTTAATTTTTTTTTAAATTTCTTTCGGAAGGGCAAGGGGTGTTTTACGGTATTCAGGGTACTTTTTTACTCCACACCAATACACGCCAATACTCTCACCCATACGCACGCATATGCTCGGTCTATCTATCACTATTCCCATTCCCGTGCTGTCATTCTTTGCGGGACGTTGAAATGTGACAATGCCCGCCAAAGGCCACGCTCCCTCCCTTCCCTGCTCTGTTTGTGGTCGCAAGCGTCGGCAGCGGCGGCTTTTCCATGTTTCCGCGTAGATTAATCGGAAGGACACTGGCAACGAGACGACCTCCGCACCGTTTCGTTTCCGACACGGGTTGTTGCCAGCGACGCGTCGCCCCGGTTACGATGCGCAATTGGTGGTGGCGTGCGGTATGGTGACGGTGCGCAAATGTTTTGCGCGACCGGGTAGATGAACTGTGATGATGTGCGCACGTCTCACGGCACCGGGCGGAAGCGCAATGCTTCATTAGAAGATTTATGAACAAACGGTCGAACGCTGTTGGCTAGGCCACAATGTCGATGATGTACGGTAACGGGTGGGAAGGGCAAGGTAGGCTCGGAGGGCACCATGTCGTAAATTATTTCGGCACAAGCTCGCGCGGATGCCATCGCGGTGCAACATGCAACCAGAGATGAAAAAAATGGCTTGTTGCGAGGAATTGCGGGGTGGTGAATGCTAACAAAAAATAACGTGTTGTCGAATAGTAGTAGTCCTACCGAAAACCAATTCTGGTGATGAAGCCCGGCACATGAACGTGGTGCGATTTTATTGTTTGCCTTGTGTACGTACTTTTTCGATGATTAATTAGTGCAGTATCCTCGGTACGTGACATCGCTCGTGGTTCGCGGTCTTTACCCGTCACTTGTCGCCGATATTCGAAGCTAATGAACCTCCGTGAGACGTGCATATGGTCATATTTCATCTAGCACCAGTGTAGTAGGGTTTCGTGGTGTTAATGGTGTTAGTAATTTGTAGAAGAAAACGTGTAGCATTTTAACTAAAATAATACGAATACATTTTGCCAGAATTATTGCACTAACGATCGTTAAAACAAGAATTGAGCAGATAAAGTGATTTGAAACGGACAGAAATAAAGAAAGTGTGGATGTATTATGATGGAGCTATGTGCTGTTTCATTTTATCATCCGCTGTGTTGCTTTCTACTTTTCAACCCATTCTGCCTTCCCCGCGCATTGCATCCCTCCTGCTGCAATGTGGCTATTGTGCTGGCAAAAGTCTTTCTGAGGGCAAGGTCCGAGCGCGAAGTTGATGAAGCTGATGACTTGATTGACTTTCGCAATCGCAATGATAACCGTAGGAAAATAAAATTGTGCACAAACCTGTTTCAGTCTTTCAGTCGGAGGTTTGCGGCATCATTGACCAAGCACGCTGTATGACAGTACCACCAACCGTGAACGAAAAATGTAATTTTAAGTAATTAAAGCAGCAAATGCATTACTTAGATGTTCCTAATTTGATGTAAAGTTGATTTTATTTTGCATGGATTATTTGAGCAACATTTGATATTCATTTTGCTAGGGGAAATTTCTGTTCTGTTCTTCCAAGCATCAAAAGAACGCACTTTATGCCTTTCGTTACACAGTCCCTTTTTTCCTGTACCGCGCGCAGGACACACACACAAACCGCCGCAATCACATCGAGACAACCAGAACACCCTGTACCATACTCGGTCGGTTTCGAAACTCACTCACAGCTTCCATTCCAGGTGTTTTGCTGATTAAATGTACGCTCCACACTCCCCACGCTTCGCTCTCCTGCCAGACTTTCATGGTTGATTAATCGTGAGCATAATGGTCGTCCTTGCTTGCGGCATCACGTCATCATTCTCGGAAAACAGTCAATCATGTGCAAAACCCAGGCGCACCACGCCATGAAAGCCCACGCCGCGAAAAACTGTAATTTGCCACCGGATTGCACAGTGTGCCCGCCTCATTTGGGTCGATCTAATAATGAAGTTCGCCGAAACAATCCCGAAAAGTTAATTTTCCAACCATCTGCTGCAGCGCACGGGCGCACGGGCGTCTAACGAGCGGATTGATTTTCAAGGTATTATTTGGACGGGCTACAAGGAAGGACAATATGTGCAACCAGGAGCGCTCTGCTGTTTAATGCATCACTAGCACAGGGGAGATAGCCGGTGGTAGTAACTGGTGGAATCAAAAGTCATTCCAGATTGTCGGAGGTTGTGTTGTTGTTGTTGTTGTTGGTTGCATAATTGAAGTGTTTAATTAGTGGTGCTTTGTTGCGTCGAGAGCATGCTGATACGATTACGATCAGATTTTAATCAAAATGCGTTTAATGGGTGGGTGAGTACTGCAATAGGCGAGTTATTAATTAGACTTCTTTAGCAATATTAGCTATTTTAACCCATTACTTTAGTACATTTCATTAAATTAGGGTTTCCTTCGAGACTACTGTAAAAATCTAAAAAATTAAACCAATCATTTAAGATACTTATAAATACTTCAGACCACTTAAGTATATATTGTTGCTAAAATGAGTAACTAGTTGTCTTATGATGTAAGGTATTACAGTACACTTTATTTCCTCAGTTTTATATGATCATAAAAAATAGAAAATATCCTTCCTGGTTTCAAGTTCCATTCCATCATTTTCTCACGTTTGTGGTTGACTGGATTGATACAATACCGCTTTCTTTTTTACCGAGGATCGCTCATCAATGCCCCCTCTCTCTACGGATGGCGTATCACATTACTTTAATTTCCGATCGTACGGGAAAGAGATCTCGTCGCTATCTAGTATTCGTAAGCATTCTCACACCCTATTCAGCTGCTTTTCAAGCGTTCTCATTGTACTGTTAAAATCACAAACATTCCTTTATTGCCCTTGGTAAGAAGGTTGGTAGCTTAATTGATCCGATAAATCCCACCAATCTGAAATATAATTATCGCTAAAACTGTTTCACGCTGTGGGAAGAAAAACTCAAGCAACCATGAAACAGTAAAGAATTCGGACGGCTTGTATAATTTACAAAAGAAAATATTAAATAAAAATCAAGCCGTGATATATCTTCGGGTTAAGTAATATCTCACCCTTTTGAAATCGAAAAAAACACACACAAACACACACATACAGCTTATGAATGTTTGTTATGAATATATTTAATCTCTTTCTAGATTTGTAGCACGATATCGATATCTTAATCAGGGATGACTTTAATCCTTTTCCCATTGCAGCAAAACTGCATCACTGTTGTACCCCTTCATATCTTTGACACTAAATACGAAAGTGCACCATTTTTGTTATTGTTCCTGTTGGATTTGATGGATCTCTAGCTAGGGTGCTACAAAACGGCGTCTCAATTGCTTGCGATCGTTATGACTTTACGTCGATATGGTTAATAACTTGTTGCAGTATTTAGAATGGGTTTGAAAGTATTCTCTAACATTCCCCTGCTCATCGTTCCGGGCGATTATTATGAACGATCTTTAAAGTAGCGTGCTCGCTGATGCGGTCTTGCAAGGGCTTGAATGCTACAATACGGTTGCACACGGTCGTTTTCATTTGTGTGTGTGTGTGTGTGTGTTTTTTTTTCTTCAACTGACCCTCGCACCACAAATGTGTAGCAGCTTCGGAATTGTGTCCATGAAGCCGACAAAAGGACACAATAAGCAAGTATGTACAAACAATTCACACGCCATGAAATTGCTGAGGGGTAAAAGCTATACCCCAAAGGTAAACACGCGTACGCTTTGGTTCCGGATTGCCTAATGCTTCCGGGCTTCTGTGACTACCAGCAATGCATTTTTTATTTCACCTTCTTCTTCTTTTTCTTTTCTTTTTTCGCTACCTTTCCTGTCGTACAGTAGTCGGAACGAGCGTTTCGGGCTTTATCAAGATGCATGCATAATGTATTTGCTTATCGATATCCCGAAGCGAAATATGTACTCACGAGCGAGGTGTCCGTTCTAACGTTGTTATGTCCAAAAGGTGCTTTACTGTTGCTGGAGGGGGGGGCACCATTTGTTAGGGGTGGAGTAAAATTCCCACGGGTACTAGCCCCATCAACGTCCTTCTTGCTACAAACAGCATGTAAAGGTAATGTTTGTCTTAACATCGACACACGAAATGCGAGGAAAACAATTGACTTCTAAATTTGATTGATTTAATAAGTTTATTTACAATGTGTTTCAGACGACACGGCTAGTGATGGTATGAGTGCCTACGATGCCTTTAATGCCTTCCAACCTCTCAACCGTTCCTTTCACCAAACGAGCGGCTTTAACGGATAATTCGGCTGGAATGGTGGCAGCTTGAACCCTTCAAAATTGACACATCGCTGTATATATGGCTGGGTGCGCTTGATTAATTGGACGAAATTTCTACAAACTGTGCCCCTCGTCGGATGAGACAATCATGAAGTGGCATACAATAAAAAACACACTACCCTATTAAAGTTTCGATCGACGGCTGTCACTTTGCTTTTTAACAAACTTAATATTGCCTTACCAGGGCGAAAGTGTCACAGCTTTGGCTCGCTAAATTAATCGAAATTGGATTACAAGACAATGCTCGGCGGTATGTCGTACTGCGTCCGTCGTTAATTTGGTCTATCTGCCCTTTTACCGTGCATTCAATGGGAGCAGTATCGGGGTTGGAAGAATCAAAAACACTCTTCGAACAACAAAAAAACAATATAAGACCAAGCACACCGATAGGAGGACACACAACAAACAGCTTGATCGGGGAAGTGAGAAAAAATGGCTCGTATAGTATTTATATCCAAACGGGATTGACCTGAACCCGAACCAATGCCTTTCGTACCGACCTTTTTTACAATCACATCCCATTGTTTCATCGTGAGCGAATTAACCGTATTTTGAAGCTTGGGTGAAATGGTATGGATAAGTAAGTATGTGACCCTTTTTGTATCGCGACTCTTTTTTGTTTTCCGCACAACGAAGCAGAAATGATGTGCTTCAAGTGCTTCCAAATTTATCGAGATAATGTTGCAGCATCAACTGATTGATTTGGCTGATGCAATGATGCACTTAGACATTAGACCGGATGGGTTGAGATTGAATGCAATTTGAACTTCATTTTGTACGTACTTTGTTTTCCAGTTGTATTCGGGCCTTGCACTTAAAATCAATTAGCAATATTATGTTACATGAACATGTTACAAAACAACCAGCAAACAGTCACACCTTTCAATCTCGGGTGCAATCGGTCGGTGGAATTCAAAATATCTATTTTGTAAATGAGATTGTAGCTACACCTTTCCAATATGGAAACAGCAATTTCAATCAACCGGCCCAATGGCCTGGTCTGGCCATAAAAATGAACATCATTTCGAACGTATCAATCACCTTACGTGTGCACGGCACGTTTCCATCGCAGAAAAGCTTTTACTGCTGATTACTTTCGATCCGATTCTGCCACGCTTTGTGACCAATCGTAGAACCATATTCATCCACCTAGCCGTAGGAAAATGTTGTTTGGCACCTGATGGAAAGCTGTGTATCCTTTTTGCCCGGGGCATAAGTTACGGCACCTTCCATTCCACGCCTCATCGGTGTCTGTATTGCTGTTCCAGTAATTTTAGTTAACGCACCGCGGTCCGCAACCGGTGATGCTAATTTCGGATGGTTCTGCTTTGAAGCCAGGCGAGACTTTCAGTTCAATTACTGGTCGCCCACGTCA
>KB665622.1:362370-373369 GCA_000349065.1 Anopheles quadriannulatus
TGTGTTTACCATCTTGCAGACATATTAGCAATCACAGTGCATTAGCGTGGTCCGTCTTCAATTGGCTGATATTTTTCGTGGAACTTTATCGTCATCGTACCTACTGGAAATAAACTTAGTTTAGAAAGTCCTATCTAACTATGCATGGTTTTATTTTTCTTGTAGAAAGAGTAGGAATACGTTGCCACTGTCCTTATGCTTGACAAACAAATGACCCTAATGCACACCGTAGCTCTTTGCCCTCTCGAAGACTCTTCCGGGTAGTCACGGCGGTATGATCACGCTCAGCTTTGATATCTTCGTGTAGGCTTTAATATGCTGGCGGAAAGCCGTGATGGACAGCTAGATAATGAAAGGAAGCCATAATTGATTGCGTTGCGGTTGCAATGTGGTCTCGAGTGCGGCCAACGCCTCTACCAATTTCTTCCGTGCCGTTGAACGCGCGCGGTATTCGCCTAACTGCTGCAGCAGTCGATGCAACAGTGGTAGAATAGTGTTTTGTGTTTGGTTGGTTGTGTTGCTGGTGGCTGGCAGCAGGAAACCGCCGATGAGCCATCGGCCACGATCTTTCCAAAGCACTTAATTAGCTAAATCAATTTAATTGATGCGATTTTTGTAATCTTCGATGCGTTTTGAACAATAGATGCATGGTGGGAAGCAACGAATGATTGAAACGGGACATCTTTTGCCTGGGTAGCAATCAGTCGTTCGGTGCTCCGTAGTGTGGTTTGTGAATGTATCTTGTGTGGGATTTGAAAAAGGGCGGTAAGAAACAAAATAATGTGATATTGTCAAGGTCGATGGAGAATTTGTGTTTTTTTTTTATTTTAGACATTGATTTTGACCACATATTCACATTTATTTCTGTTTTGACAGCATACACATACCATGTCAATAAATTTGGAGTAGTTTGCTGTCAGTTTTATTCATTTAGTTGGACAGGATTTTCAGGAGCTGTACCGCACTTTCGCATTTTCGCAGAAATATAAACTTTGGCATCAGTTTTTTTACTCTTCCATCGCAAAGATTCTCTAAAAAGTGCTGTTAATCCAAAGCAAAACTCAAAAACCTTTTTTTAAGCTTTCTATTCATTTTGCAAAAACCCTTCGTTCGGCCAGGTTCCTTCTCCCGTGTGCGCGCTAAATCGCTCAGAACCACTTCTCAAGAAAATCCACCCATGCGCACTTTTTGCGATGCCAACCGATGCCATACACGGAAAGCGTATGTTGAGATAAAAATAAATTACAATAATCCATAAACCCACATTAGAAAATCATCCTTCAACGTCCCATTCATGGATTACGGTAATCACACCGCGCTAATGACGACGAGGGCATCGGATCGGAGCGAACGACTGAAAGCCGGCAGGAAAGACGACGAGCTACCGAACCTCCCACATGCGGCTGGACAACGGACACACACACGTGAGGTCTGCCTGCGGCGGCACCTCATTAGGATTTTATGGGTTATTTAAGCAACCCGAAACGGAGCAACTTGAAGATGAAAAATGTGAGCCCGCGCCGGTAAGCAGCAAACAATTGAATCTTTGAGCCGGGGAAACAAAGGACTTCCCCATGGCAGAATGCTACTTCAGGGAAGATACGTGATGCTGTGCGGTGCGATTGTGTACGTGCGTTGTGCGCTGCTGCACTGTTCAGATGCATTGCGGAAAGATCATCGTGCGGTTGATCTTGTCCGAAGCTTTGGAATAACTAACCACGTGGAGATGTGTGGATTTAGTTTGATAAGTCACGTACAGAAAAAAAGTCGTAGAATTTACCGGTGTTTAACTATCGTTATAAAACTTTCTTATATTAAATATTAAAGGATCCCAACACATAACACATAATTAACAAAACAAACTGTTAGCACATTCCATTCGTACCAAGCTACCGAGTATCAGAAAAGTAAGAGCCCCCGTGTGAATGTTCAAACTCTCTGAAATCTTCCTTGTTGTGACGAAGTGTGTGGAATCACGACACCACCTTCCCGAGCAGCGCGGGTTTAGTCGCGAGATAAATCACAAATAATTCTCAATCATCGTAATTAATAACACTTTAGGTAAAATTCCGACGTAAAACCCCGCAGCGAAACGGGACCCACAAGGGCGGAAAGCATTTTGGGTCGTACCGCGAAGATGAAGATCTTCGGTGGAGGTACAGTTCTTGTACCGCTTCCCTTCCCCGTTCCCTCGTAACCACTCGGGCATATGATCCACGGCGTGGAGATCAAGTGCCGAGGTCAAGCGAGAAGATGTTCCTAGAGCAAAATGATGGGTAAAAGTACGCACTGGAGAGCGCAAACTCCCATTCCCGAAAGTCATCCTCCACGGTGTCTCGACTGCGCGCTACCATGAAGGAAGGATTCGTATTGGAAGACGGGCGATTTATTTTACGATCGCCAGTACCAAGAGCATCATGTGCTCGTCATAAAAAAAGTCATTTGAGTCGGATTGATCGTCTCGACGGAGCTTGCGCGGGACAAGCTTTAGAACGCGGCGCGGCCGGGTCGAGAAACGGCCAGGCGACAACACCGTTTCAGTTCCCTTGCTCAGACTCGCCGTCAGGGTGTGTGGGAGCGAAGGTATGTTGGTGGTGGCGCTGGTGCTGCTGTTGGAGGGTTGTAAAAGTGAGGTGTTGTTTCGCCAGCCCCGAGATGCCTCACCTTCTTCACCTTTTTGTGGGGCTTCTTGTGCTGACTGCGACGTCGTTCAAAAAGCTGGTGTGAGCTGTGTAGTTTTTTTTTGTTCCACAGCAAAGAATCTTGCCGGTCAGCGCTGGGTGTACTCCTCTTTTTCCCCCATTCCTTGAGCTGATCACTCTGTCGAATGCCGAAGATGACAGTGACGATGAAGATTTTTCGATTTCCATTTTTTTCCGTTTTGGTAATACTTTTGGGCCGGCAATTGTTGGTGTGTAAAAGAGGAGAGGCCACAGGGAGCTGCGGGAATGTAAAACCCGAACATGAATTATGCGTTTGCTGACGAGGCTGCAAAGTCGGACAAGGGTTTATGATGTGCAAGGGGCAGAGAGAAAAAAGTGTTTACTTATGCGTAAAACGACCATAAGCAGCGTCCTGGTGAACTGGTAGCGCAGAGGAAGAGGGAGGTAGTTACGCAGTCGAGGTGTCGGAAATGGTGTGAAGATAAACGAAGATCTGAACCATAAGATAGATCACTCAGTCCAATCGTTTGTAGAACGATGGTTTGCTTCTTCACTTTTTTCTGTTAATGTTGCCGGGTCTATCGGCCACACTTTCGACTGTCGATCGTCGGAAACGGTTCGTTGCTCTAGCAGCGTCGAGCAGTCTAGAGCTTTGCGCCGCATTTGGTGGAAGATGTTAATCGGGGAGGCGGGTTAGTACGACGAGGTGGCCTGGGGGAGCCTCAGAAAACTCTTCTGTAAGAGCCGACCAAAAGATTTCATTTCGTTTTCGAGCCGACTGGCAAACTAATCATGGCACCGCAATCACATCGTCGCCCGCAGAAGATCTTCATCTCGGCTGCGAGGTAAACGATTTATTTACGAGATGCGAAATTGGTACACGAGGAATTGGAAAAAAAAACTCGTGGAACGAAATGTTGTGTTTTATTACGTGTTGTCGCGCATCGAGCGATGTTTGCCAAGCGTTTTTTTGTAAATGCTCATGATTGCAGCAAGCAAATTACTGCGAACATTCTAATTAGTTACGATACCAAGAGGGTTTGTGCTGAATTGGATATTAAGTTTAATGAGCTACAATCATTCATGATTTTCAAACAGCTTCATCGTGATTAAGTGTTGGCGTATTTAGTTTTGGCAAGTTTGTACCATGTTTTGATATAAAAAATTGACTCTATAGCTCGGAACTTTAGCTGTAGGTCAAGTTGCGCGGTAAGTGAATGGTATATAACTGAGACGCTATTGGAGTCCGTTAAGCTTCCAGCAACAATTCTTAATCACAAATTTGCAAATTTTTGTACAATGCTTCATCTTAATTTTTTGTAATGTTAGTTTAGTCAACGATCATGAATAGTCCACCTGATCAGAGCATAAATACAGCATTTAAAACTAGTATAAATAAAATATGTTTCGTTCATTCGATCTTGTTCCAATCTTAAAAAAAAAATTCTTGAATCCAACAATATGCATCCTTACTTCATTATGTCTGCGTAATACAATGAAAGTCTCATTAATTGTATAATTACTGCTATTCAAATAAAAATCATAAGTATTCTCTCGTGAAATCTCTCGCCTGCAATTCAGCAAGTGTATTTTCATCAACCACTCTACGAGAAGCTAACCCCTTCCCTGCTCTCTTCTTGCTTCTCATAGCACCGAGCACTCACACGCCCTAATGCACACTTGTGAGTGCAGTGACAATCACAGCTCGTATGTAATGGTCTGACGTCACGCAACGGTGACATTGGTGTGTGTAATCCGACACCGACGTAAACATTGTTCCCCGCCTAACTATATGGACTGTGCTTCCATCTCTTCCATCCGGGCACCACCGCGATGTGGATGAGTTGCAATTGAGCCTACCGTCATCTCGCCCCCGGGCATACCTTTTTCTACCCTGTTCACTGCGCTGGTGTGACAACATTCAACTGAAGGACCAAACAACGAGCACACAGGGTCAGTAGGTGGTAAGGGGGAAGGATGGGTGGGTGGTGTATGGATGATCCAACCCCGGGCTGTCCGACCACCAATTGGTTACTTCGTATCACGTTCCACGCGGGATTCGCAACGAAAGGAAAGCAACAACAACAGAAAAAACGAGTATGAGTATGGCACCAGTATGGGAGGGAAAAATAATATCGAAACAATGTTTACAAATCACTTCGGGTCATTTTGACAAATTATATTTTCGATACGAACAACATTACGCACAGTGCTGGCCGCTCCGGGGACAGCCTGCGCGAATCTTTGCGCGATGACGAATGGTTTGATGTTGCAGGTTACGAGGGCAAGCTGCTGTGACACGGGGGTGGCGGTTCTTTCACTCACTTTGTTGCGGTGCCTGGCCCCGCACATCTCGAGAAGGCTTGTTGTTAACATGGTGTATTAATTTAATTGACAAGCACGGCCTGCTGCTGATGGTGCGATGGTTGGTCGTTGGTGTAGTAGTGTCGTTATGGCGGTGAGTGTGTTGTTGTCACCATCGCTGTAAGGCAGGGGTTTGCATGAGGCAACCCCTACCCAGCAGCAACACGACCAGGTTTCGTGCACAATACTGTGTACAACCATTGGTAAGTGATGCTGTATGTCCTTTGCTGTTTACTTCGTTATTTTTTCCCCCAGACAGTAAGCAAGATAACGAAACAATACAAAAGTCCTGCTAGGAGTTCAACCCATCTATCCTGTAATAGACGTGTTGATTAGCAGACCGCAAATGCTGATGATATCTTTAACGACGCATTGCATACACTGAGTGTAAACAATATAAGAAATTTGACTAGTACAAATGCTCCTTTCTACTGAAGCAAGTAAGAAGTAATAACTACAGCTACTACAATAAGCTACTCTAAATATAACAATGTATCTACATTAAATGTTTTATACTACAAAAGAGTAATTGCATGCCATTGGCACATCAAGAAGATTGAAATAAAAATAATGATGAATAAATTCATAAACCGTCTTCATAGCTGACGATACATTTTCAGCAGAGCTGTACCACATCTTGTTCCGGGCAAAGTCAAAATGTCACCGGATACATTTCGCCGTGAATGAAGGCCGTAAAAGTGCTCGTCTCAAACCAAGTGTCTCGAATCTCCGCTGACGAGTTTGGGAGACCATGTGTTTTACCCCGTCCGCAGGGAGCGAGACATCATCAACACTGCACATATAGTACGTGCTAATTGAGGTATACTGTTTCTTATTTATATTACACTCACAGCTAGACATCACAACACCGTCTGACAGTCGCTGCCGGCAAGTGGGTCTAGGTGGTGGGGTTTATGAAATCGTAAACTGTGCAGGATACTGGAGATGGGTATGATAGGTCCGGTCCTGCAAAAGAGTACATTTGAGGCGCGTAAAGTTTTCATTTCTGTATGAATATCAATGTTATGAACTAATGAAATATGCAACTATAGTACCACGGTTTAAGACGATCACATTTAAAGACTTTTTGTATTTTCGAAAAAATGTTTTCTTTTTTAATTGTAGCATTGCAAACACACATGAACATTTTTTGGAACGACAAAAAATGCATCATTGTACGTGTCAATCCGTATTTAGCTATGGATGACCAATGTACAATGAAAAAAAAAATCATCAGGACATTAAAAACGCAGGACATAAACTGCTTCGTCACCCTCACAGAAATCATCGAAAAACTGTACTAAAAGACTTGTCTCGTATTGACACTAGGGATAGAATAAAATGTACATTTCCAAAGAAATTATTGGAACTCATGTATACAGTTGAAAGAGGAAATTTTAGGACAGACATAAATTTTGTCATAAAATTAAGTATTTATAGCTATGCGTGTTATAGCTGAATTGTTGAGAAGTTCTGCCACATAATACCGCACAGGGAGCGTATGACACACGAATATAGAGAGAAGCATAACAACACTTTAAACACCCTTTGCGCATAATTCTGTCCAAAATCGGTGACTCTTCCAGTTCGGTCATATTGATGGATCTTCACGATTTTTACTTTTCTCTTTCCGTGCGGAACAACGCACAAGAGGCGATGCAAAGCATCAACCAAATCAAGGAAACCAACGACGAAAAAAAAAAGTCCATCCGAAGAAAACAGCCAAAACATCATCAATACTAGCCAGCAGCATCACGGTCCAGTGATTAATGACGGCCTGGCATCGTAACTTGTAATAAATGATGGAACTTATTAGCTTTCAAAGGTGTACGATTTAGATTATTTTGCCTTTGCCGAAGGTTTCACCGTCGGTCGGGTTTCGGGTCTGTTTGATGATCCCCGGACCCGGAATGTGTCCGGGCGGCCACAAAATCCCGGTAGTGTGTGAAGTTGCATGTCAGCGAAGATCATGCTGGGCGATAATGTTGTTCGTTGATGTTTTTTTTTTTTTCGTGTGTTTGTGTCGTGACATGTATATCCTGTGCGTTCGTTCGGAGGACATTTTATTCGATAACCGTACAAGATGACCGATGCACCTTAACGGAACGACTTCTGTACATCAATTAATTTTAAAATGTCCGTAAAAGATGCGCTGAAGTTTTGTCGTCATGCTATTCTTTTTCAGATTTAAGGTTACAATTGATTCCTGAACGCAAAGACGTCCTTTGGGGAGTTCGATGCATAGAGAGTAAATACACTTGCTAGGAAGAAAAATACACTTTTATATTCATATACGACGCGGAATGAATGAGTATTCCAGTAAATCATTCTACGCAGTACAAGGAATACGTTTCATCAATCAGTATTAGAGATTTAAGGATGGACCCGCCTGATTGTACCGCATATAAACATTGCTCGCTATATGCGGCAACTAAGTAAGACGCGATCCTGGAATTTTATTAAATCTCTTACTCGATCATGCCAACGACTAATCAAACCTATGGAACTAATCTTTGGCTAGGTTAAGGCAATATAAAAAAAAATATAATAAGAAGACTGATGTGAACCTGTAGGTGAATGTGTACTGAGATTCATGAGATTCCATACCAAAACGATTAACCAAAGGATGAATTAGTTGTGTTGCACATAAAAATTAGAGACGGACAAGGGACGAATTTTACATTTAAATTTATTTTAGAAACTGAATGTAAACGATGCAGCAATGCAGACGAAACCTGTTGATTTCATTTGATTTGAAAGTAAGGCGGCATTCATAAAACATGATAATTGATCACTATTCCAACATACTAAATGGGCCCTAAAAAGCACCTATTTGTCCTGTTTGCTGCGCGTTAAAATCAGTTTTGAAGACATCTTCAGATTTTATCTTCTTGGAGGTTAATAGTTACCTAGCAAACAACGATCGTGTGCTCATGACGCACGATCGCGTGGCACATGATTGGAATTTAGACGCAAAATCCAAACAAATCAAAGCGTGAGCCAGGCGAGCATACAGCATTCCAAGGATAACATCAGCTACACCACACGTCAACGCCGAGACAGCCCGCTGTAGCAGATTCCGTCGATCGTTGAAATCGATCCGAAAATGTGAACCTGATCAGCGACGGTGTGGTGGTACATTGCGCGACCCTATCGCGGACTATCGACGTGATCACGATGAATAGGCATAATGTCATATCAAAGTTCGTAATAATATGGCGGCAAATAAGCTCGCTTATGCGCTCGGTTGCGCTAGGAACCGAACTAGCAAACCACGCACGAAACATCGGCTTAAACAGTGCAACAGGAACGAAAGACTTAAACGAGCGAAATGCTGGGAACACACCGTACCCACTGGAAACAGATTTATGCGGTAGGGAATAGTGATGCAGTGACTGGAACAGGATTGAGCTTAGGAGGAGGGTGGGATAGGTGGAGGTGAGAATTACTTTCCTCCCACAATGCCTGTTGGGTGGGAGATGGCATTCAGTGAAGCAGTTTAAATCGTTTGTAAAAGAGAGGGTAAGAAAAATGAAGTGCTCTTGGCCAGCAGTGAAGGGAGATTAAAAGAAAGGGTGATCGTGAACCAAGCAGCCTTTTATGTAATTATTATGATTATGTTGTCAATAATATGAGCATGATATTTAGTTTTGTGAGGGAATTTGCTGGTCTTAACGATAAGAACAAAGTTTGATTCTGTAGTTCATTTTTTAATCGTATAACATGTGGAAATATGATAAAAATTTATTGTCATTATGAAGAGGTCTAATCAACGCAAACAACAACAACAACAACAATAATTTCTTTATAATTAACACTTGTGCCATTAGAGTGCGATGTTCTATTAAAGCAACCGCCAGAGCATGTCAACACTAATGTCAAAACAGGGGGATTTCATTCAAGAATTAAATGAATAATGCTTCATAATATTTTCCAATTACAGGGCTTTCAATGAATTCTAAATTGAACCCAATTTTCTACGTCTGAGCAAAAACAAAACATCCTTTCAATTGTGAAATTTGTCTGTGTATGATATTCCTACAGAAAGGTAAACATGCTCGTTAGACACAAATGGATGGGCAAATAAATTGATCCAGCTCGCTCATCCCAACGCTCGTCCAATTTTGTCTCATCAAATGTCCCGGGCAAGTGTCATTTGCCTCCATCTTATCGGTATCGAAAACATGGTTGCTAATGTTTTTTTTTTCGCCTTTTCCTTTCATCCACCTCCCCCATCTCCTCCTTTCCCACTTGCTTGTCTGGGCGAGCTTTTATCGCTCTCTTTATTTCCGCCGCTCTCCGCGATACGATCATTAAACGTAGATTAGCATCAAATGGTCCCACGCTGTATGGGAGATTTACGCCGCATTCGACGCAACAGCCCCGCGGTCGCACAGCACGGGAAAAAAAATCAGCAATGTGATTTATGGCAGCGGCACTAACGGGCACTAGCGGCCGGCGTTTGGGGTTTGGCACCGTCGACAACCAAACTTAGCTACGACGATCATTAAAATTCGATATCTTCATCGGAGACCGATTGCCAAGCTGCAAATCGATTAATCTAAGCATTAGTAAGATCGTTTTATTTGGCGGGGTGAGCAGGAATAAATTAAGCAATCAGCATCAGAGGGGGGTATATATTGGCGGAGACGGGCGGTCTCACAAATCGAACTCATTCGTGGGTAAGCTTTTACGAATGGTGCGATAAAGCTTGGTGTGTCGTACGGACTAACTACTCGTTAACGGTGTAACACCCAATATAAACTCGGATGCTTGTTTTTTTTTTTTAAATAAAGTTCTCATAATCCATCGTCAGCGACCACGCACTTTTGATGATTGAATGCTAGCTATATTCTGTAAACAGGCAACAGCTCACATAATAGCCGGTACGATTTATTATTTCATCATAATGATTTGGTAGTTATTTATTTTTGAACAGAAAATAAAAGGGATTTTTGAATGTGCGATTGCTTTTTTATTACTTCACTTTAGTACTGTGTTATTGAAGTGAAGCGTTACTCCGCGTGTATGAACGGCGAGTAGTGTTACGTTAAACGCGTAATGTAACTACCAACCCAGCTAAATCCGCCTTTTTAAGTAATGCTATACATACTTTAATTAAAGTAATGCTAATTATTTACTTTTAATTGATATTTTACCATATTACTTATTCTTACTTCTTTAAAATATAAAACCCATGACGGGAGAACAGTTTCAGTGAAAAATGTAATAAACGGATCATTTAGGTATTTGTATTAATACTCTACTTTAAAGAACATAAAGTGAAACCAATATAATTCCGAGCACAAAGAAACACAAAAAAACTTCAAGACGCAGATATTGTTTTTGATTAGTAATTGTATATTATGTATACAAATGATCAAATAACTACCTAACTAGCCCATTCATCAGCAAAGGCATTCTTATGAGAGTAGTTGATTGCGATTAGGAAGTTTTAAAGGTTCCTCTGGAATAAAAAAAAAGTTGTTTTATTGGAATCATTCCTTTGGGATGATGAGATAATATGTTCTTATATGATGTTTAAAAATCTCTATATTCTAGGTTTTATCGATTATAAATCCTGGGATCCTTTTTAAAATGAAACTTAATCTCAATGATATCATATTTTCTTCCTTACAGGAAATAATAGCATTCTGCTTTGATTGTATGAGATATTGATCCTTGAACGACTTCTTATTTTATCTTTTTCATAACGATTTATGTCGTGGTTATACCGGCCTATACAGGCTTGCTGGATTTATATGTTCCACTCATTCTAATAACCAGTCCTTGCTACAGATGAGTGGTTTGGATAGGAGTCAAACCCATCTGGCTTTTTGAATAGATCACCGCCTGAGATGCTAGCACTTAATGTCAGAAACCTACAGATAACTAAGCATATTTGCGGCAGAGACAGACCTTGACCGATTACGGTGATGCACCAAATGATAAAATATAAACAGTGTTTTATT
>KB665622.1:565796-587594 GCA_000349065.1 Anopheles quadriannulatus
AACTACTATTGTTATAAACAAGTGGACAGTTGTTTATTATGCTGGTAAACCCTGTAATGTGACCGGCATAATTTTTATTTCTCTGTCGTAAGTCTAGATGTACTCACATATGGTCGTGGCTGTTTCTGTGTTCTGCAGTGGCTGTTTCCTTCTGTAATGGTCGTTTTCCTTCATTTTTACACCCGCAATGATTTACTTTCAGTTCGAGAAATAGTCTAGCACCAACGATATGAAACGTTGTACTGGTTTGTGTATTTTTTTTTTGTTGGTTTTGAAACTGCCTGACAAACGTCCTTAATGTTTGCATTGATTTAGTGCAAAAATCACTGTTGGGGAAGGGTATGGTGACATTCGATTTGCATGTTCGTTGAGGAAATGATGTTGAAACAAGCTTCTATAAATTACCCAGATCGCCCTGAGCGCGACAAAGCGCATTACTGTGTCTAACCTTGTGTGGTTTAAATTGTATCGTAGCATTGACTAGTTGAATTTGTCAATTTTCTGCCAATTACTCACGCAAAGCAGCATTGGTAAACGTACCAATAATAATTCATTCTTTTATTTATCACACTATTTGTGCGTTTAGCATATTTTTTTATCAAGTTAGGATATCATTTTACAAGTCTGCAATGCTACATTGGAGATTGTAGTTCACTGTACAAGACGAACTGGTTGAATCTTTCGTTTGTTGATGACGTCTCATGCGAATCATCAGCACATCTGAGGACAGCTATATTTCATTCTATGCATCCGCATTAACCACTAGCTTCCAAATGGGAAGGTTATTGCTGGTTGGAAGGTCGATAGAGGTAGCTTAGTCGGAGTTGTTGGTTGGTTCGTTGGTTTTCGGTCTGCTAATCGTACCGTAACATTCATCCATGGTATTTGCTGTTCCATCGCCCTCCACCAAACTTGTTGTAGTAGTGGTGTTTACTGGTGGAAAGCTGGTGGATAGTGTGGAAGCCTACCCAACCAGGCTAGCAGCCACCTCGAACTAGTATAGCCGACGAGTAATCCAGCCAGCAGTGGAGGGGGGTTTAATATAAGTATGTGTTTTTTTCTTCCATCAACCTGTTGCATTGCGAACAGAGCCAAGCCCCTGTTGTGTTGTTCCCTTTACTCTACGTTTTTGCTGATGTTGACGCGCGGGGAGCGATCGATAGAAAAACGTTGTACCACTTTTTGCTACCAGCGCCACACACACTGTTTGGAACCAAAAGTGGACTACATTTTGAAACGAACAAACCACCCACCCACCCACCAACCCTTCCTTACATTCCATGCTGGTGGGCGCTAGTAGAATTGACACCGCAATGACTGACTGACCGAGTGACTGGGCCATGCGACGAACCAGTTGGAGGCATGGTGTAAACCCGGCATACGTTTATTTTACGCACCACGATATTAGACGATGGGTGTGTGAGTAAAATATTATAATAATCAGCATTCCGTTCCGTTCCGTTCCGTACGAAGGTGTTAACTTTTGAAGCAGCTTGTAACGGATCATAAAGTCTGCGAAACCTTCCTTTCTCAGATGGTTCTAGCTTTGTCGATAACCAATAGCAGTGTTAACAGATAAAAATGTGTTAGATATATTGCTCTGGTCTTGATAGTCCTGTTTCAGTTATAGTTATTGTAAAACAAATCTACTCAATCACAAACAATAATCCATGAAAGGAAAAATATTCTGATCTTTGGAGAACGAAGCTATAATTTAAAACAAAAATTAATGAATATTTATATAAACGCCACAGAGGGGATGGTTGATCAAATGTAACTTGATCAATTTCAGGAAACAATGTTTACTAATTTTATGTTCAAGTTAACTTTTTCGACATAGTGAAACATCTAGTTTTACAGAAAGGAAAAATGCATGTAAGGCCATGTGCTATTTCGAAGGTTGTTCTGTACCTTCGCCAACATTTTTACTGCAGGTTTAGCAACTAGTTGTCCGTGGGGCACCGTTAATTCGTGGGAAATTGAGAGTTTTTTTTTGCACGTAGAACAATTTCCGTGAATCACAGAACGAGGAAATCAAAATCCTACCCTTTCGTTCGGTATCCCCATACCGTTTCCACTCATCTGCCCCGCCATGTAAAAGAAAGGATCGCAGTAGGTATTATTGGAAAATGTAAAGAAAATAAGGTATACTTAGAACGGTGGGCTACGAACCCTTAACTCAATTACAACCTTTCTGAATGTCTTCATGGCAAAATTATACCCATGGCAGGAGCGTGCAGTACCACTGTGAGTTGTCGGTAAAAGCTTTCCGATTGCTTTGCTTACAGTGGGAAGTAGACAAGATCTCCGCGCTATTCCTACAACGTGCAGTTGCATCTAGTGGTCCTCTTGCCCTGTGCGAAGCAATATCAACTGCACATCGTGATCGTGTGGATGAGGGTGGTACTAGGCTGTGTTGGTGCAAAAGAGCTTTTTGCGTTGGTGGGAGTTGGTTTGGTTAGTTGGTTGGTTGTTGGTTCAGCAAAAATGGTCGCGCACCATCGCTATGCCGTTTGCACTATCATGCCACGAAGAGTCACGGTACGGCCCGTCGGGTATTCTAATTGGATTTGAAGCACTGCGTCATCGGTGTGATTGTGTGTATGTGAGGATGTTCGGACCTGTTTCTGGTCGATCCATTGCATCATGCAAAGTAGTCGCAGCCGGGAATAGTGCTTGTGAATAAGTTATGATTTTTCCATCGTGACCAGTAGCTGGGAAGTAGTAAATACTCTGGAAGGAAGTGCAGAGAGGAGTGTAAAAGAAAACGGACCGCTATCATGTATTCATGAGCTGGGTTGATCTTTTCAAACGCCACAGCGGAGTGAATGGGGGAAAACTTTGTGCGGTTATTTAGACTTTAAATTAGATTATGCATAACTACTGTTTGGTAAAATTTGGTGACAATTTAAATCTCAACAGTTTGCTTCAATGTCACTAACAAAAACTCATAGGTTTAGGATTATGTTGCAATTTGTTTGTTTATTTGAATTTGTAGTATCTTGTTAACGGCAATTAAAATCGTAATAATTCCTGTTTTGGATATTTGTGATGGATTTTTGGTCGAATATAGCACTGCCTTATCACCTAGGGTGTTTTATCGGCATTACTCCGTTATCGGCATTACTCAACACAGAGCTATAAGGGATAAAGGAGACGATCTACCTCGTATCCGAATTTACAGCTAAATTGATGAAAATGTTCATAATGTTCTCACCATCGCACACGATCGGCCGAACGCTTGGCAGTAATAATTTCCATCCTCATTTATTAATCATGGAAATGAGGTTGATGTATAACGAGATGTGGGATGGGAAGGAAGAGGATCCAAAGCATAGAGCCCAATAATTCTGTACCGTTCGAGACGTCACTTTTCAGGTCCTCCGTTTGGGATGCTCGGAGGGAGACCCCCACACTACTACGTTTCTTAGCGATGATTTCTTCGCGTGAGAAGTGTGGTCGGTTATTTCCTCAACCGTAAAATCAATCAACCACACTGTGGGCGGCAGCAGAGGGAACATAGCCGGTTGGCGTCGAGTTTTAGTGCTCCTCTTTTCGCATGCTGCCTTTGCTGCTAACCACGACGGACACCTTATGTTGTTATTGATCGTTTAAACGATTTTTGGTGTATTTTCTTTGTGGTTTCTTTTCCATATCGCATTTACACTGATCCAACAACCTGCAACGTGAGTTTGTGGTGTATTTCGCACGTTGTGTGTTTGTGTGATGAATATGTGCTTCCTATGGCAGAGACGGAATGCTCGTGTACCTACTATAACCACCGCTCCATGTTCCTCTCCTCTCCACTCTTGCCTCTTTTCGTAATGATCGATATGGTTGATTGATTTTTACCATTTATCGACGATGGTGATGGGTAGGAAAGGGTCTGTTTCTATGTTGTTTTTTTGCTCGCTATATTAGTCCATTTTTAAAGGCACGATGTTTAATTGCATCTGAACTGTAACCGTAACCGTTTGTTTCCTGCACGTTACGCTCGTCGTTTTTGACACAGATTGTTGATTGATGTTGGTCGTCAGGTGGTGGTTTAAGGAGAGCTGAAAGCTTAACGCAACGAATATTATTGAATGATTAGTGCAGGAAATGGAAAACAACACGGTGAAAGTTTCAAAATAATTTCTAGTATAATACCATAATGCCGTATCAAATAATTTAATGCAACTAATAAAAGCTCACAAAGAATTCTACTCGTAGACGAGCGACAATTGCAAAAACGTTGGTTTTATAATTATTCTTCTAATTAATTGCTAAACGTATATCCAGAATACAACAAAGTTTCACGATTTAACAACTGCTCATGCTTAAGTTTGTATGCCCACACTTATGCTAAACCACAATGACATTGAATTGAATCGTTTATTGTTCTAAATTTAATGACATTTACAATATTTAGACAAGGAAAAAAAAAAACATATTATTGGCGATTTTTTTACATCAGTCGTATGACGTAAAGAACAAAACAACTCAGTTCGTTGCTCAAGGGCTCTTATTTCATGATGTTTCCCCCCACTTAACACGCTTCGTATAATCCAACGATATTTCTCTCAACTAATCTAATCAGTGAAACGGTGTGTAAAGCTACCTGACATTTGTAGCAGTGACATACCAAAGGCTCTGGAAAGTCATCAAGAGCTCTTGAAGATGAATCAGTGAAGTGAAAAATACCTCAGCGATCTCTATACACGTGCTACAGGTGTATTTCGTATCAAGCATCCCGTGTGTACATCGGCACAAACAAACGTCGCAAAAGTGTCAAAGGTTCAGATTACCTTCATATTACAAATCATTGTACAGTTGCGGCTGTGTACGGTTCAGCTCGTTGCAGCTGTGTGCAGTATCAGTGTCGCTGCCGAGTTAGTATGCTACTGTTTCGAGGCATCTTACATCTTCCGACGAACGCATCTTTGTTTTGAAAGCATTTCGATTCAGCTGAAAAGCGTCAACCGATCCGTGCGACGCGAAGCTAGAGTACGATCATGTGCACACGATCCTGAGTAATCAGAGCACGTACGAAAGCGCGAAAGTGTTCGAGCCGAACAAGAGAGGGCATAGCATTGCTGTGCACATGAAGCGCGACGAGGAACGCGCGCGCAAGATGTGGAGGGACATCGGTGTTGCAGCGATGCAACACGGTCCAAACTCTCTCCACCATCATCAGCCATCGATGTACGGTGGTCCCGGCAACGGTACGGCACCGACTCTACCGAGCAATCCACACTGGAATCAGCCGGGATACAGAAATTCCTACAGCCTGCCCCATCCGACCTCTCAGAATGGGATAATCGAAAGGAATGGAGGGAGCCGGGGCGGAGTAGATGGTAGCGGCAATCGCTACCCGCACTACGATGTAAAGCCCCTGTCACAGGCTCCATCCTTTCCGGAGATCTCGAGTGCCAGCTACAACGGCAATGGGTACCACCATCCACACCTCAATCATCATCCCCATCACCTACACCAGCAACAGTCGCAGCCGCATCATCCAGCAGGCCATCACGGGCTGAAACCGCCGCGACCTCTATCGATGTATGAGCTAGGCAATGGGCATCACAATGGAGGCAGCAGCAGTCCACAATTGCACTCGCTACCACCGAACTTTGTGCCACATCAGACTCGCAACGGTAGCGGACGGTCACCACCGCCGTTGGTGATCCATAACGGCAACCAGCATGGCATGGGACCACGATCACCTGTAGGTCATGCTGGCGAAGGCGTTGGAGGAGGTCGCGCACTTTTACAACAACCGGAAGAACTGGTGAGTTTGTAAGGTTTCGCCTTGGCTAATTGGATCTCCTCGAGACGTCTCGCGGAATAAAGTTCAGTAATGCTACCAGCATGACAGGGCTGAGACAAAGCCAAGACACAGACCTGGAGTATGAACGGAGTATAATAACGTTTTGAATATGTAACATTTTAAGTGGGTCTGTTTGAATCATGTAACGCTGTTGTGGTATTCAATCGTTATAATATACACATAAGTAAGTAAAGTTAATGTGAGCCTAACTAGCGACAGCAAAACTTCGGAAGATTACTACCATTTCGAGGAGTTATATCGCAATAGATCGTAGCTCTTTCTTATCCCTTCAGTGAATTACCGTTGTTGTGTTATTCGTAATTTTCAATAGTTAAACAGTGAATTTGCCTAGTTTAGTCATTTCAAGTAATATATAATGTATCTATAAAATGTATCGATCTTGTCTAAAATTACCGTTTAATAGTTACTTCATAGAACTTCTTTAAAAATGATGCTATTCTTTCGATAGTCCTAAATGTACAGCTGATTTGATGTTTAACTGTTCCATCCGTTTTTTTTTTAAATTATAAGCAATGGTGCCTGCTTAAATACGAGATTCGAGGTAGTGCTGCGATCGATCGATCGGTTGGCAGAGTAGGACAGCATGGCAAACAGCGGTTGAAATTGGCAGTTGGCAAGAATTGAAAGTCACGAGACCTTCACGGCAACTGAGTTTCATCATCGCCATCGTTGAAACAAATCCTCAAAACATTTATCTGCCCTTTAGTTGAGTCCTATTGTACATGCGTTGTAGATCAATGCATTGAGCAAAACCGAACAGATGGAAGCATGTTCAGGTTGTTTATTTCATCTTCAGAAAATGGCATCTTATGGTTTATTATATTTGATATGCCAATGGTTCGATAAAGTGTATGTTGATTATGTTGATTTATTTAGTCTTAAACCCCGTAAAAATTGTAGAGTTTTACAAAAAGCTTACTTTCTTGTGCTCCTACCGTTCTCTTACACTTTGCCGATGCAGGTAGTAATTAGTTCCCTATAGCAATGTTTCTTCTCAACCGTATAATTTAGAGTTACTTCAACCCATTCCGGCAAACAGCACAGTAGCAAAACGAATAAACTTCTTTGCTGCGTTAAACGTTTTGCAGGCAAACGAAAAGGCTTTAATTAGAGTTTTCACTGAAAAATTCGACAACTTTTTTGCGCTTCGCCTATTTAACGATGCTTTCCATCGAGATCCATAGAGTGAGGGATTGGACCCATGAGCACATTCTTTGCCTTGCTGCTGGGCTCCCTCCTTGCGAAGAAGTCGGTAAACTTTCATTACCGAGCGGGAGGAATTATGTCTAATATTGTCTAAAAACGCAAAACTCTAAACACGAGTGATTTCACTTTTCGATCGCCGTTTGTAAGCCTTTCCCTTTTACGTGGGAGGGAAAACCGAACGCCCATCGCCATCGACAGACAGCATCGGCGGCAGCGTAGAAAATCGTAGCAAAACGAAGGAATGAAGAGAGCGGCGAGGCGTGTGGTATTGTCAGGATGTTGTTGTCGGGTGTATCGAAAGTTGTGATTTTCCATTTCATGTTTCTCCCTGGGCGAACATTATGCTAACGGAAGATTTCATCATTATTTCTCTCTTGGCATTATTTTTCGATTCCAACATTTGGTACACACAGCACCTTGGTGCCTCCAACGGCAAATCTCAATGTAATGCGCCACTACTGCTCTTGGCAGCTGTGCATCGAATGCCGTGGATTGCGATTGGAACCGAAACACAGTTGTATGGATCATGATTTTACGACTAAGTTCCGACTGAGGAAAACTTAGCGATTACCAGCTAAAGTCGAGCTGTTGGAAACAGATAGTTGAAATGCCTTATACAGTAACCGTAGAGTGGTTGTGTCTTGAGAGGGGTAACGGATGCAAATATTAGCTTAACTTTAAAATTTTCAACGTATACTTTTATTTTATTTTAATTTATCATAATTAGATTGGAAACATCAAAATATTCATAAAAACTTTAGTCAATTATTTGGGGTTTCTCTAAAAAATAATACAATTGAACTTTGAGGATCACATTTCTGTATTTATCTACAAAGCGTGGTTCGTCAACTTAATTGGTTACCTGCATTCATGTTTGATGTGTGAAGATTACAAAAATTATGACTCCATTTATCAATCTTATTGAAGGTGAATTCATAAATTTGTTTTGTTTTTTTTTTTCCTTTGCCTTAGAGTATCATGATGGCGATAAAAAAATCATTAAAAAATGCCCTCCAACTGACAACACCAACGAACGAAATGTCCATCTTCAATACCATTCCTGAGAAGGACAAGATAAGACTAGCAATGGAAACGGTGCCTACATTCCGATCGTATCGCTAGTAGCATTTATCATGGGCTAGTGGAACTCGACCCTTTCGACGTGTATTTAACACCTTTACAGTGAATTTGTAATGTAATTGGTGGCTTGCCAGTGACATGATAAGATAATGGAACGGTTGTTTTGCCACCTACGATTGTAGGAGTAGAATGAGATCCAGATAAACTGAAAAAACGTCAAATGTTTGCAAACGAATCTTTAGCATGTCGCTTTAGCTTTTTTCGGGTGTTTTATGTAAAATTTATATTATAAGAATGTTCACTGTGCATACGTTTTGTTGAATGATTTTGCTG
Organism: Anopheles quadriannulatus; assembly: GCA_000349065.1. Lineage (NCBI taxonomy): Eukaryota > Metazoa > Arthropoda > Insecta > Diptera > Culicidae > Anopheles > Anopheles quadriannulatus. The sequence goes on from KB665622.1 coordinate 574,246, forward strand.
ACACTTTAATGCATTGTTTGGGATTAAGTGTATCCATTATACCACGTAGCATAATATAAGAACAAGCACAAACATACAACGAAACCGGTATGAACTTTAATTCGCACATGATATTGAAGGCAAGTTCAAGAAAAGTAAGCGCACTGTACCGGTTACAATAAGCAATTCGATCGTTATCCTTATTGTATGGTTGAGGTGTGCTAAACAAAACCTTGAATAGTGAAAGGGCTCGAATGAATGCGCTCCAAGTTGCTCGATTCCTGGTCATCTGTTCGCTGTTCGCACCGCAACCGACCTTCCCTGCCATCTATTACCAACACACACAATTACCTAACCTGTGGCCTGCTGACACACATCGGGCTGTATGCTATAGAGTATGGCATTAAGGAATTAAAACGGAGTATGAATCAGCATATTTAGTGGTCGAATTGGAAGAAGAAAAAAAGCTCCGTTCAATGGCAAAAACGTAACCAAGATGTCACGCCTGCAAAGTATGATTTCTTGTGCAATTTCGCTGTGCGATAGTTTGTGTACTAAGGAAAGCCAACGCTACGAGCGATGGTAATTGCATGCTTCCATAAGCGAACCGATCGCTCGTGTCAGATCAGCCATGGTTAGAGTGTCATGAAAGGGAAGCGTATGTAACACGCAGATATCCAGTACAGCAAACCTCCACTCCCCTATAGGAAGCTTGTGCATTCATAGAGTGCTCTATTGTTTCATACTCTGTGGAGCTAAATTTGTGGCTGTCTCGTATGACTAGAATTATCCATAGGAGTGTTTGTGTATATAAGATACCGATGCCAAACCACAAACCTCACGCTCGGTTTATGTCAAAATAAATCATTGATCCGTTCCAGCGCCATCCAGCGCGTTCGTTCCAATGCAGTAAATTGTCTAAATTTTGACGACGGCCTGGAAGGAGACACCGTGTCTTAATAGTGTGTAGTGCATCAGAAAGCCCTACAGAGCCGCACTCCCATTAAGAGTAATTTAACTTTCATTTTTTCGTGCCTATTTTCTGCTTAACAACTTCTTGTCTATAAAACAACGGCGATGATGCATAAGCTTGGTAGACGAACGTGAAAGGGTGGCTGTTATAGAAGGAAGGGCATTATTGCATTGTTGAACTCTTACATTATGCTTTGCCTCTCCTTTACCACGCATTTGCACACGCTTCTATGCACTTTAGAGCGCTACGTTCGTAAGTGTCAAGTCACAAACGATTATTAGGTCTCAGCTTTCCTAACGCCGTTCGCCTAAATATGACGTCATAGTACTACGATACTAATTCCCTTTTCCTATAGGTTAAAGAATCAGGATAAGGAACAAATGCCAAAACCGATTACTTTTCTATCCAGTTTACGGTACTGACGTGAGCAATCGGTCCTTGTTGGCCTTTCTGAACGAGGGAACATCATTTTGTTCAATGGAAAGGAGTTTCATTTCTGCTAGTAAGCTAACCATTCTCAGGCAAGTCACAAAGCGTGAGTGTGTGCATTGTAAAGGGGGGAAGAGACAGGCAGTTTAAGAGCTGTTACGTCTATAAATAGATTAGGGGCAAGTGAATAGCCTGCATTTAATATGTCACTAAGGATTACTTTGGTATCTTACTTACGGTAAGCATAAAGCGGGAGGTTAATCGTTTGCTATTAGGAGTATATTAAGATATGGTTCAGAGTGTGTAAATTTGCTTGATAATATGTTTGCCATCTTCAACATTTTATATTCAAAAAACTTGTTGTATTATTTCTTATGTTCAGTTATTCTATGTATGAGAGCTTTCTGCTATCGCTCATCTTATCAAAGGTCAGGATGCTAGTTGCTGCTGTACTGGAATGCAGATATGTCTGTCCTTGTTGCGGATTTCCTGCCGTTTAAACGAATTGAAGTTTAATTATTTTTTTAAATTAAATCACACCACTATCGTGAGGAAAATGGATTTTACCTTGTCCATGTGCCTCTGTCTTTCCACTATTGTTTGCTTAGGTACGGTACACTTATTCATAGAGCTGGGCGAACGATGGTTACTCACTCACCGACACACAGATTGTTCCCATTTGTACGAGTCTGGCTAAGTGGGTCGTTGCTAGTCAGCCAGTCTGAGTTTGTTGACAACGAGTCTAATATCCTATTTCCTTTTCTTCTCTCCCACAGAAAGTCGACCCGGAGCTTATCTTCACAAAGCAGGAGCGTATAGGCAAAGGATCCTTCGGCGAAGTATTTAAGGGTGTTGACAACCGGACTCAGCAGGTAAGGATAGAGGAAGAACTCACACAAACAATGCTTCTTTCACTACACTCTTGTCATCGAACAAGTCTGGCGTATGTTTGTGGCAGACTGGTGGAAGTTTGTTGGTGATAAATATCCTTCCACTATCCATTGTCGTCTGGCGCTTTTGCTGGCAGCATAGATCTGAGTCTTATTCAATGCGCTCGTTCTGTTGAATGTGGCTAAATTTAGTAGTCTGTTCGTAATTGTCCCTTTCGAAAATGAAACTGCTGTAAAATGGGACCTCTTAATTGAAGTCGTTCGTTTTGAAACGGAAGAGATACATATATGTAGTTAATTAGCAATACTAACCTTGCTACTCTTTTCGTAATTCATGGTAGGTGGTCGCAATTAAGATCATCGATCTCGAAGAAGCTGAAGATGAAATCGAAGACATTCAACAGGAAATTATGGTGCTATCGCAATGTGACTCACCATTTGTCACCAAATACTTCGGATCATATCTTAAGGTAAGGTATAGAGTTTATTGTTTTGCTATTCATTTTTCATCGAATATTAGTTTAAATGTTTTTTATTATTATTTTAAGTATTATTTTATTATTAACTTAACGAACAATAAACATGTTTCGTTGGATATGGGTCTCCGTCTACCATTCGTCTGACATCAATCTTATGATAGTGATCTAATCACTTGTGTGTCGTATATGATTGAACCATCGATTGCTCATCCATCTTACAAAAAGAAGGTTTTGAATTTGCTTGCCAATCACTCTTGACCGATGGTATATGTCATGCGGCCGGTTAAGTCGTCGTGTTGGGATTGTCGGAACGGTAAACAAATAACTTCTCTCGCATTCGGTCATGAAAATTTGCATACAGAACCCCTCAACAAACACGCTATCACCATGCCTCATAGGAATTCATACTCAGTGTGGCTAATTCAAATTGTTTTTCTCTGATACGTGAAAGCGCACTTCCATTTTTGTGTTGGCATTGTCATGCATCGATTTACGGTGAAGTGTTTTTGTCTAGAAGCTCGTATGAATGAAGCACAACTGTTTTAAATACACTACCAATAGTTTTAATACTGCGATAAGTCATAACGTATGACGTGGCAAGAGATTTCGAATTTCGAGCGATATGTACATCTCGGCACAGATCTTTATATCTCATTGTTGGTTAGCCACAGATATTCTAGTGAAGAATTAATGATCGATGAATGTATGATACTGGTTGAAGTGAAAAATATAAAAATATACTATGAAACATTATATAACTAAAAGTTAAACATATTTCACATCATTTAATGGAAGAAAGATGGTAGAAATTGTACCATAACCCACACTGCTACCCGTACAATAGATTTGTTAGATCTTATTTACTAGAATGTGCTTTGATCCACGACCAAACTGGTGGTCGCGATGTGAAATGAATGTCAATTGAGCGCCCTGACGTGCGCTTGTGCCAGCCAGGGAGACCACAGGTTTGTTCTGTAGTTTGAGAGATGCATAATTAACAACAGAGGGTCGTATCATAAGCAACCGGCGCCAATTGCTGTACATTAGTCTCTACCGTCGAGTGTGTCGCGTACACCTCCACAAGCCTTTAAATGTTATAACTGTTGAAGATAGAGGGTGTGCTTTAAGTGGCTTCTTCCGCATGCAAAGGGGTCTCACTGGTGAAATCGGTGTTATCTAAATCAGCACAACAGTGCAATGGACCCCGACCCGCCACCCCGTCACCGGGTATGGTTCGGGTCGGTGCGTGTTTGTTTTAATAATGATCGCAAATCGCGTCACACTCGCAATACAACCAGCACTGATGTGTGGTGCGAGTGCTTTTGTCAACGGACGATTCTATACAGTACTCCCCAGCCAATCCTTCAACACGCGTACGCCATGACCATTTGTGGACGATGGTAAAGGTATGACTCATACACCAAGTGGTGGTACAACATGGTTCTGGCAGTTTGTGATTGTCGGTGTTCAAACGTTTGCGCGAGGTCTAACGGGCCAATGCAAAATTAAGTCACGAACCAGGTTAGGGAGCATAAATATTCGTTCCCGTTTTGCGCTCGCTTTTACGGCAATTGTTATCAACGAATCACTTTCCTTAGCATATAGCGTTAGTTAGTTTGCTTTGTTAAAAGCGGTTCTATTCCATTTGTCGTGTGGTTTGATGCAAACTCGTACAAAACACGCATCTTATTTCGTGACAATAACAATATTTTAAAATACTTGCACTAATGGGCTAAGTAACTCAATTTTAATGGCTATGAATGCAGTTTCCATTGCTTTTGCAATACTTTTGTGTTGAAAACAGTTCACTGCTTTTAACAATTCCGATCGATATAGTAGTTCTACGTCACATCCTGTTGTACTGGACCATACAGTACCAGTAGTGGTGGTTTCGCCTCGCTACCGTTTTCGCAGAAGAACCCATTTTCTCCAATTGGTTGTTTGCAAATCATCGCTCACGGATGCTTGTGTTTGATTGTATCGCTTTGATGTGTCTCGATACCACCACGTTTCTCTTTCATAAATGATAGCAAAGTTTTCGTTTTCATTGCCAGAGAAAAGCGAAAGATGTTTTGGCTCGTTCAGCTCTGCATATCATTGCGCCTTGGTTGGTATGCATATGCATGCACGATCCAAAACAATGGACTAAATTTTCCACCTCACTGTGCAATATGAGTTTGAAATGAAAGGAACTGCATCCGGCTGGAGTGTGAACCGCACGAGATATACACACTAGGGAGATATTGACGGTACGAAACACACCACCAAATGCGTTAGGCATTGTGTATCGTCTGATCTGTGGTTCCGTTTCGATGAGCCAGACAAATGTTTTGTGGAGAAATTTCAGCCCGACGGTTATTAGCATGGAATGAAAAACGAATCCTCTTTGCATTTTCTATAACTTTCGATAGTTCGTTATGCTTTTATTTGGCGTGTGTAAGAGATTAGGCACAGTGTGATTAATTACTACTCGTCTGCTTTACCAAACACAGGGCACCAAGCTATGGATCATCATGGAATATCTCGGCGGTGGATCCGCCCTAGACCTCATGAAAGCGGGTCTCTTCGAGGAGATGCACATCGCCATCATACTGCGCGAGGTGCTCAAAGGTCTGGACTACCTGCACTCGGAGCGCAAGTTACACAGGGACATCAAGGCGGCTAACGTGCTGCTGAGCGAGCTGGGAGACGTGAAGCTGGCTGACTTCGGCGTTGCCGGTCAGCTCACAAACACCACTTCCAAGCGAAACACCTTCGTTGGAACACCCTTCTGGATGGCACCGGAAGTGATAAAGCAGTCCATGTACGATTCCAAAGCCGACATCTGGTCGCTAGGTATTACCGCAATCGAGCTGGCGAAAGGTGAACCACCCAACTCGGAGCTGCATCCGATGCGGGTATTGTTTCTGATTCCGAAGAACAATCCACCTCAGCTAACCGGTAGTTACACGAAGCCATTCAAAGATTTTGTCGAAGCGTGCCTAAATAAAGATCCAGAAAATGTAAGTCAGCAGAGCGACCTGCGGCATTTTTCTTTTTTTGGGTGTATATTGATTTTGATTTAATTTTAATTTTTAGAGACCAACAGCAAAGGAACTGCTAAAGTTTCCTTTCATTAAGAAAGCGAAGAAAAATTCTTACCTAATCGATCTAATCGATCGGTACAAAAAATGGAAGTCTCAAAAAGGCGAAGAAAGTGAAACAGAATCAGAAAATTCGGATTCGTAAGTTGATCTACCATACCCTGTGTTGTGTATTGAGTATCATCAAATGTATGTTTGTCTTTTTCTTTCCCCTTTTTGTAGTGAGGACTCGAAACAGGATAGCGATCTCGATGAACCGTGGATAATGACGGTGAAGGGATTGAATTTTAATAACTTTAATAAAAATGTGATGGAAGACCCGCTTGGATCACCGGTAAAACACAATGGTACCAGCAATGTCGGTGGTGTCAGCTCGAACCGTGATAGGGATTACAATTTGAATCAACATAAAACAAGTCAGGTAAATGATCAACCGATTAGTGAACACAAGTGCACATGTATAGAACAATACATTTATAATTAAAAAATATATCCCTCTTTATAGCCACGACCATCTTCATCGCCATCGCATCAGTCCTCTTCGACGCTGATTGCAGCCAACAATGCCACGAACACCAGTCCAATCATTGTGGATTCGCGCAAGGAGCGCGAATTGCAAAATCAAATCTCCGCTATGCAGCTGCAGAAGGAGAAGGAAGCGAGCTTAGAACGGCAACAGAGAGATCATCGCCTGGAGCGCGAGTCAGAATGGGAAAAGGATCGCGAAAAGGAGCGAGAACGGGAGCGTGACCGAGAAAGGGAGCGAGATCGCGAACGCGAACGAGATCGTGAACGAGAGCGAGATCGCGAACGAGAGCGTGAGCGTGAGAGAGACCGTGAACGTGATCGTGATCGTGAACGTGAGCGTGATCGCGACCGTGAACGGGATTGGGACCATCGTGAACGGATAGATCGCGATCATCGAGAAAAGGATCGTGATAACAAAGAGCGAAAAATGGTTGCCTCCGACAGCCTGAGCGGATCGGGCAATGAGAACGAGAAGCGCAGTAGCAGTTTGCGGCGCGAACGGGATTCGCCCAGCCACAACAACACAAGCAGCAATGGCAACTCGCGCACTAACAGTATTACGAATGTAAATAACAACTCCAGCAAAAGCTCGAGTCGATCGTCCTCCACGACGACGCCAACTACGACGACGACGTCAACAAACAGTGGTTGTCTTAAGGCAATTATTTTCCCTCTTTTATCTGAGGTTAGTATTGATGGATGGTTACGGAACAGGGGATATGAAGTCTTTCAATTCTAATACATTTTTCTAATACATGTTGCATTACAGATGCAGCGAAATTATAACAGTGGTTCCGACATGGGAGACCTACGGCTGGCCTTCGAGAGCGCCGAACGGAGTAGTCCGGGCGTGAGTGATCTGTTTGTGAAGGAAATCATCCACAAGCTTGTGCCCGGTTTCTCCGAGACGCGAATCAATACGCTTATAGATAAAGTGACACGGTAGGTTCTGTTCCAATGCACTAACGGAACCCCACTATCCTTATACGGTACGGGCGCGATCGGTGTGGATGTGTGATGATGATGGTGATGGAATGGTTTTCTAGTGCTAAATCGTTCGTTTGTTACTAGTATGTAAAAAAAACAAACAACAATACTTTCCCAAGGTAGTGTACACAAATTAAATCCGTAAACTTTTGTATTATGATATGTTGTTTGTTTCCGATTGGTTCCCAAATTAAACCGTTCTCGGAGACAACTACAAACGATCTTGTAGCACTGGTGCGCAGGTTCCGAATGTAATCTTTTTAATACTATTTGGCTGGTTCACTAATACTTCTTTAAACCCACTGTATTAAAATCACTAATTTAGTGTTGTAAGAGGATTTTCTTTTCTAACACTGCTCATACCAATGGAGTGTTTGCACTGCAAATGGTTGTAGAGGTTGGTCTTCTTCAGTCGGAGTTCAATACGTTTGTCATTTATTTTTGTCGTATTTCCTACACCCTTTCGACTACTTTCAGTGATTCCAGAGTAAAGCGATAAAAAAGCGGTAAACAAGGAATTGGTTTGGGTGTTGTGTTTTGTACCAAGAGTGAATACTGTGAGTACTGATCACATGATCTTGTTACGGCAGCTGCAAAGTATTCAGTATAGTATGGATTGGAAAGAACTCTGAGTCGCTTAGAATACGGTCATGAACTTACCTGTTCATAGCGTACCGTTAATCAATGTAATAGTTGGTATCAAGCAACCAATTCAATGTTCTTATCGCGGTGGTGTACCTAATCTGCAAGATCGTTCTGGAATTGTACGACGAGATCTTTCCGAAGAAATGGTTCTTGTTTTGTCTTAGTTTGGTTTTAGTTTTGCGTATTTAACCGTCAGGGGGTACTATCCTAACAGTTAAAATCGGACGTAAACCCTAATAAAAAACCCCCATACCTGTATCGCGGTCGAATGCATAGTCGTGTAATTTTTGTTTGTTTTCGTTATACTTTCTGCGCAATGTTAATTAAACTATTGAACAATAATATGTAAAAGATGAAATGAAGAAAATAACGTATTGAAACTGTAAAACAATTAGAATATTTAAGTGACAATTCTAAAACTATGTTACGGTATCGCAATAAAAACAAAAAGTCTATGAAACCTATCGACGCGCGGCGTTCACGATTTCTAGCGCTTATTCTAACTTGCAGGACTATATACAGGTGGGTTGAACAAAATGTTTAACCAGTGAGACGAGACTCTAGTCTGCGAAAAAAAAAAATCACAGCAATGCGATATGGATGGTTTATGACAATATTAAGTGTTTTTTGGCATATTAGATTAGCCAGTAAGAATGTGGAGTAAATTCTTCTCAAATCATGAGCTCTATTGAAAGAAATGACTTGGAACAAACTAACAAGGACGGACGATAACAGTTTGTACATCACAACAGCGCGTAAATGTGTTGTACGAAATGTATTAAAAAGGATTGAAAACACTCAATAACACGTAAATAAACACACTAATATCAGCAGTGCTAAACACACACACACACACATACATACACACATATGTATGCACACAATTCAATATATAATTGTGAAAAAATACACAATATGAAAGTGAGTAAAATCGCGACATGCAATCATTTGTTTTCTTCTGTTTTATGATTCTGGATGTAAATAGGCACTGTTTTGGTATTTTAGTGCACATGCTATTCAGTTGTTAACTAATTTGGTTATTTTTTTTAAGTTTAAATTTGTATAAACTAGTTTTTTTACATTAAACCACACATGAACACGCATACTAACACATACCTTTTTACACAATCTTTAATGTTTATTTTATACTTTCTTAACAACACATCTACACAGTATTTTGATAATGTGATTGTTTTTTTCGCAGCAAATATTTTTACTTCGTTTAACGAATATCCGTTAAGCCTGTTAAAAAAGTTGACCGTTAACAGAATGGTTTGACAGTTTTGCTTTTTTCTGTAAATGGAGTTCTGTTTTTTCTTCTTTTCAAATTTCCAACTAATTCTTCTACATAATACATTTGACCAACAGAGTAGAATTTGTTGAGTTTTATGCTCTTTTCTGAAGGATATGCATGATTTGATTGAATGAGTTTGATACTACTTTTTTCACATTTTTTCATCCCTTCCCCATAGCCGAGCTTCCGGTAACTCTTCCAAGATGACCGTTCTTTACTAGGGCAATTGTATTGCGTGTTTTTTCATGAAGCGCTTGTACGAGTCTGGTGTTCATCACATTTAACTGCAGATTATAGTGCATACAATTATACGTTTAGTTAATTATACGTTCAATTAGTCCTGACTGACAGGGGAAATAATACAAAAATGGCGGCACCTGGTTGTTGTTTTGGTAAGATTTATGCAATCTTTCCTCGTTTATTCGTTTGCATGTGGCTTTGTAAATCTTTTAAATTCGGAAACGTTAAACAACTGGCAAAAGCTGAAGACGATGTTGTTTGTTCCTGTTTATTTCCGTATTGTAGCAGCAGGACGGCTAAAGCAGTAAAAACAATTATATCTTAATATAGATATTTATTGGTAATGTAGAAAAAACGAGACAATTCGACAAGATGAATAAAAATGATCCTTAGCAAGAGCTTGTATGGTGGAAAACAGGAAAACCAATTGTGTGTAGTAGAATGTGAATAACATATACTAATTTACATGAATTCATCTTCATTTGTTGTGCACATTCAGTTGAAATCGTTTGTTAGACTTCAATCACGGTATGTTTATTTGTGCTGGTTACCATCCCGCAAAGACTTACAAATCATTCTGCTAATTCACAACACGGCAAACTCAGCCGAAGTATATTCTCTTCTGACACTGGAATATACTTAAAAAAGGTAGTTTTGAATTACTGCTGTATAGTTGACACATTACACAGTTGACACGGAACCACAGCAAGCACACACTTGGAAATATTGTGAAACAACGTAACATACTAAAACACATAAAATACATACCAACAATGGAAAGCGTTCTACGTTCGCTCGTTGCAAGTAAAAGGTAAACGAAAATAGCCTCAAAAATAAGTTAGGGTTTCTATGTTGGAAAAATTACAGGACTTGAGAGATAGTGAAATATGAAATGAGTTATCAATGTATAGATTGAAGATAGCAACAAAAATAAGAAAGAAGGAAAGAAAACAGGAAGAAGGAGCATCCAATGCAGAACAGTTGATTGCAACCTTGATCCAACACACGTTCGTTTGTAGTGAGGGAATAGAATCGGAAAAAACGTAAAAGTAAAGAGGGAAGCTAATATTGTGGGAGAACTAAACATAAAATCAACAAGAAATAAAAACAATAAATCAAAATATAAAAACAAATAAAAAAACCCTTTTTTATCATTTAAAATAACTCGCTAGAGTCACATATAGGTAGTGATATATAAAATTAAAGAAAGAAAAATAGACACATTAGCTTTGTGTTTTTTAAATATTTATTTTTGTATATATATTCCGTTCATACTTCATACAGTTAATTTTGCACTCCGTACAACAGAGGCCAACAAATGCACACATTTCATTGTTATTGTTGTGTTCCGCTGGTGAGTTTCGTGCCCGCTCTCCCCTCGGCTGGAAACAGTCCGTTACGATAATAGTTTAAAATTAAAACCTTTAACATGACAATACCAACTATCGGAAAACTGGGAAGGACACTCTAGTTACCGTAAATCACCGCTACGAGGGCGATTTCCGCTCACAAACAATGGTGCTAAAACGATCGAGGCAAAATGCATGTCTAGTTATCATTGTATAAATTGGTGTATATAAATAGCGATCGACAATGGATAGCGGTCTAGTAGAAAAGCGGAAAATCGGCACCAAATGATGGTTTTTTGGAAGGACCATCGCGCTAGCGCTAACATTCAACAACAACACGATCAAAGAAGTGTGTTGTTTTTTTTTGTTATTGTTTGTAACAGGAAAATTCAAACGATTGTTAAACAAACGGCACCGACGACTAGTTATATAGGTGTAGTGTAACGGGGGGATTGAAATATACACTTGTGGTTCGTTGAAATTCAGTTATTTGCTATTATGCGCTCTACATGTTTCACTTTGGTGCTAATACATTCATACAAACACGCAATAAATATACTTATTTTCTGCAGCTCTACTACTATACAATGCTTACTAGCTACGATACGTCCTTTCTAACGTGATCAAGTTCTGCCTCCTTCTTCATGGGGAACACTCTAATCATCAAAATCGGAATCCCCATTTGGGCTGCCGTCCGATCAGCTGCTCGGCAGCTCATCATCTTTTAGCGTTGCGCCAGTTTCGCTGAGCACACGATTTTTAAGCTGCTCAATCTCCAACAACAACTCCTTGGTGTCATAATCGAGCGATTCGTTTTCCGACTTCAGCTGCCGATCCTGATCGATGTCCCATTCCAGCGAACCCTCCGGCGTCGATGATATGTGCGAAAGGTCTGACGATCCACCGTGCATCATTCGGTCCACGCTCGTCAGACTAGCTGCATGATGCTGTTCCAAGGAGGGAAATGCACGGCCACCCGGTGGCAATGGCCGAGAAATGCATTCGAGTGATCCGGTACCGTCATCCGCCGCTCCGGGGGAGTTGGTGGAGTGGATCAGGCGGGACCGACTGCCACTGCCTTGTGCTTCCTGATGCTGCGCAGGTTGTTGGTGTTGGTGGTCTAGCTTGCGTAGTGCATTGATACGGTCCTTGCTGCGTTTCAGTGTTGACCACTCCTCGATCTTGAATACCGATTCCTGAACCGAGGCAGGGAAACTTTGCAACTGTGGAGCTTCCGGTTGATCGTCTTCCTGTGATAACCTGGATTGGTGAACGATTGAAAAGAGCTTTACATATTGCTGTTTCTAATAGATTATGTGCTCATCGCTCAGCAATCATAAATGCTGATTTTCTAAGACTATTTTTTTAGATCGCAATAACGACTGGCAGGGTTCATGTTTTGTTATTTAATATCTGACATTAAGTAAATATTGTATTACTGTACACAAGTATACCCTTCTTCTATTTGGCGTAACGTCCTACAAAGACATGTAGGCCTATGAGACTGAATTCATTACCAAACAGCCGGAAAGGGTGGTCAATCCTTGCTACGGGATCTATGTTATGGGTTAGTCTAGGTTTGAATCCATGACGGACATGTTATTGAATCGTTCGAGTTGATGACTATACCATGGGAACCCCTCCAACACAAGTGTACCCATAATAATATATTACCCATGATTTTTTGGGTTCTTCTCAAGATTTATTCACGACAAGATTTGTTGACACCATCCCATTGAAAATTAATAAAAATGTTCCGACTTTTAAATAAAGCATGCCAAACTGTGTAAATTATCAACTTGAAAATGGCTAAAGGATAGTTTTTATCGAATGTTTTTCATATTCAAAATTGGCAAATTTTTCTTATAAAAACTATTAATTATGAAATTCCTTGCTTTGAAAATCAAATAAAAAAAGTGAAAAGCATTATTTGTTAATTTGTTACTACATATAAAAAAATACAATAACAACATTTTTAATAACATTTTTCATAATTAACGAAAACATAAATTGTGTTTAATCATTGCAATCGCTAATATAGTCGATAAATTTCAATACTTTAAATCTATAATTGATTCTAAATACGTTCTTACTGTAAGTTATTCGATTTAACTGATAGTAGCAAAACCTCTTGCACTATGAATACTCCGTCTAAAGTGAACTCTCGCATGGCTAGTTTAATCCATTCCAGAGACTAAATCGTTGTTCAAAAATTTTACTATGAGGAAATTACTTTTCTATAAATTATGTACGACAACTAAATTTGTTTAGTTTTGAATCCTAAGCAATGCTAGAACAAATTGATTTTTTGCATGAACTCTAAAAAAGAATAATGAAACATTCTCACTTAACTTACGATAGTTGATTAGAATATACTATGATATTGGGGCCCTTTCCGTTTGAAGCTCGTAGGCTGAAATTTCAGCCTGTCAGCTGTTTGCATTGTATAGCAGTTTTCGAGCAGCTATCTGAG
>KB665622.1:627972-648758 GCA_000349065.1 Anopheles quadriannulatus
CTCTTTTGATTGCATCCAAAAAGTATAGAAATGCTTGCTTGCAGTCAATTCTAGTCAAGCTGTTGGAAACCCATTCTCCTTTTCAACCAGCAGACAACGGTGTACGGTCGTCTGGTGAAACAGCTGTTTCGCATGTAGAATTAAAGTTGATCTCAGCTGTCTCGACCGTTCCCAGCTCATCCGATTGCCGACGTAGATTAACCGGCCCAGAGGGGCATTCATGTGACTCCCAGCCGTGTCCGTTCGATGACGTGCCCGGGAAAGTGCATGCCGTCGAGCACGTCGGCCTTGGGGTCAATGTTACCTTGTGTATCCGCCCCTCAAGCATTACGATAGGATAAAGTGTAATCGGAACGAGGAGGATGGCACTGCACCAGGGCTACTTCCATTCCATCTTGTCTTCATAGTCTGGTCGGCAAAATTGACGACACCTTGAACGCTCCACAGAATGGCTGCTTTCTGAAGGAACCGAACAGGATGCTTATTTTTGCGAGGTAAAAGTAAAAAAAGGAACAACCATTTTTCCCCAACCAAAGCCGAAACATGCCCGAACTCATATTGGAATGATCGGAAGCATGTGGTCCCAGGAAAATGAAAAGATAACCAAACGTTGCAGCGCTCAACAGAGAGACATACGTGATGGCATCGCTAGGAGCGGCTAACGATTGGAACAAATCTTGGTCTCCAAAATGCGCAGCTTCTTGGGCCAGACATCTTGGTCCAAGGAGAGAAATGTACGAAAGCTTCCATACGAATTCAAACAGTGCTAGAAAAATGAGGAGAAACGGTATTGAATAACAGAAAAATATTTAGAAAGTAAAAGAAGAATGCAATCTATTTGCAAAAAAAACGGCCGAAGACAAACGGTTACGCAGCCTCCAAGCTTGAAAGGGTGTTGGCAGCGAGACAGAGACCAAAGCAGTAAAATTTTCCCAATTTCTCGATAGCGAGACAGAGGGAGACAGAAGGTAAGTTGTACACTGCCAAAGAACTGCGCGAAGACACACAGCTTTGGGAAGGATTCCTCCTTCGCTGGTTTCCGGCGCGTGAGAAGATTGGAAGACGACGACGGCTTAACGAGTCGCACAGTTAGGGCGATACAAGAGCCACCGGCAGGACGCTAGGGGAAACTCTGGCCCAGCGTGAATCGAATGAATTTGATTGGTTTACGGATGGTGCCGTACGGGTGGGAAAGAAAAGGACGTTTAACGATTGCTATCCTCTTTCTGGGTGGTGTGCTCGAACGCGAGAGCATCAAAACAACCGACAAATGTTTGTACCATCCTGTAAAGGACGAAGAGAGAAGGTATGTATGCAGTGTGAAAAACAGGAGAAACTTACTTGCTTTGCGCCGGAAATAGGATACTACCGGCCATCCATCGTCCTCCTCATCTGCCGAAGCCATAGAAAGCGGAGAAAAACTGTATCGAAACATGTTGGTCGGTTTGTTTTTCCCATTTTTATTACTGCACGTGCGCAATAAAACACAATCCACCCGAGAACAACTCCCTCGTTTTCCCCTCGTTAACAACCCGAAGGGTGCGTCCTTTGACAGAGAAGGGGAAATCGCGACCGATACGCGTACCATGGGGACTGCTTTGATCGTTCCGGTGAAATGTAAACAAACGATTCTCTGTGGGAGAGAGCGAAACTTGACTCGCTTGTCGTGGATGCTGTGGCAGATCTGTCTCTCTTTCTTTCCCTCTCTCTCTCTCTCTCTGTACATCGGTCTCTCGGGTGAGTTTGACATTTCGAAAGGTAAACACGGAGAGCATCATTAGCCGCGTGTCAAACCACGTTGCCATTGAGATCTTTGATGATGATGCTGATGATGATGATGATGATGATACTCATGATGTTGGCGATGGGTGGTGATGCCGCTCCGGATACACATGTGCGGTTGTTCAGCGCAGTGCGCTCGGATGGATGCGGCACACGGAATGCGTTTTCAGTGTTGTCTCGGATGCAGCGTCGTGCGGAAGCAAGTTTTCCCCGTGAGCAGTAACGGTGTGTTGTGCTATGGCAGTTGGTGAGCACCGAACCCTGGTAGGGACCGCTGCTTGTACGTAACGCCCGATAGCGATCAAGCAATTGGGAGCAAATCAAATTATCGATAGCATCGGATAAAAACGGAAAACGGAACACGGGTCTGTTCCTGTTTGCGTAGGTTGGTCCTATAAAAAATGGATAAAATAATGATTTAGTGGAAAGGAACGTGAATCATATCCGATATACGGAATGTGTTTTTTTAGTTGTGGCCAATAAAGTCAACCAAACAGTGCAAGAAACGAGACATATTTGAGTGATCGTGCTTTTTGGTGTGTAGTTTGTGATTAAATGGTACAACGGTTAGGATAATTTGACAAATAATTTTAAAACAATCAATACGAGGTTATAATACATCTAATCGCTGTGAGAGTGTAAAATAAATGCTTACCTATTCGTAAAGTTGTAAAAATTGTTCATTAAAATATATTAATATCCAAAAAAATTAAAAGCATAATTATTTGCATAACAGTAACCTATCAACAAACGCGATCGTGATCGTGTTAACAGAGTGATCCTTAGTGGAGATTCACGAGTGTGAGTGATTCAAGAGCCGATTATTTGACAAACCAGTGAATAAGGTTAGCGGGCATTGGTCCAGTCGCACAAGGATGGCCCCCTTTGATAGTGCGGGGGCCTTCCTGATGATGGCCACCTTGTTGCCGGTGAAGTTGCTGCTGGTTGGCTTGTTGGCTCATGGTGTTGTAGGCAGTCCTGGTCCTTCGTCCAATACGGGAATGGTAGCGAATGGTAAGTGACATATTTCGTGCCAAGCGAGATTGATAAGATAAGTGTTAATCTAATACGCTCAGAGAGCTTGAGGCAATCCTTAGTTGATGTTTACAAAAAAATGCAACACACTAGTATAATAAATGTCGACATTTATTACCACCGTAACGTTTGCTATTGAGTCTTCAACCAATTCAACCGTAACAACGAACATCAGACCATCGTTTCTTCTCAGATTTGCGCATTTACACTTGTTTGTTGATACAATTAAACTTATGCTTTAAGGGATGCTCATCCAATAACTGCCAGGCTTGTGCACCGGTGTCTGTGCTTCCGTCGAAAGGCGGCAAAGACACCCTCGAGGGTGTATGCTCTATTGACGACGACCCACAGAGACTGCTGCCAACAAAGCAAAGCGTCTCCAGAAGAGGCGACTGTAGAAGATCCTTTTATCCTTACGGCGTACATCGCCCCGATATAACAATTCACGCGAAGCTGCTGCTGAAGTGGCACCGGAGCGGATACCGAAGGATAAGCTATTTTGTTTGACTTTTTCCCTTCTTGAGCGAGTGAGTGAGTGCTTGTTGGCGCGCCGCTTGTATCCTTTCTTTCCCCTCACGTTCCGCATTCCCCATCGATCCGTATCGTTGTGTGGGCGGAAATTGTACCATTGATAAATGCCCCAGCAGTACCAGAATAGAGAAAAACGGTGGTAGACGCATTACACCTACCACGCGATTCAGTGCCAAAAGATAGGCGGGTGAGAGGCGACCACGCCACATTGTTTTCCCGTGACTTCGTTAGCATTGATGAAATGTTTACTTTTGGGCGGGTACTATTTGTAGAGCCTTTTTCTTACCTGTACCAGGAGGTTTTGGGCCAGTAGCCGGCGAGTTGAGTATCTCTTGAGCATAAATTGTGAGATGAAGTACCAAGATGGATTGGATCGATTTGCTAGCGTAGCAAAACTGGATCTGAAGGACCGTTTTTACACTCCGGCCGATGAGAAAGGGGTAATAATAAATGATTAGTGTTTAAAAGACGATTAAGGTTGCTTCGGATAGCAACGTTGCCATAGTAGCAGCAGCAACTGCACCGACATCATTATGGCTGTGACAGTGCAAATTGAATAATGCACAACAACGTCCTGACCTGATTTCGTCCTAAACAACAGGCCCTCGGTCTCGTTGACCGTAAGAAGTTGCACAAGTGATTGGTGCCAAAATCCCCTACTGTATCCCATACACTGGGACAGTTTGTTTAGAAGACGTGAGAAATTTTCTTTCTCCTCTAATCAACCAAGTGCCCGAGAGGGCGTGCGTGTTCGTCCCAGCAGTCAGCTTCGAGATAGCTTCCTACCCAGGCATTGAAACGAGAGAGAGAGAGAGATACATTTTGTATAGCTTATTTCGGGCAGGCCTTTTGTGGACAGTAGCCATTATCAATAAATTGAAATTCATTAGACTTCAATGACGCCAATTAATTGGCTCGGATTATTTCTTCACCCAAAGGGGGTGAAGACCGTGTTTCTACTGGACACAATGACACGGCATACATTTGAAAGGATTGCTCAGAGGACCGGAGGGGCAAGAAGTACCGAGGGCGTAGGTGAATGTTTGTTTGTATCCTTTTGGTGTTTGTCGTGTGCGAAGCGCTTCGAGTGAATGCCAAGTAGGGCATTCAAAATCCCATCCAGCCATAACAATCTCCTTGCCTGTGGTACCGTAATCACTGACGTTCACAGTATCTCGTCTTGGGATCGTTATCGTCATCGGCATCATCGTCGTTGTCGTATGTTGCTGCACCGAGGTGCGATCAACATCGTAATCAGCATTAACCTATCACACGGCTACATGGCTCCCTAGCTCCTCTTATCGCTCCGTTCCCTTTCCCCACTTTGTGTGTGTGTGGGTGAATCTTGCAATTGATTTGAGTTTCAATGAGCCTCTTTCGGCACGTACCTGGCGCGTTTGCCTTCGCTAACTCGCTTTCTCGTTTCGCTTCTCCCCGAGGGTTCGCTTCCAAGCGCAAGAAGCAACTTGGCCCACGAGTTTATGTTGATCTTGTTTCGCGTCGTGAAGAATTTAATCGAATCCAACGCTTAACGCAATTGCCAGCAGCTTCGTTCCAGTGCCCAGCCAAGTCACATTAGCCCCCCTTCCAGGGCGGTAGAATGTATTCGGTCATTTAGCATTCATCAGACTCCGTCTCGGCTCGGCGTTTTTCGTGCTCGCAGCAAAGCAAACCAAACGGCACAACAGGAGGGGACAGGGATGGAATCCTACTAAAGTAAATAGAAAGTACAGCCACGGGAAGGAAAAAATTCAGTACAGTGTGTAATAGACAAAACAAAAAGAAATCCCACAGATAACTTCGGGCACACTCGCGCCTCCACCCGCGGGTTGTTACGATAGTAGCGCGATGGTACCGTGCGGCCGACCGGCCGACCGGTAAAACGTACGAAATCCTCAACCCAACAACCAAACCTTACCCACCACACTTTACATAACGACTTTCAGTACATTCTGCAATACGATAAAAAGCTGATCTGTATGCATTCGCTGGTGCGGCCGGCCGGTTGCTGTCCACGTACCACCGGTCCGTAGTGCCGGGACGAATGTTTATTTTGCAAATTTAACGTGAAAAGTTAAAGCGTTAATCGCCGAAGGCCAGCAAACGCTGCCGCAAACGCGAGAAGGGAGAAAGGTTGAGGTAGCCGGGGCAGCTCGCTTTTTCTTCTCGTGTCCTGCCGGTCTAAGAAAGGCGCCCCACCCGCACACAGGTGGCAGATGCTTGCAGAAAGCAAGTCTTGCACCTTCGGCGCATTGGTCGGCGGGACCGTTGGTGGTGATAGTGAAGAACGAAGGAAGGTGCGCGGCGCTTCGACAGACTGGAGACTGACCGGCTGACTGGAATGACCATTAGGGAGTGCCCAGTGCGCCCTGCAGACATCTCGTTTGTGGCCTGTGCAAGTTGTGCCCGGTACACGAGCAATGTTTTAAAATGTACTCTTGCTCGTGCATAACAACAAGGGCATGTTGAAAGGTTTTTTCCACCCTCTTCTATTTACTACACATTTATCGCTCCAAAAAACCTGGAGCTGGAGCTTCGTCCCGTTTCTCGACAGTAATCTCTCATGCTTTCTTCTCGAGAAACGGATGCCAAAGGAATGTCTTTGGCTCGTCCTCGTTTCAGTGTTCTTGGAATATTCCACACCTTGCTCTCTGCCTTGTAAAACACTGGTCACCTGCCCCTCGGTAGGGAAATTCCTCCCATCCGATGGATACAGGTCGTTGCGTCTCGAACGAAGTGGATAATCTGTAGAGTTCATTAATTCAGATTTCTTCTGGCGAAAGATGTGACAAGAATCGATGTGCCACGTACCTTAGGCAGGTGTGATAAGGTGATCCGAACACGAGCAGGTCCTGTTGCCCAGGTTGGGAACATGTCCGCATGCTGTGCAGCCTCTAGTTTGGGGGCGAATGTTTGGCTTGGTTTGAAAGGAGATTAATATGTTGCTCACCAATTGCACGTACTAGGAGCTGTTATGATTTGATTACCTTGGAAAGAACAAAAGGTGTGTTTTGAAGTCTATAGATAGACTTTAGACCGATGCTTTGTAAGCTCCATGTTATTGTAAGCCTAGACACTAATACCGTTTTGTTGATTTTCTTATTAAGTTACATGCACATTTTTCCTCAATTTTGCCGATAATTCAGGTCGTTTCTCATGCACTGATTTGCTTGCTTTACTGTACAAGCAGGTACTCCATATTTTATATTTTTTGTACACTATTTCAAATATTTACATGCGCACATTTCACAGGATCTTTTTTATTATCCTTGGATGCAATGGACTATAAGCTATAAAATCCTAAAAAAAAAAATGAGGGTTAAAGATTGATTTGTGTCCTTTGTTGCACAAGTCAATGCTAGGCAAAGGACCATTAACTTAACCATTTAATAGACGTTTTCAAATCGAATGTTTATCTCCAGAGGGACTCTTTTGTAATTCCTTTTCACTGTCGAATCATCAACCCACCGATAGAAGCATGATCGACGTAGTCACGTAAGATTTTGACAGTACCGTGAAGGGTGTGATGATAGCGAAACGACAACAAATTTCTTGGAGCCACTGGAATTAGAAAAGGGAAAAGTCAACATTCTTAAGGGATCGACTATTTTCGCCACCACAAAAAAAGAAAGGATGGTGCAACATAAAGCACTCGAAACGCGCACCGTGCGCGGCAACACCACATTGTGACATCCTGTGTATGCGTCATTAACCAGCCCATGGAATGTGGTTCTCCGGCGGGCCCTCCCGCCGGTTTGCCGATTTCTATCGTTCTATTAACCATTATTAGGTGTGAAGTGAAAAGATTGGAAAATTAAATTGAAATTCGTGAAATTTTCTGCATAATTTAATCGAACGAATAGCCTTTCCTCGCAAGCACTGTCACGCCATCCGGTTCCAACGGGCCTCTACGTGTTGCTCTTAAAGCCCTGTTCCCCGGTGGAGACGGTTGGTTGCTGACGGTTCGCCTCCGCCTTCGCTCGTTGCCAACGCAATCCTTTTCCGGTACCCGAGTCAAGTTTACGCATCGCCGGAAAGTCAACCGTTCGTTTGTTTACCGGCGCTGAGAGGCGCACTCGGTGGGCTCAGTTTATTATTCCTTTCATTCCTTCCAACCGGTTCTGTGGCCGGTGTCCCTACTGTGAAAGATTGGTGAAAAATGATATTGCACGAAGTTTGGTGCTGGGCTTTGTGGCGGAATTTTACCGCGTAACGGTGCTCCAAATTTAAGTCTTTAAACACACAAATAAATAGGACACAGTGAGGATGTGTTGGAAAGATCTGCAGAAATTCTCGGGCGGGTGCGTCCCGTGGTTTGGTAAGGTTACCAGTGACTTTTTTTTTGTTGTTTTATTCATACAATGGAGTGAAAGTGTTTATGTATGTCTCAGGCGTTGAATTGTTTAATCGTCAAGTTCATCTGAATCTTTTAAATAATTCGGTTGTAGCATTCTTGCTTAAAGGAGTGTCTGCACCTTTTTTGCCTTTCACACGAAATGACAATGTTACATTGAAATTCTTTCGGAAAAAGTCCTTTATGAATGACATAACATAATGAGCCTTTATCAGTGTCTTAGCTGAAATGTAAATTGTTATCTCTTGCGAAACAGTTTTCAATTATTCAGATTAATTTTAAGAATAATATATTACGAAATAATTTAATTTTTGTACTACACGATATCTAATAGTCGCTAGTGATCATCACTATAAGCAGCAGTTTTATTCATAAACGAAGGAAATAGAAATGAAACAAATGAATTTTTCTTGATTCAAATTGCATGCCAATATTTTTGTGAAATTGTTGCATTTTTTATGTATCAAGAAAAGAAGTCAACTTGGCATGAAATGTTTACCAAAAACGGTTGTTTTGTAGTCGAAAAGCAAAAATATGTAATTATCTATTACTGTAAAAAAAAATCCCGAAAAAAACCCTTATTTGTTTCAATATTTTCACAGTCTTCCATGATCATTTCTTTCATGACTTCTATGAATAGAAGATAAAAAAAATCTGCGTAGAGAATCTTTTATAGTTAATTTTTGTCTTACATATAATTCTCAAAATATTTAGAGTTTTTGGTATATCTTAGTTAGATGTTTTTCTATTGTTGCCTTGCGGAATGTTTCCCGGTAGATTCTACCGGTGAGATTTTGTAAATAAATTCTTCCAGATTTTTATTACTGGTCTTAAATAATCAATCCTTGCAGACTTTTGAATGACTCAAACATTAGAACATCAGAACCTAATTTATTTTTTACATTACTGTGTAAAACTCATCCGAAGATAACCACCATTTGTATCAATATATTTTTCATGCAAAATGATCAAACGCCCGTTACTTAAATCATTATCGCCAGCGGTCACGATGATCACCCATCAGTTAACCGGCAACCATGTAAACTGTCAGCATATTACGTATTGCGATCGAAGGTCGACACGGTATCCACCCACCATCCAGACGGCACCATCTGGGATCGTTTAACACCACCGAAAATTAATAGCTACAAGCCAACATTAAAAACTGCCACCAGCGTGTCGCAGCCGTGAAATGGAAACATTTGCCGCCCATCCACTCACTCCGCTTCCCGGACCACTAATTGTGACTCGGAACAGCGATTGAGATGCGAGCGATGTCGTTTTGGTTGTGGTTTTATTAGATGGTTTCACTTCGAACGCGTAGAAAATGCAACGGACGGAATAAATAATGATCGTTTCAAAAATAGCGTCCACTGGGTGAGAAGTACAGTTCAGCCAACCCGAAACAGTTGGCGTGCAGATACTGGAGATATCATTTTGCCGAACCGGTCCTGCCACCCGCACGTCCTATCGTATTGCATTATCTCCCGAAAAACGCGGACAACGGAGAGATGACCCAAGCAAAAATTCTTACGACTCGTGGTCAGAATTCAGATTTTTCACAATTTCGATTCGTGCGATGTGCGAAAGGCGTACCAAAACGGCGCCTCATTTCCTGTGCACTGTGTCTTCTGTGGTGCTATTCCGATTTCGGCAGCATTCCACCAAGATTGTATGATGGTTTGGTCGATACCCTGCACACAGCCATCCCCGGGCAGCACACACATACACGTGCTCAGAAGTTATACAAATAAATGTCAATAGTTTTCCAATTTTCAAGAGTGGGAAAAGTCGAAAACCTGTCCTGTCCGGGTGGTGGAATCGTAACGGGCCGTGTCGTGCCGTGCTACTTTTGTTTCGTAAGTGCAGCTTGCATTTTAATTTTGCCTTCCAAATGCATCCGGAGGTTGGCCGTCGTTCTTGATCGAAGTTTTGTCCGCGTTTCGATATGGCAAACAGCGGGTTTGTCCTTTCCCTTGCACCGACAGAAGGCGATTATATTTTGCTTTTGATTGCTACAAAAGTCGAACGGGAGTGACACACAAAAAAAAGAAAGTAGATTTCCGATTACGGACATTTTTGGTTCCTACGGAGGGGGTTTTAGTTCCTTCAAGATGTTGGATCGTGTTGGGTAAAAAATGAAGCACTAGAATTCATCAATCGCCAGATATTGGATAAATTTTTAATGCCATTCCATTCACGACGCTACGAAACGAGCACGATTTGGCTCCACTTCCTGCTTCTGTCGATGGCTGCATTTATCGTCGGTTATGTTATTAAAACAGTGATTACATATTGGGCGCGCCAAATGTTTATAGTGCTATGATTGGATATTTTAGTATTTTTTTTATTGAATTTAGCTTCGTTTAAGGTAACAAATAAGATGTTCATTGTACGAAGCACTTAAATATGAAAACGGGTTGTTTAATTTCTTCGCTGAAGGAATAGATTTTCAAACATCCATGTTAGCTATTAGTATTGCAGTATATTAGCATATAAGAATCCACATTACAACGTTTCGTCAAAAGTGGCGGACAAGAATTATCATTCTTCTTTGGCACAATAACCTTTATCGATAAAACCTGGCAGTGCTACTACTGGGCTTGGCTTTCAGTGACTTACTGATTAAGCAGTATAGTCAGTCCTACGTATGGGGGCACGGTCCATTCGGGCCTTGAACCCATGACATGTTGGGCATGGGCATGTTTTATACATATACAATATACGAATAGTCGGATAATTTTTTTTTTAATAAAAATCATTTACTACAGTTTTTATTCCATCATTCACTCAAATATAACCTTTATCTAATCTAATATTTATCTAAGGACTAATTTTAGTATCTGCTTTAAACCTTGTTTATATATATGTGGGTGGATTTCATTTTGGTGGATTTTCTTTATTCCTATCACGTAACTGCTGAATAGCTTGATTAGTTGTTTTCTCTTATTGTTATTTATTCTAAAGTCTTGTTTTATCAATCCATCGAACGGCAATACTCTAATTTTGAGCTGTTGAGCTGTTTCACTGAAAAGTTCCCAGTTCTTCTTTCTTCTCGACTCGCATATCCTACGTTCCACAGTATTTTCAATTGTGGTTGTGGATTGTGTTTGGGTTTGATGTTACATGGTGAATAATAAAGAACTAATTAGAGCTGCAGCTATGAAACAAAATTAGCAATCACATACATTCAATACTTGAAAAACGAAAAAAATAGATGACATTTTTGTTCACGAGATGTCTCATAATCCCCAATAGAAAGTAGTAATATCCAAAGCATTAAAATTAGGCGTCACGTCTACACCGTATTCATAAATATATCCATAATAACGATCGCATATTTATGAAGACATTTAAATATCACAAACAGTTTCAACTGACATGAGTTAATGAAAATTATGAATTAATTTATCAAACACAATTATTCTAATGAACATTATTCAGTTATTCAGATAAACAGCTCTAAGTTTTTGTTATTATGCCCTAAATGTTGTTAATCACAAAAAGCTTTTATTACATGTGTTTAATTTTGAAAAATATACAGTGCATCAAATAAATGAGTGGTTGTAACTATCTGTTATTTTTTTATGTTGATTTTTATAGGGATTTTTGGCTATTGGTCTCATTAATCTTTTATAATAATAATTTAATCAAATTTTATAATCTATCATTCACCATTTGTGGCAACGGATAGCATTAAGTTTACTGCGATTACCTCGTACCGGTTAGTCTCAGTAAACTTGCTTTTCGTTTATTTTATATATGCTTTATAAAGACTAGTAACACGGAGTCTTGGGAAAGCATAAGCTATCCGCTAGTTCTTCATGAAAAACAAAACTTGAAATGATGCAGTAAGCTGAACATTATTTTTTTTTTAAATATCTTAGTGAAGTAATTTTGATTATGGATACGGTCGTCATGCAGTATCTTTGAACTTGCGCTGGCCATGGTGACTTTCAAACATCGTTAAGGATGATAATCGTTATGGCGAAATAGGCAGAACTGAGTTGGATAATAAAAACCCTTAAAAGGTTTTCCCTTACCCTTACTGGAAACGTTAGAGTTTAGAGGTCTTTCCTTGAATAGGAGAACAAAATTAAAATCTTTGAACGAGAAGTCAAAAGATTTATCAAGGGTATAGTCCTATCCTGACAGTCCGAACAAATCTGACCTGCCCTAGTGGGGTTGGTATTATTTATACTCAAAAGATGTTTTTGTCCTAATTATATGTTGTTGTTATCAGCTTGTTATAAGCTGTTAATTTATAAGCTGAATTGATGTGAAGTGTCTGTTGATATGTACCTAAACTGCTCATTTCATGTTTTGGGAAATAAGGTTTCAACTGTTGTTGCGAAAGAACGCATGTTTTCGTCGATCTTTATCTAAGTTGCGCTTTTAAGGTAATGCGTTATTGGTTTGCTGCAGGAACGCCTGATTTGCTTACTTACCTTGTTTCGGGTGTTTTCAATAAGTGTGTATTTACAATTGTTTTTGTATGAACGGTGTGGCCCGAACACTTTCAGGTGTGTTACTATGGTATGATCTGATTTGCTGAGTGTGTTATAATGAATGTGTTGCATTGGTGTGATTTGGATTTCCCAAGTGTGTTACAATGTGTCTATAGTTGACCGCGTGTATTATAATAAATTCGGTGTAGCAGATATGCTACATTAGGTCAGCTGTTTTGAGATGAATGCATATTTGCTTGAAGTTTTTTCAAACAATAGTGTGCTTTCGAGATTGCCTGGTAAAATGGTATCGGATAACGTTTCTCATTTTTCTCATATTGTTGTCTAACATAAGTTTACATGCTTTTTTTCTGGTGCTGATGATATAGAGTGTAACAATGATTTATAAAATTAGATCAAATTGATTTTAAAAACATGATTCATAAAGTCAGCAAAGATACTTTGCTAGTCCGTTTCATTCGAAATGTTTACACTATTCAACATTCAGATGCACAAACAGCAAATCAACAAAGTTAGGCAGCCAATCAGCGTCATATCAAATGGAACAAACAGGATCACCTACTGCAGCAACAACAGCAGCAGCAGTAGCAAGCAGTTGTATTGGTAATTGGTTAGGGGCAAAACGTCATCTTACTGTGCGGCCCACCCGCACCGCAGGAAGTGAAGCCCTGCAAGGCGTTCAAAAAGCGCGATTTTGGCACAACGTCCCTCCGATACATAATACATTAGGGTAACAATGGCGTAATTTCGTTTTGCCAAAAACCATCTGCTTTATTTTGACTTTTTTTGTTGTTGCTCTCCTCGTGCCGTTGTCGTTGTTATCGTCGTGCTGCTGCTGTTGTAGTCGTCGCCGTTTCATGTGTACAAATTCAGCTCACAGTTGGTAGCAACTTCGTACAGTTTTGCTTGCGGCATATTTCATCTTTTCCGGCCGAGAATAAGGGTTCCCTGGGGCAGGACACTCATGTACGTATAGGTGCGAATGTAAAATACGAGGGTGCAAATGTAGGCAAGATGAAAGTGCAGATTTCGAACAAGGTCCCGCTTTGTTTTGTTTGTCCACTAATAATGTATGTGGGTGTAAAGTGGATTGGCCGCATTATGCCATTTGTACGGTGCGGTGTAAACATGTAAAAAGGAAGGGCGTTGGGTGTGTAGGAATAAAATACATGAAATACATAAGAAAAAATATGTATTAGGTGCTTTGCAAAACTTTAAATTTGTTTGTTTTAAAAATGTAATCAAATTTGCTACCTATTTTACTAATTATAATAATAAAATAATAATAATATAAATAATATAATGATAATACGCGTGACAAATGTTTCAATATGTATAATTCTTATGAAAAGTTTGAAGCAGTTCGAATCTTAGTACTTACAGTTAATTAAAGAGAGATTCATTTATGGATTAAAATCGTTATCGTCCTTAAACTGTTTTCTAGTATGGTTTACTCTAACTCTTTATCTCTAACTCGAGTTTAACATTGCCATTCGAGAGAAAATAATTTCTAAAGCCGTAAGTTGTTTTGTTACAATATATAAGAAACATTCAATATTTAATATTGTACATGAAATATTTTCATTTGTACGAGTCTTTCTATCTAACGGTGATAAAATCGTTACGAACAACTTCAAAGACGTATTTCACATTCTTGTACGACGGGTTCTGATTTATCTGGCATCGTCACGGCTCTAAAAGCACAAGGAATTATCACTCCTTGCACTGCCCAGAATTTATCAAAAACAATACGATGCAATTTAGATAATGATCAACACGCGAGCTCACCATACACCACACGACGAAAACAACTATTCCTACCTCACACTCTCCAACCAGTGCAAGAAGAAACCCCGCGGCTGTGATCGAATTTAAATTTAGCTAATTTACAAATCTTCCCTCCTATACCAGCGCGGTGCGGTCGGTTAGTGGCATCACATAACCACGATCCCATGTTTAGGTGATCAGCGCTCACGTCGTGTCGCCGTCACCGTCGCCTTACACAATGTGTCGTGGCAGCAACGAACACGCCTGTGTGTACGATCCCGACAGATAGATGACAAACCACCGCTAAAAGGTTCAACCAACTGGTCGGGGACGGATCGCATCACTTCACGATCCAGATGCATGCGGCGTGCCATCCAACATTGCAACGATTCCGAGGGTGACAAAGCGGATGATGCCTAACGATGAGGCAGAAAGTGAAGCGGCCCTCAGGGTTAGTTCCGTATGAGCGGGACCGTGACCGGAGCCTTGCTGGGTATACCGGAGTTCATTAAAATCATAATGTTTGAACGCATAAAGTTGGCATCGTATTCCCTGTATCGTCGCGTTTTTACGTTTGCGGCTTTTCAGTTGGGCTTGCATTGGGGTAAGAGATTCCATACTTGAGTTTTCGGTGGTTCCGCACACAAACACCACACATACGGCAGAGAATGTTGTTCGAGTAGAACCCTCGAGCGGACGGGAAAATGAGAAATAAAACACGATACTCGTTTGGCTAAACGGTGGTAAAAATAGCGCACTGTTATTTATGCATTAAAAAGCCAACATGGGATGACATTAGCTAAGCGTGGAGAATGAAGGGAGCTACACATTGGAACGAAACTCCTCGATGGATGCCCTCGAATGTTGCCAGACATCATGGCAACGGCAGCGACTGGCCCGGTTTGTGGTTGGATTTTTCATACTGCATTGCACTTTTCACCACGCTCTTGGGAAGAGCTACAGCATGGGCCGAATGTATACGTGTCACTTAGTGCCCAACTTACTAACACGTTTTACACTTATTTAGTTGCACTTCTGTTTGACCGGTTCAATGCGTATTTTATCACTCTGAAGGTGTTACATCGTAGGGTTTATGCGGAAATTGGGTTGTTGATGTAAAGGTTGCGTTATTGATGATATTTATTCCTTACTGGCTGTCAGTAGGTCGCGTTGTGCACGTGAGCAGGCTTTGCTGGAAATTATGTGGATTTAGGTGAATTTCATCTTGCATTTTTATTGGTCGATTTCAACTCTTCCCCCTCCTCCAACCCCCACTGAAGGCAGCCAAAAGCAATCGATAAAATATGCCACACGACTTGATACTGACGATGAATTTGAATCTCAAGCTTCTCAAGGTTTCTCCGCGTTGGGTCGGCTCTTCGTAGTAAAGTGAGATTTTTCTTATGCTGCAAACCAACATACCATAAACACATAGAAAAACACGCGCAAACAATGCGGCCACGTGCCGGTTCTAAAGAAATCCGCTAGAGCAATGGGAAAGGATTACGTTTACAAAACTCTCCAGATGTTTCCAAACCCCAAGCGATTCTGGTGACTTTCGGAGAAGGTTGAAAAATGACTGCAGTGATAACATGGTGAGCTCGGACTGTAGCCGGCGCTATACTTCCTGCTTGAGTTTAACATAGCTTGAATGCTTTTTTTTTTTTTGGTTGCTTCGGGCCAACTGTATGCATATGTGTAGAAATAAAGCAGACAGATACCGGCCCAAATGGTACATAGGTGTGAATATGCGTGGGAAGGATGTAGACAAGATTTGCTGTGATAAGTTGTTCTTTCGTGCTCTGGTTAAGACGCGTCAGTCACGGGAATTTTTCGTTACAGATTGTAAAACTTTTTCTTTGAGGTCACTGTTGAGGGGAAAAATACGAAAGAAAATGTGCAACACTCCAAGGCGGCATGTTTACAAAAAAAACTATTCAAATTTATTCAGTGTTACAGATTTGTTTGAGAAATTTATTTTTCTAATCATGGTACATGTATTTTGTCTGGTTATCTGAAGAATATAAACTTTTCTGAGTAATTTTAGTATTTTATTTTACAAGTTTTTATTGCTTTTTTAGACAATGTCCTTATGCCTATTTGTCTAATATTGATAAAATTTTATAGATGTCGTTTGTTTTCTTTTTTATTATTATTATTATTGGTTTTAATTAATATCTTCTTCTTATTCTTTAACTAATATACTTTCCTTTTAATAACATTAGCTTCTTTTCCTTTTTTGTCATAACTACCTATTTATATTTGGTGTTTTTTAAAGTTAAATATTAATCTATTCCTCTACTTACTAGGTACTTATAGGTACGATTCCCTTTAAAATTATGACATAATTAAATAATTCCAATTGTTCTTTCGTTTAAACAAATCATTGATTAGAATTTCATCATATTCGCGCTTATGTTTTGTTACACTCACAGATATAATGCTGACTTTATTTTGAAGGGTTGTTTTTGTTGTCGTTGTAGTTGTCGTTACATACGCTATAATGTCTTTCAACACATAAGTTGTTGATTGTATTTGTTGTTGCGCATTAAAGAGGCATTTTATTGAAGATCACTTGCATTGCACCTTTAAGTGATTGATGGTAGCTATATGAACTCTCAGTTCTAGAAAATGCAAAAGGATCAACAGAGAGCAAAGCCATAGGAAGTGTGTTTCTGCAGTGAAATAGTTTCCTCAGGTCAAATGAGGCCCCGTCGACGGACGGATGATTGAAACTTCTCCGGTTACCACAACGGCTTACGCCTTCAGTATTTCAATTTTCTTGCCCTCAATAGAGAACTTGACTTTGCCCTAGTTTGATTGCTCTTACCTGCCTCGTTGTAATGGTAATGCTTCATGCAAATCAAAAGTCTGATGAATAAACTACCAGCTCCAGCCGGGCACGTATGGCGATTAGTAGCAAGACGTACGCTTCTTTGCTGAAGTACGGCACCAGGAGGCATACTGCCAGTAAAAACTGGCATAGGTCGAATAGAGAGGTAAACAATTGTAGTGAGTGTGGTATCGGTAGCTCGTTTTAACAGCACTATGGGAGATTTTTTTGTGCCTCTTCCTTTGTATAAATGCTGATCGATTACAGACAAATGAACACTAGCGAACTATTGTTCGGTACTACCATTCGAATGCCATAGAAATATATTGCATACTACTCACAGAAAAATGGCAACAAAGTACAAAAAATAGTCACGTTTGCATGTTTGTATAACATTTCATTCCCTTCTCGAGAATCACAAACATAATTACCCCCAGTAAATTGCACGTTTAATGTGAAAAATAGCTGATTACGCGAAACCTTCAAAAAGGGGTTAGCTAAATATTCCAGAACATTGTGTATGCGCTTGTCCTACACTGGTCACTTGTTCATGTTTTGCTTAATATTTTTGGCAACCTGCTCATTTTCCACGACATTTCCTTTCGTTCAATCTAACCCATTCATTGGCAAGGCGGAAGAGCATCGGTCCGGCGATATTGACATTTAAAAAGTTATTTTCATGCGCTTATTAATAAAATCCAGACGCCTGTGCTATATTCCGCAGCCCGCTGCGCTGATCACAGTCACTAAATGCACACGTTAACTTTGACATTCTTGCGCCAACTGTCAAGCATTCGTCATATATTAATTTACACCCCAGCACGACGACGACATTCTACGGTTGATAGCAAATTAAATGAGAAATGAAGAAATGAATGCTGTTCCTTTCGTATTGCACCCATCAGGCACAAACAGGTTTCATTCGATGTTTAATAGAGCTACCGAAAAAAAAAGTTGTCAAAAGCACTTTAAATTATTATGTGTTGTTTTTTTCATTCACTGTCCCGAAATGACGCATTTGACCGAACGTGAAAGGACGGATAAAAACGAACCTCAAGAGGAGAGAAAAAACATGCTCGTGGCGACGTGCATGGTTGCTTACGAAATTCGATGCAATCAGATCCAATCTACCGGTCATAAATCTGAAAAGCAAGGGTTGTGCGCTATATTCGTGAGCATATTAATGTCTGGCAGTAGCTATGACGGGAGAAAGGACGGTCAGGGTCAAATGTGCGGAAACATTCCGGGGGAGAAGCGGATATTGGAGTCGATCCGATGACAAACATAATGTAGCAACAAGTTCTCCACATCCCGTTCAACTGGGGCCGGTACTGAGTTGCCTATCGTTATGGCCGCACCTACGCACACACACACGTGTCATGTGGATACAAATATCAGGATATCATTTAACAATTTTCATAATTTCCATAAATTACCCCTTGCGTCTCAAACGTTACCTCCCGCTCCACTTGCGAAAGGGTTTTTCGTCGGTAACGATTAGCACACCGTTTTCGGTTAAAGGTTGCCGTGTGAAAAGTGTTTCCCACTTCAACAACGAAGTGGCGAAGCACGCAAAGTGTGGAGCGTGGAAAAACAAGCACAACAACACAATAAGCGTGCTCCCCTCTACCGAAAAAAAACACGGAGGCTCCCGTTTGTTCGAGGTTAAAAAGGGGAAAACTCTTTTATGCTCCATCCCCACCATCGCATTGGCTACAAACTGTATCTTTCTCGTTCCCGTTGGTGTACCGCCCCGGTTGGGTTCAAAGGAAGTGGGCGACAGCGTGAGCCTCGGGGTCGAAAGGGGTTTTCGTCTAAATGGTCGGAAAATGCCGCTGGAAGCGGAAAACCCGAAACGCCCGATCAGAGGAGGTGGATCAGAATGTTTACACATTCATGAGTACGTCTCGTCTGTGACTGTGCGTACGAAGTGTGGACGGGATTCTGACGCGTCGCGTCCGTTGTGAGTGTTTCGGTGCTTCGGTATGCGATCTACCCACACGCTTTTGGCCCGTCAGCGTCAGTTCCGGCAGGGGAAGAAGGCATAATAAATAATAGAAACATCGCCATCAGCGTCGAACAAATACGACAACGCGGCTCGATTCATTTCGATTGGAACGATCCATGGGTGGAAAAGGAATTTTCCTTCTTGTTTTGTTTCTGTGCGTAAGCATGTGTGTGTGTTGGGGTGGGAGGGTAGGATTGCGTTTAATTCAATCGTCTTGTCGTATTGATGCCGGCGAACAGGCGTTGGTAAACAAGAGATGTTGGCCATTCGGAAAGGTACGGAAGAATGCTGCGTTGATGTAAGCGTGTTGCCCAATGTTTGTTCTATCAATTATATGTATTCATTCTTAAAGGGTATTATGCGCCGTGTTGAAAGAATTTGACGGCCAAATTTGAGGGCGAAAGAAAATGAAAATTTAACCCATTATGGGAGTTATCACATATCACTATATTTGGACCATTATAATTGACTTAAAATACTACAAATCGTCTTAATGATTATTGGTTCTGGTTATAACAATAATTAGAAGTATTGAAATCGCGCCAAAAAAACAAAAAATCGAATGTTTTGCTATATTGTCGATACCTCTCGAGCTTAGAACGGGACAAACGATCTCAGAAATGTATTTGTTAACATGATCTTTTAAAATTCGAACGATGAAAATATCACACGACAACACATATCATCACATATACAATATCAGGCTGACATAACATCTTTTTTATGAAATAATGATAGATTTGGCAGAATAAATCGTTGTTTTTTGACTATACAGCCTTTATGGACCGTTCCTCCTGAATGAAAAGCAGTTGAATTTGTTTCATCAATAAGCTTAACATCTTAATATTCTCCGAAGCACAACCAGAACTAATCCTTTCTATTAACCCGAGCGTGATTGGCTACATATGGCACACAAGAAAAGCCACAATCTGTAGAAGAAAGAGGAAAATTCCTCCGCTTAGTCGAATTTAAAACAAAGAAAAACGTAAATAAAAATGCCAGTTGTAAACTATCATCACCATTCACCGGTGAAAAGCAAACCCGGTGGGATGCCTTTTGCCGCACCGTAAACAAGTGTGTGCGCGAAGTAAACATTTTAGGGTGCGCGAGAAGGATTGTTTTCTTCTGACGACGAAAGGGCACGTGATCGATTGCATATTGTGGCAGATGCAAGTATCGAAGCTTGTGCCGGGTGCGATGAAGACGGTAGAGATAAATGAGGAAAACTGCGTATCCATCGGTGTGTCTTAAGCTGGAGGGATGGAAAAAAAGACTCCGCGTCCCCGTGCGCTCGGTATCGGCTGGCCCACTGTGAGCGGATGTTTTCATTTCGGCTAATGATATCATCAGTCGTTTAGAGCGTGGTTTCATTGTTTATTGTTACAATCGACAGTCTAATGCTGTGACCATTTGCGTCAGGGGTTGGATAGATCCGTAGTGTAGCGCATCGGTTGGAAACGGGCGCGTACAAACCCATCGGCGTCTGTGTGATATGCTTACAAAAATAAATCATTAACCCTTAAACGGTCGTTGTTTTATGATGGGAATACGTTGACAGCAGTACAATGGGTGTAACATATCAGCTCAAATGCTAGTCGGTATTATTTGTTTATTATGTTAAATAAACAGAGTAATTCGCCCCATGGTTGAAGCTACCATAATCAAAGTAAAATTTTGGTAACATTTGTTAAAATGTAATGACATATACAAATATTGTAAATATTTAAGAAGTTATATAGGCTTTTTCTATTCTGAACTCGATTCGATTGAAGTGGAGAAAATGAACTCCAAAGTGATCTTTCCCATACAAAAACAGACAGACAAAATTCATCAACTCGACGTCGAAACGACTCGATTATATGAATAGAATACGCCTGATAATTTATTTTAAGCAAAACGATAAACCTAGCAGACAGTTGATTTTAAATAATAAAGAATAGAAGAGAGCTGAGTACAATATCTGGATTTGATGTTAACTGCTACTGCTATAATTAAACTGCAAAATCT
>KB665622.1:648959-660890 GCA_000349065.1 Anopheles quadriannulatus
ATCATCGCCAACCTCGGGGCCCCATCGGCCATCCTTCCGGGGGCCCTTGTCGCTAGTACTCTGTCCATACGGCATACTATAGAATGGCGATCTACGGGGCCCCTAATCGGCGGGGCCCCAGGCGACCGCCTAGTCCGCCTACCGTTAGATCCGCCGCTGCATGTACATTATCAAACTGTAAAAGTCAGGGAGTTGTTTACTTAGCATTAATAGCAAAAATCGTGTGATTGATTTGGAATATTATTATACTACTTCTTCTAACATTAATGTTAAGGAGTATGTTCATATTCTATAATATCTATATTCTGACATCGTGCAACGAAAAAAAATAATACAAATTAAATTACATATTGAATATTACAAAATAATAATTAGAAATTTATTTATTTAAAAGTTGGGTATGGGTTATGGTTTAATGCTTGGGCAAGAAATTCTATAGTATAGTGAAATTCTATAGGGCCGTATAGTGTACTGCGAAAACGGAATAAACCTCAGGACACATTACTCATCTCTCAAATCCGAGTTGGGTTCATACCAATACTAATTATTAAATTGTGAGCCTAATGATTGTCTAAAGTGACAGAAACGAATACAAACTCACCCATATCTTTGTTGTTTTCTCTGATTGAAACAACGCAAAGCAATAAATATTAAGTCTCGTTTATTGCGTATGTTATCCTGATGAAATTGCATCAATCTCATTTATTTCAACCCTCGCATTAGAAAAGAAAAGTTATTATTAATGCTTTCTACAGCTGCTTCTAGCATTGCAGTACAAACTCCAGCTAAACACAGTTTAGCAATGCGGCATCCTTCATACTGTTGAATGCTAATGGCGATTACAAAACTTGTAAGAGCTCGGTGCATCGATTTATCCAGCGGTGTAGTCCGTCTGAGCCGTTTAAGCATGAAGAAGGGAAACCGTTACCAGAGGAGAAAGTCTTACCACGTCCTAGGACAACAACTGGCGCCAACGACGACACGGTACGGCCGGCACAGTCTTCTGACGAAGGAAAAGACAATAAAAACAAAAACACCAAAATGAGCGTCACTATCAATTTATTACATTTTAACGCAACATGTGCTGCGGGATTAATTTTGATTCCGACCGCAACGAATGGCGGAACGAAAGGAACAGCCACCGATGCGTTGTCCGTCCGCTCGATAGAACTTCTTATCTTTGCCAAACACGTGCAGACAGTAGGGGTGTAGCCAGGAACTCGAGACGTAAAATCCTGTGACAGCATGCTCGAGAGCGCTATATCGAAACGTCGATATCGGGTTCGATCGGAAATCTCAAGCTGTTATCCGACCAAATTGAGCCCTAGCTTTCCGTGATCGTGTGCCAACATAATTCACGCAAGTGCTTTCGTCTGTCCTTTGCTGCCCCCTTTGTCGATTGCCAGTTGGTGGAATGTCTGATTTTCAGCCTGTTGTTCCGACGTATTCTGGCGCATTATTGCGCCTTAAACCTTTTGCACTAGAACGACACGAGGAGAAGGAGCAGGACACCAGATGGGACGGCAGATAGTGATCGGGTCACATAAGGAAAATGAGTTTCCTGCCCTTCATCTTGCCGAATGTCTCGTAAGCGAAAGTAGGCTCTATAGTACGTATTGTAGAGATGTGTAACGCGTTCTTTCGCATTTGCACAACGGAAAACCAAACAAAAACGTTAACGTTGTGAGGAGGAAATTGTCGATTTGAATTTAGAAAAATTATTTGACTGCCGTTAGGGGGTCACGGGGATGCTTCGCATGTTTTTGTGGCAAATGCACCGTAACTGGGATGTGTGGTAGACGCTGCTGGCAGTAAAAATTCGTAACCAAACCACTGCAAACTGTGTCGTCGACGTCTGCAGTTGTAGCGGTTTTGCGGATACTGGGGAAACCCTGGTGAAACAGTGAAGCAAATCAAGTGGCATTGGGCCATTAGGGTGAACAATGTTGACTTGCCTCAAAAGCTGGGTGAGCTCGGTGTATGGAAAACGTTCTACGTTTTGTGGGAAGCAATCCAAAAGTAAACCCTCCGCGTGTTGCGGAAATCTTTCTTCCAGTTACGTTTGCTTTGCGTTTCCATTCATGTTTCATGGTCGGGCGCTCACGCCGGCAGTAATAAAATGGAACATGCTAAATCCACCTAGGAGAGTGTAGAGAGAACATACAATTTTACATGTTTGAGGAGAAAACGTACGGATGAAGCGATACGTTGAATTTGATGCACATAATATTATTTTACATAAAATACATGCAGCATATTAAATCTTCAATTATATGGTGCATCAACATTTTGCTACAAATGCTATATTTTCTACCCATTAAAAGAATCGTACCATTGACAACAATCCAATACTGGAGCGCCAAATGGACTGGAAAAAAATCCTACATGAATTACACGCATGAAGGCACCATTAACAATTCAAAAGGTGGTTTGATTTATTTAGCACAAATCTGAAACAAAGCCAGTCAACGTTTACAACAAGGGAATTTCATTGCGAAGAAAAAGTGACCCGACATAGCTAAAACCAACACTGGTAAGAATGAAGTAGGGTTGTTCTTCCTGCACAACGTTTAAACGGGAAAATTAAGAGGAACAGGAATTAGAATATAATTGTATGTACGGTAAGCAGTGATTTTTTCGACTTGAGACATTTTTGTGAGTTTCGTAGTAATTGGGTAAGGATTCAAAGAAACACGTGCTACGGAGCGCAAACATTGATGATGAAAACATGACTGATGAAGACGAATCTTTTCCCTATGCATCGTCGACTTTCATCCACCCTTAACCAAGGATGTGTGCGGTAAGGAAAGTGGTTATTAAATCTGATTTTATAGACTCATAATCTTGCCATAAATTTGGATGACTTCTCTCCGTCTCGCGATGATTAGCCGTCCGTAGTCGCTACGACGTCAGTGCGCTGTTGGAACATCGATATGTATGTATTGCGCAATAAGCAGGTCGAACTCTGCCACGTGTTTACCCGTTGCGAGAATATGATGACGGATTTTAGGACGGAAAATGTGCGTTGGGTGACACTGGCGCCAGTTTCAATCGTTTAACATTTGCTGCTAGCGGCTCAGTCGCAGTCCACTGACGAAGATGCTGAAAAGGTCTTTCCGTCTTGGAATGTGCGTAATGAAGTACAGTGTGCGTGTGTGTGTGTTCTGCTCATTTGAAAATGTGTCCGAGTTTCACCCACAAGATATACCACCTTAGTTTTTTTTTAAATATGTGTTAGTTAGTGGTAAAAGAACATTTCCTCAGGGCAGAAAACTAATCACCGGTGACAAGTGACAACATTTTCGTGTGCGACCTTTCCCCGTTTTGGGAGCATTGAAGAATGTGAGAAATGTGTTTGTCAGTAGAAATAGCTCGTTGGTAAAAGGGGTATGATCATTACATTTTACAAAAACAAAAAAAAACATTCAGTTTGCTTATGTTTGTGCGGTAAGACACATTTCTATGGGTGCTTCTTAAAATAATAGTGGTCGATATAGAGATTTCTAGAATGCAGACGTTATAGAATACGAACATTAGTATCTGTCCAAATGAGTGTAAAAGTTGAAGTAAAAAAAATAAGATAAAAACAAATCGTGCAAATTCGAAAGTTAAAATAAATATCAGATTCAAGTAACTCAAAACGTTCATAAAACAAACTGTCTTTAATATAGTGAATATAAAAAGTTCATTCAATTGATATTCCACAAGATTTTTCATTTTTTCTAAAAGTCATTGATAAATGACGGAAAAGTATCAATAAAATAACTTTTGTTCCATTTTAAAATGTTGTAGCGTGCAACATGGTTTTTTATAAGTCAATTAATATTCTTCATTTTATGGTGTTTGATTGTGTTTAAAAAAAACATCGTCTACATTGTTCTTAAAATTGAAAACAAATAACATGATTATAAATTTTTTTTATTGGATTTGAGTGGTTTAAATGAGCTTAAATATCAATCAAGTCAATAAGCATTTGATGGAAATTATACTGTTTTTTTAATTGATAGTATTTAAATTACTGACATAAACATTACAACTCTATCTTTCTAGAATGCGATAATATATAATATATTGTCATAGTACTTATTTCTGTAGTCTTTTCCTTATGAAAAAAATAGACTCAAAACAACTATTTCAAAACATTTCTTGAAATTATATGAAAATTTTAAAAATTGCAGGTGCATGGCAACTGTGGCAACAATTTCCTGAACACAATAGAATGTAACTTTTTCTCTAAATATATTTTATCGGCCACCCGAAGATATGACTTAATTTTTGCTAATTAATTAACATAATTACCAAGAAATGCTATATTATAGTCTAATTAATATGTGCAAATTTTGCAGTGTGGATAAAACCACAAAATTCTTGTTATTTGTGTCTAGAATACATCATTATTGTTTCAAAAATAGTATGTTTATTTTATTTAAGTGTTAAAAATTATGGTGAATGCCAAGAAATACTGATTTTTAAACCTATTATTGCGCACTTACAAAAACTCCAAATTTGATTATTGCACTCTTCATGGCCAATTATTGAACACTTTACAATTATTGAACAATTTATACGCACTGTGCAATAATTGGGTGGTGTGCAACAATTCGAAAATTACCCTAGATGTAATTAATAAAATTAATATTATTTTCTTCATATTCACCTTGTTAACAATATAACCATGTTTGCTTAAAAAATCTGGTTTATTAATAACATTCAACTGCACAATACCACAAACAGCTCAATTCTATTCGCAGCCAAATTGTTAACCAACCATCAATCAAATTACTGCTAGTAGCTATTGAATAGATTTACTCTTTCTGCCAGTGCTACGCTCACAACAATTCACCTCTTAAAAGATAGCTCCTGTGAATCTGTGCTTTGTACATCACCGCGAAAGGTCCTTTTAACAAAATCAATCAATATCTCTTATGCCATTGCCTTTATATTTCGTCGACGGTGACATTGTACCTCGGCTGGCCCTCGATTGTTGTGGCTCTTTTGGTGGAGAACAGCCGTTATGCTTTTTTAGCCCTTCCAGGCCTCCATTGTCACATATGTGCACCGGTGCTCATGCTTGTTGGCGGAAACATACTTTTGACATCGTTTGACAGCAGGAAATCGAAATATGGAAATGGCGAGTACGTAAAAATCATAATGCATAGAGCAGTTGGGACCTACCTCCACCGGCTGTTGTTGGTGCTATCTCTCTCTTTCTCTCTCTCTCTTTCTCTCTCTCTCTCTCTCTCTGTTTCTCTTTCTCTCTCTTTCTCCCTATCACTCCAGCTGTTCCTCACATCCTTTGGTCAAAGTTTTCTCTTCACTTTCCACTGGAACGAAAGCAAAACAACAAAAAATGGGTTATGTTTCCCGAGTGCTCCCGAGTGTCTATTTGATTTTGTGAAGCAACGTTTTTCCCCCCAACGCGTGAACCATTTGTGTTTGGTTTTGGCTTTTTGGGGAAGGATTTTTCAATCTACTTGCCAACTTACTCGCTTTCCGCTTGCGGTGGCACGAACGTCTGCATAAATCTTTGCCCGCCTTTGCTCGTGATTTCCTTGGTACAGTACCGTTTCGACCCTCCATCGTGTGTACCGGTGGATGGGTGTATGTGTGAGTTTGTGTGCATGTGTGTGTGGGATGTGAGAAATCGGAAGGACAAGCACACCTTTGCAAAATATGACCCAACTGAAAGGTAGCGTTCGGTTCCAGCGTTTTAACGTATGAGACTTTAGGGCATATCCCTTTTCTTTGGTCGGCTTGCCGTTTATTCTGTACCGTAAAAAGGGAAGCAAATAAGCGGAAAATGAATAAATGTAAATATTCACTGTATGGACATTGGTGTGGTAAAAAGGTAATAATTCAGAAAGCGTGAGGATTTTGAAGGTGCAGTGTGAAGAGTTCAAAAAGGCTGATACGTTTTTTTTATCTTGCAAATGATTTGTTGCTAATCGTTTGTTGCACTTCATGTGAGAAATGTTTAAAATATTGAAACAATTGCTAGAAAATTTTGTGTTCTTTTGTAAGAAAATGTGCAATGAAAGCGGAATTGATGAAAACAACAATATGTGAACCAAAATAAAAAAAGATAACACAATAAGTAATTCCCTCCAAGCAATCGTAGTGATATAATCATATCCAACAATTGCATCTCGAACGACTTACACTCGTTTCTTAAGCAATTGCAAGCTTTACACGGCAAGCCAAATCCCCACAATTGACGCCCAATTCTTTTCCCCACGCACTGGGATGGTTTGAATGTTGCCATTTCTTGCTGGGTTACAAATGCACAAGCTAAGGTACAAGGCTGCCAACAAACAACAAGCGACGACAAACTCACAAACACACACACACACACACACACACACACACACACACACACACACACTCCTCCTGAATTGTGGGATTTGTATCCAACCCTTTTACAATTGTAGCTTTGTTGCTTGGAGCAAATCCTGGGAAGAACCGTTTGCTAGTCTGATCTGTGAGGATGATCCTTTAGAACATGGTTGCAAGAAAGCAGAAAAACACAGCTGAATGAAGAGTAAAAGATAAAAGTGTGTGTGTGTGTACAGGGACAGTGCACTAAAAGTGCAAACTTTTTGCCCCAACACATGAGGACCTCTCGCACGCTCTTTTCTATCCCTTATACAGGTTACGTATATTTTTTTCTTTCTTTTGTCGTAAATGTGGTTACCGGGAGTTGTTTTTTGCGCGTGTATGCCCTTTTGTGGGATGGCACAAGTGAACAAAAAGTTTATGTTTATTGAAAAAGCTTCGAGTAAATCGTGTTCGAGAGAGGATCGTGTTGAAAGAGACAGGCCATAGAGACACCGTTGAAAAAGAATGGGAAAAGTATTTCATGCGTGCTTAATTTAGAAAAATATGCTTTCCTGTCCTGGCATCCTGCACCCATTGGAAACCCACTTTGCATAACCTGTGCTATTTCGGTTCTCTTCAGCTTGCAAAACCGGATGTTTTCGAAAATGTTTTGGGAGATCGTGTCGTTCTTCACCATATGTGGGCTTTCCTATTGCTGTTGGAAAGGGTTTGTTTGAAACATTGCAACTGGAAACAGAAAAACATGGTCTCAAATTGCTCAGGATACATTTGTTGTAACTTAAAAGCCCACTCGTTTGAGAATGATATGAATCGATAAAGTGTGCAAAAGATAAGTTTAGACCTTAATATTTATAGACCCAATTTATTTCGAAGCAATTTTCTTTTATTTTAATTCGTCCTTAAAACTACAATTCTAAAGATGTTTCTTTAAAAAGTTTAAGACGCAATCCAAAATCAATTTCCGTTCCAAATCCGTTCCACAAAAATCAGCCATTCGAGATAAAATTTTTAATCACAGCCCCTACAACAGCCCCGTTCTTTATAGCAAAATTCTTCCGCTACGCCATGGCACTGCGGTAGGGCACGAAAAGTTTCCGAATAGGTCGGTTCTACGGTTGAATTCAATGCTCGTTAAAACAATCTTGAACTCATCGACTTCATTAGACTCCTTCACCCAAGACCCAAGACTCCTTCCCCAGCCCGAAGGATGTCCGTCGGATGAGCGGAACGGATAAAGATAAAGGTTTGTCTCGGTGCCCGTGATCCGTGCGAATTCGTACGACAGAGTTGGATGGCCGCAATGGAATTGAACGCGACAGCAACCCAGTGCACAAGGAGTGTAGCCTTTAATTTTATTTACTTCGGCTGTCGACATTTCCGGAATATTAAAAGAATATACGTAGCCTATCCCGCCCACAAGCGTAGGGATCCCCGTAGCTGCTGGACGTCGTCGGTGGTTCTACGGTAGAGCAGTAGATAAATACACTCCTCGAAACCGTTGTTCTGCCCTTGCAAGCAGTTAGAAGGATGCACCTCATCTAAAAGGTTCCATTCCGTATGTTGCGGATGTGTGTATGTAACTTTCAGCTTCCTCTTTTCACCATCATTCCATTGAGAACCCTCCCTTTTTTGGGTAGGGACCGCCGTTCGTTGTGCTTCTAAAAAGCAGAGAAGAAACGAAATTAGGTTGAATCACCATTTCAGTATCAACCTTAATTGAATTACAATTGTATCCTTTCATTCGCCATCGCCATCCATACGATTACGTGCCACGGATTTTGTCCTGATCGCCGATCTGTCGAGACTGCGGGTACTATCCCGACTAGGAAACAACTGTGACTGTTTTCAACCAGCAAGCAAGCAAGCAAGCAGCAATGTTCTCCTGCGTCCAGCGGTGGTCGTACGAAACGAGCGACATTATCGGTTACGATTGAAAGTGAACTTTTGTGGAGCAATCGTTGCCACCAGTCTAGAATCGTTGCGGAAAATAGCCATTCGGTGGTAAATTGGAAGCGAGACGATAGGTGGAAATTTTTGCTGGATTTTTATAAGAGCTGATTTGATCGATTAGTATTCGTAGGTGGTAGTAGAAACTCGCCAAAGGAACCATTAAAGCACATTGGAGCGGGTGAATCACTTATCCTCCAAAGATTGTGTCGTGTGTTTGATTGTTTTAAATGAAAATTAATATTATGGCCTTCACG
This sequence comes from Anopheles quadriannulatus, assembly GCA_000349065.1. Lineage (NCBI taxonomy): Eukaryota > Metazoa > Arthropoda > Insecta > Diptera > Culicidae > Anopheles > Anopheles quadriannulatus. Next base: position 657,500 of record KB665622.1, read on the forward strand.
AGTAAAGAAACTCTAGCTTAAGTTATTTGGTGCAATACCTTAACGTCTGTAAGAAACATACTAATATAAATCCACTTTAATTCCACTAAATGTGGTATATTACCCGCATAAATTTATGAGAAAACGCTATCCTTTTCCATATTAAACTTTTATGTCTGATGAATCAATCCCCTAAACCCTAATTGTGGGCTGCAAGCAAATAACGTGACACGAATTAACAAACTCCTGTACTTGCATCGCTTAGGAATAGGGGAAAGTTTCTGTTTTTAATTCGGCTTTCCCACATCTTACATGACCTAAACCTTAACCCTTCAATGTCATACGAATTAGGGAGCAGGCGGAGTAGGAGAATGTAATTTGATGCAACCTGAAAAGGACGAGTTTTATGAGTTTGAAACGAATGCCTTTAGTTCTATTAGATTGTTCCAAAGGATCCTGAACTCAACATGTATTCCCGTAAAGTTTTTCGTGAATATACTATGCGTTTCTAGTACATTTCATAATTATTTCAGTTTTTTTCGTTCAATTCTTATCAAGCACGTTAGGAAGCTTGCTTCATTCAGTGCAATTGAAGCTACCACTATAATTAGCCCTTGCAACCATAAATTATTTGAACACATAGGAACTCAATCCTGTTGCTTTTAATGAATACCACTTAGTATCAACGTTCGCTCTTGCTCGCTGTGGCTAAACTTTTACTTCTGGAACCTCATTCTCCAGACAGTTTGGTTGCAACTAGTGTTGGGCATTGTGCGCGAGTGCGCACTGTGCGCACAGCACACCTAATTGTGCTCTTTTTCCCAACACTAGTTGCAACGTTTGACATACATCATCACCAAACATGTCAAAATGATCAACTTTCATGAACAGGCTCATTTATGTTCTCTGAGTTATGTTGTGAGCTGTAGCTATATGGAAAGTAGAGCACTAAATGATCAATTCTGTTTTTCCTGTGTTTTTTTTTTTTTTCTAGCGGTGTTGGAAGATCCGGAGTTTACAGATGTTATAGAAAACATAACAGTGCCAGCAGGACGGAACGTAAAATTGGCTTGTTCGGTGAAAAATCTGGGATCCTACAAGGTATGTTAGATACAATGTTAGACTATAAAATTAACCTTTATCTACCCTTTCCCTTACCCTAGCAGAAATATTTAATGCTCTTTCTAGTATCATTCTAGTTCATATCTGTTTTGTTTGTGTTTGTGTTTCTTTTATTTTCAAATTAATTTGTTTGGGATTTGTTATTTACCATAAAAAAGTAATTATAGCCTAATTTTTCCTTCGTCTCTCGATCGATGCATAACTGTCCTGACCTCAATTCTGTTGGCGAGATAACGTCTTTCCATTCTTCTATCGCCAGGTGAATCTCTGTTGTGACCTCCATTTCGACATGCTCTTGCTTTTACCAGCGAAATGGAGATATCGCTCTCGTTTTTTCATTTATCCTGTACAAAGCTTCGTTGCCAGCTTCAGTGCGATTCCAAACACAGTTGAAATCTCGATTGTCGGTGACGGTGTTAGTGTTGGTTGGGTTGGGTTGTCCTGATTTCCGCGTTTCCGAATAAACTCCTCCCGCTCTTCGAAGTAGTACCTCCTCCATCAGCAGACGAGACGATTTATAGGTTTGTTTACGAAATTTTTGCTGCACACTTTTCGGCTAGACTGATGTAATGGATTTTCACAGATTCCTCCAGGACCGAGACTGGACGCATGACTGTAGACTAAAAATGAGCAAAACGAACGAAACGGTATTGGGAGCGCTTCAAATAGCTGAACTTGTTTCAAAAACCACACCAAGCAGGACGCTGAGTTTAACTTGTTTGGCCAGTTTGATTTTACTTTTGCTGAATGGGGAAGTTCTCTGCCACATTCGAAATGCACAAAACGGTCGAGACGGCGTACGCCTGTGGCCGTATACGTGTCGCCACTGTTTCGGGAAGATTAGTAGATAAGGAAGTTTTGCGAGGCGCGATGGTTTTGCCGGTCGGGTAAAGGAGAAGAACGGCGTAGGTTCAAGGGAAAGAAATTTTCACACAATCACGGCTCGATCGACCTCTTCAAGGGCTCAATTCGTTTTGCCCTTCAATCTGGGCGGCGTTACACGACGGGCCAGTTTGGTGTGGAGAACACTCGACATAAATAATGTATGGTCAGCGTAGGAACGATTCAGAACTGTTAGGAAATAAACATTCTAAACATTAAACAAGACTATAATAGCCATTAAATAATAATAATAATTTTGCTCTTATCTTAATGATGTCTGAAAAGTGAAACAAATAGTTTATTATATATATATATATCGATTTTTGCTGCTGTTTTTATTAATGTTGTAGTATGATGAATTGAAAATATCGTTTTATTTATTTATAAGAATCATTTTTATTCTATTTATATATAACGAATATTTCTGCTATTGTTATTATTGATTACGAAGTTTTAAAATCGCGGCTAAACACAATTCACATACTTTATGAGTAAAAGCAGCTCACCTTTCATAGCTAACTAAAACCCAAACTTTAAAGAATAGAATAACGAAAAAATCGTGATGAAATTACGAGAAACTGAGTACTGATTAAATGATAAGGCATGTTTCTCATACTCATGCAATGCCTGTATTCGAACATTGGACTGTTAGTGTCTCCTTTTTCACTGCACCAGAAAAGCCTCAAATTGGTCGTCGAGGAAGGGTTTAAAGCATTTTTGTGCTATTTTAAACAACCTAAACAATGAATTCAATATGGTTCAAAATTACTCATAATAAATATTTCTATCACATCGTTTAACGTACGTAATCAACACAAGTTTTCACTTTTTCCAAAATTTTGAGCACCAAATTGAATGGATTTCCCACTGTCCACGGGATGACATTCTCTCCCTCGCGGTGTCACATTCACTTGGCACCATGCCCCTCGTTAAACGCTTCGTGCAGCAGGGAAACAATCACGATTAGAAAGGAGAGTCAGAGAGGAGTAACAAAAAACGGAGGACGAAAAACTGAGGGTAGCTGCTCTGGCAAAGGTTCATGGTTTACCGTTTTCAAAAACCGACCATCATGCTTGTCGATGGTTTTGGGGGCGACCATAAAAGAAGCTTAGCACATCGGAAGCCATTCGGCCTCCATCATCTGCCACCACAGACGACGACCGCACTCCAGCCCGAGTTTTGGCACTACCGATGTAAACAATAAAGGTCGACACAATAGCGATCATGGGAAGAAAATGACGATGGCTGTTTTGTTGACTCAGTTTGAAATTAGTTTAATTTTAAAGCTCTCCCCGTATATTAATTATGGAGGCGTGAAAAGCTATCCCACCCCTCTTCGCCTGTTCTGCTTCCGACCGTTTACTGAAACGGTTACAGTGAACGGAGTGACATTTTTAAAACCAGTAAA
>KB665622.1:836997-851365 GCA_000349065.1 Anopheles quadriannulatus
AGTATCAAAAGAACGGAGAGCATACGTGATCTAGAGGTGATAATGGACACTAAATTAGACTTCAGGCAACAATTTGAAGAAAAAAATTGTACGTGCAAATAGAGCCTTAGGATTACTTTTTAAAATAAATAAATAAATAAATAAATAAATAAATAAAATGACGAGGGACTTTGACGATCCAATATGCCTTAAAACCTTATTATGTAGACTTGTGAGACCTTTGTTATAATATTGCTCTATCGTATGGTGCCCTTATACATGTACTAATAGCATCGAAGCAATGCAGGGAAAATTTACAAGGTACGCCATTCGACGACTAGATGGGAGGGACAGAAAAAATTTACCACCCTACTCAGCACGCTGTTTACTACTAGGCCTCGAAAAGAAGTCAGGCATAGAAATCCTCGTTGCAGGCTTATTATTAAACACGTTTGATGCACCATCAATTCTTGAAAAACTTAGTTTCCTCGTACCTCGCCAAACATCGAGACAGACGCAAATCTTATACCAACGCTAACACAACACAGTACATATATGCTGCCAACGCTCCTTTACCGGCTATAATACGACAATTTTATACGTTTTCGAGGTATTCTGATTTCAATACGAGTCTCAACTCACAAAAACAAAGTCTTCCAAGGGTCTAGCTAATCACGGAAAAGGAAACAATTTGTGATATGTTGTTTCTAATGTGTGTCCACATTTCCTACACTATTCTTAAGGTTAACAATGTATTAGATATGTACTAAGTTTTCAAAGCAGCTCGTCAATCCCGCGTGGCGGACGAGTGTTGATAAAATAATAATAATAATAATAATAATAATAATCTTTGCCTGCTAGTGAAAAAAATAAATTATAGCTAATTTTATTCATACTAGCAGTACTGGTAATTTTAAAGGTAAGATATACTGTCCGTTCCCGAGATACGTGGTTTATGCGTTCCGGAGGAATATGCGTGAGTCTAATTTCATGTTTTTAGTTAAAATGTAATTTCATTTAATTTCAATTATTGAATCCAATATCCGCCATCAATGCTAAATAGCGCCGATTTAAAACTTTATACATTTGAAATACATTTGAAAACACGGTATTTTTTGTTAAATTTGGTTATGCACTTTATGATTTTTTTAAAACAAAATTGCAAGTTTTACTGCATTGGACAATTCTTAAACCTAAATATTTGACAATTTTTCTGAAACTGATAGTCTGATTTAAATTGAACTACTTTTTTACTCATTTATTAACATATTTAATTATGTAATCATTTATTTGTTTTATTATTTTTTATTTATTTATTTGTTTATGTATTTATTTATTTATTTGTGTATTTTTTTGTTTATTTATTTAGGCATGATTGTAGTATGTCGGCTTAGCATAGAACTGATCTAGATATTATTTTTTCACATATTCATCACCATCTCAATAATGAATCATCTATCAACCGGAATCAAAACTTTGACTTTGTCATATTGTTATATTCTCAAATAAATTAAACTAAGCTTAACGGTAACTTTCATTTATTTTCATTTTCACCTTAACTACATTTTTCGATTTTAAGGCGATTATATTAGCTAGCTTTTGTTCCTATAAAATGTGAATGGTTGTTTTACTTGTAACACCTATCTCCAAGTACAATTCAAGCTAAAAAAACGTTACTACCTACTCGTAATCAACATGGTACACGTTATTACATAAACAATGTCAATGAATACAGAGTTGAAATACTACCAGGAATATGATAAAGGAGCCATGCATAAAGTAACTTATTGTCCTAACTGATACACCTCAAGGCTTCTCGTATCCTTCCTCAACTAGTTTCACAAATTCAAAAAATGCAAGCTCATATTTTTTTGAAAATTATTTTAAAATGTATGTTGTATACTCAAAAACTTATTACTTTTTATTTAATTAATGTTAATCGTAGTCCGGTGTAAGTCATTCGTACTTTGTAATACGTCATCTGTGCAGATTGTTACTTACTTAAATATTTTTGAAAACGACTTAATAATAGAATAGCTTCATATCATTGTATGTCAAACTTTTAAAAATCATAACAGAAAAATTTCCACCCGTGTACCGTCTCTCCGTAGCAAAGAATAACTGTTATTTTGCGTGGTACAAACAAGTATAGTAAATTTTTTACGAACATAGAATTCTTGAGTATAATAGACAGGTGCAAATACTTGTCACGAAAGTGCACATAGGGAAATAATACAACAATCTAGGACTTGAGACATACTATAGTCCGGTCCGGTATAACGTTTTATTCAGTTTAGACTCCAGCTCGGTAGAGCATACGTTTGATACACTTTAATAGATACCATATTTAATCATCATGAGTTAAGTTTGTTTTTTTGCAAAATATTTGCATTGCAAAGAGGAACACAACTACTGCAAATTTGAATGATCATGAAGGATTGCTGATGCGGCGGTCAAACCAACATTCGTGTTAGAAACGATGCTCCCGTAATGTCGAACCACTCGCTTGTAAACAACTTATCCTACTAAAACACCCGAAGGCTCGTGACTCAGTCAGACATCAGAAGAGAATCCTTATCATTTTCGGTGAAATCATCATCAGTGCCGTTCGTGATCATTTCTATCATCATCAGTGGACGGCATCAGTACCGTCAGTTGAATCCCGAATGTCAACGAACTCCACCGAACATCGTCCGATCCAAGCAGAGGGGAAATCCCGTATGGTTCGGCAATGGTCGTGCTAACAACCCCCACTACACTGAAATCATCCCTTCCAGCAGCATTGCAAAAACGATCCGAGCCGGATTTTCCTCTCGCCGGAGCATGGGGAAATTTTCCTCCACAATATAAATTTCCCCCCGCTGCAAACGCGTTCGACGGGAAATGCGACCAAAGGCACGTCTGCAACCTCCACCCTTTCGTTCTCGCTCACTGCAAGGATGCAGTGCATTCAGCTGGTGGCACGCTACCAGATGGAGCAGCTAACGTAAAGCGGCTGGTGACTTGGTTTGGTGTGTTCAGTACTCAGCAAGATTCAAACGGCAACAGTTCGTAAAACGTTGCGCTGTCCGGAAGTTCCGCTTGGAAAGAGCAGAAGTTGCCTCGTCATAACCGCACCTAGGGTTCGTTGCTTGTGGCGTCAGACGCACCTCAAATCGAAGCCACGCAATCAGATGATTTACCAAGCGCCGCGAAAAACCGCAACAACGTAGCTGATTTGAAAGCATCGGAAGTGCTTCTCTGTTACTCTAGTTTTATCTAAGCTAGTGGATGGGAGAAACAAAATCTATAAAAAGTTCTTTCTAATTATCCTAATGAACTCATCGTGCAGAACGCACCTTAGTTTATTCGAGGGTATCGCATTACGTTACAAAAACATCAAACCCCGTAGTTGTTTCGCTTGTGTTCACTTTGCCTTGAACTAAGTGATTCGTGCAAAGCCTGAAGTTTATAGTGCGGCAACAAGGCCATCCGATTAGCTGAAAAACATATCTTTTGCATCTACCGTCAATTAGAAACCGGAAACCATTCCATCATAATCGATCGCTTTTGCGGCTACGGTATCGGTAGTAATTAATTAAGTTTTTAAGTAAATATTTAACACAACAGCCAACGCGGGTTTCCCGCAACGATGGACCTAAATTTAGGCTAATGAACGGGTGTTGCGAAAATATTTACCAGTTCTAACAGTGTGCGCGTGTGTGTGCTCAAGTGTAAATGAGGGTGTGTGTATATATGAGAACGTGTGTCTGTGTGAATTAAAACATACGAAACATAAAATGTACAGCAATTTTCGTTCGCATTGTGAAGGGAGTGTGTGTTCCTTGCAAAAAAAAACCCCAAAACCATCATTGCTACCGATCGGAACCAAAACAGCAAACGATACAATGTGGCAGGCACGTTAGCAACGCAGACCACAGCGTCAGCCCGCAACGGTTACCGGTCGCACGTCAACGTTAGCCACCGGGTTGGGGCAATTGCATCTGAACTAATTAATCCACGTATACGAGCCGATACGGGAACAGGCAGGCAGTGCGCGAACGGAAATGCGCTCCCGGAAATGAGTGTGCGTACAAGGTGGAGAAATGTGTGTAAAATTTGTTGTAAAACCTAATTGCGCCGTTTCGGTTTGGCCGTGGTTTGTGGCCATGTTGACAGCTACACTGGCGACACGGTGAACAGTGGCAGACGAGAAGCAAACAATTAAGCGTAGCAATTAATTCTTTATTTTTATTGTTGCATCAGACGACATGTGGCAGTAAATTGAAATAAATTACACCAAACTAATGTACATCATTGTGAACGGCTAGTGGATTTGGAGGAGCGTTTGTTAGATGAAATTGGCATCGTGATCACAAAATGTTTTCGTTCCTTTTTTTATTGTGCTTTGAGAACTACTGTTTGGTATTAGTTATGAAATGAAAGTGTTTTTTAGAAAAATTGAAAAAAAGAATAGACCAACATTGAATTGCTTTGAGTGTTTATTATCGTTGCTTTGGAGCATGTTCCTCTTAAACCTAAATTACCGATATATCGCGTTAAAACACAAACCAACAACAATATTATGTGTCCTTGGTCAATTAAGTTATACAGTTTAACGAATTGTAAATTGATGTTGTGTTTTAAAAAACAGGAATGCATTTGAATCCTATTTACATTCTAAATTATCTCACAGATCAAACACAAACCTAACTTGAAAAGATAAGATTTTCAATGTTTTTAAGAAGATTTGAAAAATTCAAAGTTTGTAGATGTAATAAGAAATTCAGTATGAAAACTCATCTCAAAATTCAAATTATTATATCAGAAACATTAAAATTTAAACCAACATCCCATGTTTTCCAAACACTTTCTATAACGTTGCCTCTATAATGACAAATTGACAGAGTATTAAGCCATGCTAATGAACATTCATTTTACCAAAATTAGCTTCATTTCATACTTCACTTCCATCGTCTCTATCGTTGATGAACGAAAGATGCTAATGCCGTTCTTGTAACACCTTGTACCTGTCAGTTTTCACCTAAGCTGTTTAATACTAATTGCGTTGGGAAGCGCTCGTTCAGTGGCTCAGTTAAAGTGTTTCAGCATGTTTTGAGGGCCAGTTTAAATTCCTGCCCTACAAAGTGAGGTGTCCGTAGTCGGAAAATTGCACAAACCTTAGCAAACGAATATTTTAAAGAGCTCGCAGCGTGAAATCTGTGCAAAGTTTAGCGACACTAGCGGTACAACCGGCTCGAGGTGCGATCGATAGCATCGTGCTATGAGAAGGGCACTACCACTGAACAGCTGATGAGCGGCCTACAAACATTCGAGGCCCTCTTCCTCATGCTTCTAGCAACGTCGGGGGTCTCTTCTAACACTACGAGCAAAACAGGGACGGCACCTGCAACTAACGGTAAGTGACCCGGAAGGCGCACGAGTGTGTTGTAATATTCGACAAGTTTCCCCTGCGGCGAGACGCCTTTTTCCCCGACACATACCCCTCGTAACGATATCAAAATTGTAATTATTCTGCTGGGAGCAGACGGTGGCGCTACGTTCCGGAAAAACTGGAAATCTGTCTACCTGCACCGCATCCGTAACCCCACAAGAGAACCTCATTTGATATTCATACAAACTGTGCTACTGTCACTTGAAGACACCCCGACAGTCAATGTGTGCAGGCTCGATTATACCGACGCATTTGTGAACCGTTTCGAATGTAATCTACATTAATTTGTAACTTCGCTTGTGAAGCCACCGAAATTATCGCCTGCATAATAATTGCTACATAATTATGCCGAGCAATGGCTGTTTAAGCGCGATGCTCATTAAAATCACTAATCAAGCGTTAAGATTTGTAAACAGTTGGGTTTATAGAAAGCAAATATAATTTTAAAATTTGCCAAAGGCTATAGAAAACATCAGCTAACCTCAGTTCGATCTTTTTTTCGGCATAGTGCTTATTCGCTAGTATACACTTGAAGAAGTGTAAGATTCATACATTTTCTCATTTAACAGCGAGTATTGCTGAATTAAAAAAAGAGATAATTATCATTTCAATATTATTTCATTTCTTTTCATCGAATAACGTTTGATTACTAATATTAGTCGCTTATACCACCCCTATATCAAGGGACTATCATCCTGAATCACCGTCTTTAACATTAAATATATGTTACATAATGCAGCGTATTTGAAAAACCAACTTGCTTGATAAACGAAATACACTGAAAACAGCCTTTAAAACCTAAAATTTTCTGTTGTGCAAATCACATTGCACATACAATTGTTTATTTGGAAATCGTTTTTCGTCTAATTAGACAAGACAATGGGGCCCTTTCCGTTTTAAGTTCGTAGGCTGAAATTTCAGCCTGTCTGCTGTTTGCATTGTATACAGTGTGGCCAGATTGTTTTGGCGGTTTTCAGTAGGCGCATCAAAATTGTATCGGTAGTTTTCGGTAGGAGTTTAAGATTTTTTCGGTAGTTTTCGGTAGGTTTTGAAGTGTTGAGGTCATAAAGTGTTCGGTAGGTTGTTGGGGGGGAGGGGAGGATAGCTAATCTGCCCAACTAAAGTTCAGTAGCACGAGAAAATACATCCTTTATCTATTTAAAGAAGATTTTAGATTTGGTTCATAGCAGTCACATGAGGCCTTTCTGAAGTGTCTATCTGTAAATTGTACTAGGGATTCTAACCCAACGAATGATTGAGATGCACATTTGTTTCTGAGCATTGGGGATTCACTTTTTTTGGAGATCCACACGGCCGCTAAGGACAGTTCTTAATCGAATGTGCTGACAGCAGCTATTTCGATTATTTGGATGAATTGATAAGTTTAATGCTAACAAAACATACGTTACCGCGAGGCCACATGTGGTGAAATATACAGCGAAATGAACTATTTGACAGGCGAAATATCTGACGGATAAAGCATCACAGCAATCAGCTGATGTGCAATGTAAACAAATAACCTGCACAAATTAAATTTATTAAATAACTTCAATATCGCGTACTTCGTCAATTTTGAGTCAACAGTACATAATTTCTTCCAATTAGGGAATGTTCTGCTTAAGAAGATAATATTTTTAATATAATTTCGAAAACAGATATTGTGTCTCCCCCAACTCTTTAGATGTACCTGTCAGATATTTCACCTGTCAAATTGTTCATTTTGCTGTATATTTCACCTCATGTAGCCGCGCGGTTAGAGATTGTTTCTACAAATCCTGTGTAATTGACTCCTGAATTAATTCCATCGTATGAAAAAATCGCACGTCTTACATTATCTGTCAAATCCCATATAAAATTTTACTAGCGCTTCCGATATCATCGCATCTCATGAAGTACAGACACGGGCCTTTGTTGTCTCTGTTGATTTTCTGGTTCTGGTTACTAGTGATTTTCATGTAGAGTTTAAAACATTAAGTGATATGGGCAATGGTTTTATGACTTTTTGGCCAGTATTACGAAAAAATCTGTGATTTTCGGTAGGATAAATGAAAAACCGGTAGTTTTAGGAGGCTCATCTGTGAGTCGGTAGGCATATCAAAAATCGGTATTTCTGGTCACTCTGATTGTATAGCAGTTTTTGAGTGGCTATCTAAGTTGGGAATAATATACAGGTGGGCTTATCCTAAGGTGTATGGATTCAGGAGGCCGATTTTTATCGCTTCTGTTTCTGAATGAAGATTTTAAGAGTGTTTTGTACTCGTAAAGCCTCCAGAAAGCTTGTTTGAACAAAAAATTTCACCCAACCTGTCAAAAAGTGATATTCAAATTTGTTTATAAAAAAAACACGCTATGAAACCACCTGGACTACATACACTTTGATTATGGATTCCATCACCAGATCTCTTTAATGCACCTTGGAATAAATGTAAACACCAGCTTGTTTTGCCATTTTTCGAGAAGGCATTCGAATCTAGTTCTAGCCTTGAAGCTAAAATAATCTGGACTGAAAATTGCAGGCTAGTTTTGTGTGTGGTTTTGTATGGAGTGCTTACATGATTTCAGCCTCCGACTGTCAAACTCCAAATAAAAAACCTGACTAGAATCGTGAAGGGCCCCAATGTTTGTTTAATGCACGTTGCTTTCCGTCATAGCTTTAATGTCCTTCAAAAAATTACTCATTGCAAACCTCCACTACACCAGACTCAAAGTAGATGCCTCTAAAAACGATGACCGCCTATATGCCATCATAACCAGCTGTTCCTTACGCAGAAACTACCATCGCTCTAGCTTGTTCAGTATATCGGCATCACGGTTGGTAGCAAAATCCCATATTTACTAACACTACCAACCCCGACGAAGGGCATCGCTATGTGGCCACTTGTCACAAAAGATAATAATCAGATGTGACGGTCAATATAGCGCATCGCCCCACTTGCTACGCATGATGCCGTTTGTATGGTACGATACGCATGCCACATAAGCCGTACACCACAACCAGGTTACCCTTTTTTTGGAAATTATCCTTTCACACTGCTAAACTCAATCCTATCACGCTTCGTCAATCAAAAGCATTCGGTAGCCCATCAGCTGACCTTAACGATACCGATTCTTGAAATCGCTATGTCGATGGAAAAGTCATCAGACACAGCCGACGATATGTGGCGCTGCTGTGCTTCTTTTCCCCGTATAAATTGTAGTGAGGCAAAAACAGTGTTGCGATGTAAAAAAACCCACCGTACTAAGTCACGTTTGTATGACGAGTTTTGCATTGATGATTTAGAACCACAGTATCTTCAATTGGTTTTTCTTACATAGGCGACACCGGTAGACATCCACTTGACCGTAGGCATATGTCCTTGGATATTATGCTCACACTGCACTGGCACAAAGAACAGGCGCAAACAAAATCCATACCACTTTTCGGTAACATACGTTGCGTTCACTCAATCGATGCTGACGTGTTCTTGCACGTTGCGTCCTTTGATGCAAAGACATACTAGTCTGATGTGTTGCCCTACTATAGCACCAACTTCGACCAAAATTCCGTGCTGAACAGGACACGTACTACACTTCGGCTGTGCGCCAGCACCCTTACTTAGTCCACGGTGTGCGGTGGCATTATCACGATGCTATGCGGTCATGTTTTACATAAATACGACACACCAACATGTGGCTTTTTTGGAAGCTCTTGGGGTGATCCGCCGGGTGCTGGCTTCTGTTACGAAACATCGAAATCTGTAGACGGCACGAACACACACACTCTCGTGGTTACGGTGGCCAGCGCATCGTTTTTCTTTCGAATGAATTTTGGTTCGTTGAGTATCGTTCTGCACCGGAGTACCCTTAAAGCACTTTATATTGCTAGCAGAACGTCCACTTGCAGCCGTTTAGCTTGTGTGCTGGTGTAAAATGATACGTTGCATCCGTGCAGTGTTGCTTTTAAGAGTTGATTTTACTACTTATGCTCGACAGATGTTAACGTTCGCCGTAACGTTAGGATATGCTTGCTTGCTTTCAGTGCCCTTGCACGCTACCGACGCACTAGCGTAGAGCGACAAGAGACGATGATTCAATCAACCCCATTCTTGTGGTCACATTCAGTAATCGAACGGCAAAATGGCAGACTACGGGTTGGTGGCGCACCCCAGCTTAATCATCCTCTCGTGGTAGCTTCTCGATTTTCAACAATACTCTTCGAGTGGTATGGTAATGAAGCAAATTCCTTGCAATCTTCAAATAACCACAATCACCTACAAGCTGGTGTAATGGGATTTGGTAAACCATTTTGTTTGCATTTCGCTACGATATTGTACTGCCATGCAATTACAAGATCATTAAACAAACACTATCTTGGTCAATTGGATGAAAACAATTTCTAAATAATCATTTTTATGTGCAATGTGATAAACCCATAACAAGTCTGTAATCGAGTTTCATGCAATATAAAACAAAATGACAAAAGTCATTTTATAAATGAAAAATTAAAAATTTAGTAAACAAATTTAAAAAAATTTAGAATCTAAAAGTGACATAGTAAATAACTTTTAAATGTTTGTACTCCACACTACACATATCATCATCAAACGTCACATAAATAGTGATCCCATCATTCGATCATTAAAGTAGCAGTTAAATGAGAACAGTTAATCAATATCGTCATTGTATAGACTGTTATCCAATTCAGAACGCATATTAAAACTAAATAATGCAATTCATTTACTATAATGATTGGCGCGTTCTGTAATGTGTAGCCACTCAATGTTACGGTTAAAATTTCTCAATAAAATGTATTGCATACATTTGTATACATTTAAAATACAAGACAAATTGTACGTGTTGGCATAGTTCGACTTCCGTCGACAACTACCATTGCCGTTCTCATCGTAGAAACTGATAAGTCTACATGATCAATCGATATGAAACGCTATATTGATACTCCTTAATTGCTGTTCTCTTTAAATATTTATATTTAGTAAAACGTAAAACTGTTCAAAGAAATTGTGTCCTAAACAACTCTCATTGCAACCCAAAATGGGTTCCACAGTAAGATTTTTGTATCGCCTTCAAACCAAATAAATCAAATTTCTGTAAATGTACTTATATCACTGACTGATTTTTCCCAAAGCCCCGTAAATAATTAATGCTTCATGCATATCCCATGCTACATCGTTCTTCGCATACTTATAGCCTTGGAGTTCTGAACTCGCTGTTGATTGACTAGTGAGAAATGTGGAAACGGGTTTTGCAAACAGTATCACACATCTCTGTTGGTAACACCACCCAAAACAATGGATGATGATATAACACCCGAGATAAGCATAATTGGATCATCTGTTTTCCATCTGAACTTCCCTCCGCGCTTCATGGCAATTGTCAGCAGTTTCTACTGGGGCTTGCTGTTTGCTCATGGGTTCAGCTTGTTTTAATATGCTTTATTCATAACTTTGATTATCTATTATCACGTCCCATAAATCTCTAATGAGTTTTCACAATTCCCAAAAACGATCCTGAATGAGTTGAATTAAATTCATAATGCATGTCTTCAGCCTCCCATGCTTTTTTGTTCGCTGTGAAGAAGAGTTGCTCTTCCTTTCCCTGCTTTTAAATAACTCTACATGATGTACACACAACGTCTGTGTGGAATGAGAGCAAATCCATGTTATTCATGTGTTGGGGGTTTGTAATAATTTGTAATACGGTATGTAGGATAAGTGTAACAGGATAATTGTGAGCCGGCTATTGTTGTGATTGGTATGTAATTAGAAAGGGCTTAACTAAATAAGATACCTCATAATCAACTTTAAACTTAAGGCTTTTACTTATGATTCGAATATTTGCTATTCACTAATACTACAACTGCTTTAATAGCATGTTTTTGCTCTTGCTTGAGAAAAAGAACTCATAATGATGAAAGTCAGTTTTAAATTTGCAATTAATTAGTATGAACTAATTTCTAACGTTTTCTTATTTAATTATTTATTAATTGATTTTTTATTGATTAATTTGAATTTACTTGTTTATATATTTTTTATTTATTTATTTAGTCATATTTTATGCCATTATCAATCATATAAAAATTAAAATTAATAATTCTTTGATTATTTAATTTAATCTATATACTCACTAAACATGTTATTTATTAATTAGAAACGTTTATTTTTAGACATTTAAATATTATCTTAAACAATACTATTTTATCTACATTACGAACTTTAAGTAATTAGGTTGTTACTGTTCTTTTTTACCTTAATAATTATAGTTTCTGCAAATTGAGGGATTATTTCAGCTAGTGAATGAAATTTGTTTAAAAAAAAGTACAAAAGACACATACGCACACATACAAACTCTCAATTGAAGCACGGTTCAAAAATAAAACGCATTATTATCATCCTGCTCCCGACACAGGAAACCTTATATCCACCAACAATGCCATTTATCTTTCCACCGATAGCAACATAAGCTCACATGTGAAACGTAACATCCTATAACGGCAGCAAAAGGTTTAAAAAACACCAACATATCAACCGAACAGTCATGTGCATTTTCATCCACAACGCGTCTACTGTGAGCGATGCATTCGTTGTTTAATAAAATATTAAATTTTACAGCCAGGAGTATTAAATGATTAAAACCATTCACAGGAGTGGCTTTTAATTTGGCGTCCGTAAATTGTTTTTCCCGCCCACCGTTCGCCGGTCGGGCTGGGTTGGCACAAACAGTCCCCAGTCGCCTTCGGTGATTTTCCTGTTTTTTTTTTTCCTGTCACGAATCAAAAGCTACAACAGCAACTGGTGGCAGCAGCTATGGGCGGAAATCGGGCGACAAAATTGACTCCGACGGGAAAACCAGGACAAACTTAATGAACGAATATGAACTTTGTCCAATGTGTGAACCGAGCCCGGGTGGCTCAATCTCATCCTCCCGCGACATGGCAACAGGCACAAGTGTCAATGTCAGTCGAGTGTTTCACAGCCATCATCACTGCAGGAGCCTTTTTTTGAGGATGGTTTGACGTCGGCGAGGGACGAACTTGGTAATTGATTTCAAATGACATCGAACGACAAGCCACAGTCGGCTAGAAACCGGCCACGCGGTGCAAGAAATTTGAATCCTTCGTCAACAAAAGAGCAACGATTTTCCAACACTTTTCGGCTGTTGAGCGTTTTGTGCCACTGGATCGGCATAGAGTTCCTTTCAAACCCCGCGTTGGTGCTTGCGTTGGGGCGTTGGGATATTTTAATGAAATAGTACGTCACTGCAGATTGGACAATGATAGAGGAGCAATAAATTGATAGCCAACGATGGATTTGTTGTGTTCTCGGCCAGCAGGACGTCGAGTGTATTGCTTTTGTGTGTAGCCAGTCATTTAGAGTAATGAATGAACTTAGCATATATGCCTTTTAGCACTGCCACGGACCGGTCGTGTGCTCTGCCAACTCCAGACAAATGCAGCCCAATGAAAGCCAGCTGCACGTTGCGTTATAAAAATCGACTTAGCATCTGCATAGGACAATTCACGAACTTTAATGGAAGCATCCTGAACAACGGCAAAATTCCATCTTTATTTATTAACGAAATGAAAGATATTCTACATTTCTAGTAAATTTATTCTAACACATCGAAATCAAACTGTTGTAGCTTAATTTGTGTTATTCAAATTATTTTGGATTAAGTTGTCACAAGAGTTGTGTTTGAAAAGTGTAAATGTGTGAATTATCTTTGAATGTCCCTATTTGATTGCATTTTACAGAATAGTATACATTAACAGTATATATTAAATCATATAAGTAGAATTAGGGTCGGTACCGTGGTCAACTGGCATATCTTAAAAACATGCTCATCGCAGGTTCAAGCCTCATATGAATTGTCTCCCGTAGAAAAAAGAAGAAGAAAACAAAAATATTTTGAGTATACTTTAATCTTTCTTATATCTGTCTCGAGGTAAGTGCCATCTCGTGAGCTTGGAGTGTACAAATTTAATCGACACTTTTATGATTTTTTATGAAAAACAACTTTTTACATTAAAATAAAACATCAGATCAATAGCCTTTTCTATATTTGATGTTCAGAGCTGACATTAAATAACTTTATTTTTTATGTTTAGTTCTAGGGTGTTTCTTAGTGATTCATAGACCATTATAGCCCCGTTTATATTACATTACAAGCTTAAGGTGTGATACTGAATACAGGGGAACCGCTCATAACGAGTTTAATACGTTCCAGTGACTCACTCGTTATTTTAAAAACTCATTATGCGGAAGGTTGTTTGCCATACATTTGGTTTAAAAGTGCAGCAATTGGTTCCAGGATAGTAAGAGTGCTAGTATAAGGGCAAATACCAATTTGAAAACATGTAAAATGTATTCATAATACTAATGATGTAGAAGATATTTGTAATAAACTGTTTTCTTGACATTATTATCGATCCATTTGGTTGAAAGGTTGGTCGATTGATTACGGTGTTTTCCTTTAATATTTCTTTAAATCTTTATATAATTAAATGATATTAATTCACCTTGTGTCTAGAAAAAGACAGTTATACTATTGTTGAACTATTCAAAATTTATTTTGGTAAGAATATTTACCAACAAATAATATCAGAACAAATAGAGTCTTTATTCCTTTGATAAATTTGATTTTGATAAATTCCTTGGCACAAAATCTACAATACACTTGCACACCACATATGTCCTCCAACTCTCGTCTTCATGAACAAGTAGATCCAGTAACTATTGATAGTAAAGTCCTAGTATTTTATAATAGTACTTTTTCACTATTTATGGTAAATAAGAACAGCTCGGGCTATCACATTTGTAGTCCATTTCATGTTCTTTCTAGTAATGAGGAACTGTAAAATGTGCATAATCAATCTCAAGAATGAACATTTTTATTGTTTGTTAATATTTGTATCGCAAAACATTCTAATATTTTGAATCATTTCTTTTAATTTGATTT
>KB665622.1:900675-913803 GCA_000349065.1 Anopheles quadriannulatus
CGTCATATCAATTCCACAAAACGGGCAGATTTAAAGTGATTCTATTTTAATCGATGTGTTTTCGTTAGTCGGGTATGTCCAATTCTCATTCTTGTTATTATACGTTGATCGCTGTGATCTAGTGGATCGGTCCGAAGTGCAATGGCTTGTTTTATTTTGTTTAGATTACTGATGGGTGATGTATTACATGTGTTTTGCCAGGTCTGATGTGTTGATCTTCTCCACCACAATGACACATCGCCTCTGGAGATAGATCCGTCGACATGAACTTCTACCATTGTGCCTTCATTCGCAAGACAGTCAGCTTTTTCATTTCCTTTGATGCCTTTATGTCCTGGTATCCAACAGAATTCAATTGACTTATCTATTGATAGAACATCGATGAATTGAATTTAAGGGTTTCATAAGGATCCTATCTCTAAAGCTTTCAGGACACTAGCCCTATCTGTGAAAATAATGTTAGGTCTGTCATTTACGGTGGCTTCTTCAGTCGCTATCATAATCGCCGTAGCCTCTGCTGAGAATTTTGACGTACTATTAGGAAACGTAATACTGCAACGAGCATTTTGTGATGCTATACCATAGCCAGCAGAACTATTACCTACCGAGCCATCTGTATAAAATTTATTAACAATATTGTATTTGTTGGCAATGAGCATTCAAAAGTATTGATCTATTTGTTGTTCATTTTTGCATAGTTTTTGCAATGCCCAATCGATATTAGGGATTTTGTCGTACCAAGGCCTAGTAAAAAAACATGTAAGTTTTGTAATGTGAGGCATATTATGACCTGTTAATTGTTTTAACGCATTGTTGGCTGTAACTACAAAATATTTTGCTTCGATTTCTGATTTAAGGAGTCTGCCAGCTAAGTTTACTATTTTAAGAACTATAACATGATCGAGAAGTAGTTGTTCATTTTCGCAAAGTGCTGCGGTCTTTGGGCTAGTGTTAAAAGCACCTGTAATTCTTTCTTACGCGAAATGAACTTAATATGATGGTAATTTTACTCTATAGCACCTATTTTGGACAAATCCAATTAACATTTGTAATTTCCAATGTGACTGTCCAACAAGAATGTTATATAGGCTAAATCCCATCAAATATAGTTAATTTTCCCGAAGAAGTTGCCAAGAAAGGGTTCCAAAGTTATGAAAACCCCAAAAAACATATAAATTATACTTATGATTAAAACTCTTATCGGAATTAACAATAATCTAAAATCAAAATAAAGAAATGCTCCATGTTAACCGAACGCGATACAGATTTCACATCGGCACCGAAAAATGTTATAGCAATACAAATGATTCTACTCGTTATGCAAGAATCTTTAAACCAAGTATTTAATCTTATGTAAACATCTAACAATCTTCTTTGCAGGCAATTTACTGCTTGCAGTTACCTTATCCCGGGTATTCACTGTAATCTTAATACTATCAGTTTATTAAAAAAGAATTATCTAATATACATAGAGCGTTACAATTTTAAACATTGTTGCTAGCAATTGCCGTCTGGTTAGAGAATAGTGTCGATGCTTGGATTGTATTATCAGACAAGAAAGTGGTGGTGTATAAATAACGGAACGATCAGACGATTAGACGGAACTATTAGACGATCAGACTTAAAACTATAAAACTATAAAGGACATAATCATAGCATCAAAGTAAATGAATGTAACTGGTTGGACATCAAACTCTCACCATTTGGAGCCTGTACCTCACATTTTGAACGTCTTCTGCTTGTTAAAAACAGCTAACTTATACAAAAGTACCAAGGACTTAATTAGGCTGTACATATTTAAATCTTTTGATCCCATAAAGAACGGGTTGCTAATTCGTTCGATGAACTTTATCATTAAAAACTTACTACTAATACACATGTGAAGTAGTATACTGTAAAACATAATATTTTCCTTTTTATTCCTATTCGTTTCAGTTCCTCCAAACATTGACGATTCGCTAAGTTCAAGCGATGTAATCGTTCGGGAAGGTTCTAATGTGACTCTCAAATGCAGAGCCACGGGTAGTCCAACGCCCACAGTTAAATGGAAACGAGACGACAACTCTAAAATAGCCATTAATAGGTCGTTAAACGGTAAGCATCACACACATGCACACACGTTAAATTTCAAGTCAAACGAACACCACCTACCGTTAGAATCTTGCCAAGCGGACCCTTTGATAAATGCAAGAGTCAGCACAAGAACCCTTGCGGTGAAACTGGTCGCACTGCTATCGGCTGCAGCGTCTTTCGCCTGCATTAATAAATTTCTTGCCATTTTCACGCGTTTCCTTCCATTCCATGGTTTCCATCTTCCGATAACACCCACTGTGAAAACTGGACGCCCCGTGGATGTTAAACTACGCTATTACGCTCCCGGCTGCAGTACTCGAGTGGGAAGGAAATTCCATCGAAATTACGAAAATTTCGCGCCTAGACATGGGCGCATACCTCTGTATTGCATCGAACGGTGTACCGCCCACGGTGTCAAAGCGAATTAAAGTCAGCGTTGACTGTAAGTACACACACACACACAAGATAAATTTCATATAAACACTTCCCACCCAATGGTCGATTGGCCATACATGAAGCACACTCGGGTCCGATACGTTACCCGCACCGTTGCCATGATCGTTGCGGAATCGTATTGTGAGGTAACTGCTTAAATTAAAACCAATTTACATTTACCATTAAATTACACACGCTTCTTTCTACATTAGCCAACGCGGGCAATGCAAAAAAAACGAGATCCTGCCAGCATCCCGCAAGCTCAAAAATACGAACAAACAAGCACACGAAGTGAATGTGATTTTCCCTGGTGGCCGTAAGCATAGCATGCAGCAAACAGAATGAAAACAAAAGCAGAAGCAACAACCGTTCTGAAATAATTCCATTCCAATGCGGTTGCCTTAATCCTGGACGAAGTATGGAAATTAAAAACACTAATCGGCCATTTTACCCTGCCCGCTGCCCGGTCGAAGGAATGTTGCCATTCCCTCCTTTCCACACGGTAGAGGAGCTGCTACTTGAAACCATTAGAGGTGTCAGCCACGTTGTTAGCACAACAGCGTCCCTACAAACCACCACCCCCTGACGTGTTGACCACGATTGGATAGGTGATTTTGACGGGGATTAATTTGAATTTTATATTGCGCTTCCATTTCGCTGTTCCGGTAGCTTATGTCAATCGTTTGGAAAGCGATTTCAACTAGCGATCGGGCTTCGCTTTTTTTTTTTGTTTTCTTCATTCTTTTTCCGTGGAGAGAACGTCCAGCAAATTACCATACCGGCAGTGGTATCGTTTACATTGCTGTTTACATAATTGATTAGCCATTGAAGAAGAAACAGCTCAGCAATTCGTGCTAGCCAATTAAAAAGGAAAGGGGCTTTTCTTTTTATCTTAAATTAAATACTTTTAGTTGCTTTTAGAACAAAATTAATTTTGTGCTACAAAATTTAAACATGCTTTAAATTCAACAAAATGAACAATATGTGACATACATTTCATCGATACTTTGACGTATGAGCAATATTATCCCATCATGCTTTTCTTCACACATTGCTTCGCCTTTGTTATCGTTTTCGAGCCCATCTGAAGCTGCCCTGCATCCAATCAATGGATTTAATCAATCAAACTACATGTGATTAAAGATAACATATCCTTCGCCCGTAACTCTGTCACGCACTGTTAAGAAAGACGATACACGGTAAATGGTAGTACGTAAAAAGCATCTCCAGCGGTGCATGAAAACGTTCCAGCATTAAAGTCACCACTTTCACTTTAAATGTCTCTCGTGCTCACATTGCTAAGCCAAATATCCAACCGTCTTCTTTTCTTTTTTTTTGCAAATGTTCTATACTGCCTCGTCTGGTAATGGCATGAAAATGTTAAAAAAGGGGAATAATGTCGAAAGAAAAAAATTTAAATCTTTTGAGCGAAAATCGAAGAAAAATGGGAATCATTCCCACGGACGTTGTGAGTCTGCTCGCGATAGTGTTGGCTTCGATTTTTTGAGACATCGACTACCATCCAATTTTACATTTGAACATATCGATCACGACCAAGAGGCGCCTGAAGCGACGACGACCATGAACATCTCCCAGACCATAAAGACACCACGCGTGGGAAATGGTTTAATGCGAAGAAACCTACATTCCGAGGGTGGTGCAGAGTGAATTTAACATCACTGAGTCGCTGAGTTGCGATATCTTTCTTGCACAGGGAAACTGTCGATATTCATTGACGGCATTCTTGGGGCGGATTGCGGAACTGCTGCCAAAGAACGGAACTGCCAGTACACACTCCATCGTGTGGAAACCGGAAACAGGACAATGTTACATGATGATTGGATAAAAAATTAAAGCTACACTGTCTGTAGCATTGAAGACTGATCGTGTTCCGGGATTTCCCTTCCGGGGCTCTTTTTCCCTCCTTTTTTGCTTCTACTTCCTTAGCACACGCCGGAATGTACAAGCGAAAGCATCCTTACAACAACAGCTATCTCTACATGTGCTGGGCTCTAGCAAAGGGAGAACAACGCCCTCTTCATTGATCTGTCGAACGCAACACATCATTCCGCATTCCCCTATCGATGTATTACGAAAATCTTCAACACTTCAACACACCCGGGGCATAAGTATCTCTGTGAAAAGGATCAACCGTTAAGTTGGTGCGGATTGCTACGGATTGCCCGAATTTTCTACACCCCCGGGGGCCTTTTGCTGCGAAGCAGGTGGAACTCTCGATGGTAGCCGTTTTCTGTTCGCGTTAGCAGCAAGAAAGATACTCAATAATGCCACCATAATCCCCAACCAACTCGCAACCTAACGGCCAAAGGAACATTCCCACTTTTTCGGAAAGTCTCCGGTCCGATTCACGGTTGAGCGGATGATTGGGAAGGTGTGAACGAAATAATAAAAATAAATATTTGAGGTAAAATCAACTGCACCGTAGTGCGGCGTAGCCTCACACTTTCCTTCAACCTCAGGCCATGGGGATGGATACAAAGGGGATCAAACGAAGAGGAAACCTCTGTTGTCTTCTTGCCACGTTTCTTTCTATGTTGCTGGAGGAACTGACAATGAACGGGTCTGTCTGAGCTGTAACGCATGGAGCGTTCATCCTGCCTTTCTTTGACCTGCCTGATTTCAGTACGACACTTCCGATGAGGTGTACGTGAGGCATGTATATATGTAGGTAGGCGGATAAGCTTTGGTGCTCCAGCAGGTTATCCCCAAACGAATTTGTGCCGGAAAATGGCATAACAAACCGTGAACGACGGAGCAAGCAAGGGAGCAAATTTTGCCAATAGACTTTTCCGGTTCTTCAGCGTGCGAATACGCTAGAGGAGCGGGATTGTTATCTGGTTGGGAACATCAGTGGCTTAATAATCTAAATTACACAATTTAAGGCAACATTTGATTGAGCCCAAGCTCAATCGGTAGGACTGAAGAGGCAACACGGAAAGCCGCACCGGTATGCCACCACGAATAAGACTACAGCAGTGGGCGAAACCCGGTTGCAATCAAATAAATTGCCAGTTTTCTTCCGTTCGCCTTATCCATTGCGATGTGGGTAACGGATTGATTTTTTTGTTGTTCCGTTCACCCTATCCATTAAAATGTTTCCGATATAGTGATTGCACACGTTGGCCAACGGCGTCCAATGGTTAAAGGTTGACCGGCATTGATCGTGTAGTCAACCTGTTAAATGGTGTCGAAAATTACCCCTGCGATGTCTCGGTTGGTTTGTGGCACGTATGGACATTGATTCTCACACGAGGTGGTTGTCAGAGAAGTCGGCTAGGGAAAAGGTTATTTCCCAAGCACTAGTCTGCTTTCTCTTACCTGCAGACCACCGCTCAATCGACATCCTCCGGCAACGTAATTGATGATGCAGCATATCCTCCCTACCGGTGGGATAACGATTATTGCTAATGAAGACAATCATCATTTACTGACCGCCTGGCCAGCCAGCTTCAGATGACCCAAACTAACCCAAGCCGCTGGAAGAAGCTGGGGTTTCGTCCCGGAGAAAGGTCGAGGATCGTACCGGCCTGCTTATGATGCTGCTCAAGTACGCTTGTACAAATATGGCAAGATTAGGCAAGCGAACCCATCTAAGCAGCTGACCACCATCATGGTCAGTGTTGCTTTGATGCTATCCATTAAATGGCACTTCAAACGTCGTCAAACGATTCATCTTTGTTCGACGAAGCTCGTCTTGGTTGGTAATGATACATGTGCCGTTATTGAGTAAAGGGGTTAGGTTGATAAGCCACAACATTTATGACATAAAGCCTTGTTTCAACTATAATTAGAATTCATTTAATCACTTTAAAATTATGCAAGATATCTTATAGGTTTGTAAAATAAATTTGAATCAATATTCTATGAAATATTGAAATGCAAGTTGCTTACAATTTTTATTCATAATGGTTAAATGATGTATTGATCTTCAATTAGAGAGTTTGTGAATAAATTAGCATAATTTAAATGTGTTTTAATTGCGATAAGAAGCTAAAAAGAATCATAGTTGCATTGACCATGTTACAATTATCCTACTAATGCTAACCTAACGGGGGGTCCCGTGGTACAGTCGTCAACTCAAACGACTCAATAACATACCCGTCATGGGTTCAAGCCTAGAATGGACCGTCTCCCCGTAGTAAGGATTGACTATCAGGCTGTGTGGTAATGAATTAAGTCTCGAAAGTCTGTACAGGTCCGGCATGTCCGCATAAGACGTTACGCCAAATAGAAGAAGAAGCTATCTTAATGCTATCCCTTAATAAAACGCAAAAAAATAGGAACATTATTTTATTCCAGATTGCTTTATTCCTGATGATTCCTTATGCGCAATTTCCCTCAAAGATCATCCTTACTGTGAATATATCAAGAATAAAAGGATCTGCAATGAATAGCTTCTGTTACATTGTTTGATCTTTGCGGAAAAAAATGATACCAAAGATTAATGTCGCTCAAAACATCCCCTTTCTGGTAGTGTGTAGTACGACACCTCGCGCTTATTGGCACGTTGAGCTTCGGGAAAAAAACAATACCACTCCTAAGCACCATCCATTAACTGTTGTACAGATTTTCTACCAACCGCCAAATGACTGCGCTATCTTGCAATCGGCTTAACTAATTACCTTCTTTACCGACCCAGCAGCAACAACTGGCTGAGCAGCTTGCAAAGGCAAAGTTCTAGCGCGAAAACAGCCATCACCCCATCACAAACCAACGAAACACGGTCGCTAAAGTGTGCCAGGTCCAAAAGAGTGGCAGACAAAGTCGTAAGCGCGAACTGTCTAAGCCCCAATTTACATAATGGCCGTTACAATAATTTGTTCCATTTGGCTCTTTGGCCCGATCCGCCCCCTCCCCGGGAGGATTGCCTCCACCGCTGTTGTCTGTTGTCCCCTACCCACATGCCATGCTGCTGTGGGGGAAGGGTGTGTTGGAAATTCCCTTCCCTCCTTAGTTCTACACTCCTGTGTTCGAACAACGCACCAGCTAGAAGAGTCAAAATCGTGGAAGTAGCTTCCGGTGGTGGAAGGGAAAACAACTTTCAACAAGCCGGTGGAACCCATCGCCGGGGCCATTCCGACCACTCGCAACATCTACGCGGTTTGGATTGTTTGAGTGGTACAATGAGGACCGATGGGAGCGAGGGAAGAATGGTTTGACCAAAAACAAATGTAAAATTTGTTAGCTGCACGCCTTCATCCCTCATCATTATCCTCGTTTTGAGGGAAGGCACCAAAATCCGACCACGAAAATGTTTGCACGATGTAGACATAATCGTAAAATGAATCGCATAATAATTTTAATGCTAGTCATAAAATCAACACTGTGTGTAGACAACACTGGCGCTGGATGGTAGCCCAGTAGAAAGCAGTAGGAAAGTGTGGCCTCGATTTGTACCACCACCAGACATGGGCAAAAAACAAAAAGTCAGACAATTCAACCCCATGGGAGTTTTGATGTGCACAAATGGTGTGATTGTAGAAATCTGCAACGAATTACAGTAGTTTCCTATCATACGGCGGAGGATGACAAGGGAAACAGCGAACGTCCACAAGGGAAAAATGTTTGATAATGTTCAGCATCCCGCAAAGTGTTGCAACAGAAAAGTTTTTTTTTTTTTTAATACTATTTTCCATGTACAAAGTGTCACACAGATGAAAATACTATAGTTTGCCTCGGTCGGTAATTCAGCCAAAAACGAGTTTTTCTTGTGGCAGGCTAAACTCCATCTTGTACAACAATTCCATCCCACGCTATACCGCCGAACATAAACTTAAGCCTTTGGCAAGGGCAAATATTCCCGGTGTGCAAACTTTTTTTTGCTTCCACCGAACTACGAAATGGTACGTGCGTAGCTTTCACTATGAGTTTCGTGCTTAGTACCTCGATTGGAGGAATGATGATGATGATGGTACGTGGTCCTGTATTCCCGCGGCGAGTGTGAACGCTAACGTAAATAATATTCACCTTCCCAGGGCCGCACGGATGGCGATGGAGTTGATTTAATTAGAAGATTCTCGACACACCCGGCATTGGGCTAGTCAGCCTTATCAACCCGAGAAAGACGCTCATTATCACCGAAGAAAACGTTTCTGCAATCAAATCCAATCAAACTGTACCCTTAATTACATTCCTAGTTAGCGTTAGCAGCGAACATCTGAAGAAAATAATGAATGAAGGGAGAAAAATGGATAATAAACTCTATCGTCGCGCGATTCTTCCGAGAAGGTATGACTTAATACAGTTCGCATCATAAACTACATAATACTTATTTAAAATTGAAAGATTCAATTTAACAAGTGTTAGCAACTGAATCTAATTTTTTCTTACTTTTCTATGTATTACAAGCAGTTAAAAATTAAGTTTTATTAGTACACAAAACAAAAACAACGAAAAACAACTCCTAAAATGCAAAACCTCAAAAAGCCTCTCGATAGCGTATTTGTCAAACCCACGAGGTACATAAATTAGATTCCCATTATGCAGATATCTCTCCCAGCGGTCGTGAGCTAATTCTCATACATTCAACAGATTAATCACGGCTCGCAAGCGTGCCGAAGTGTTGGAGCAATTATTCAAAACTTTGTCCTAATCCCGAAACAATATCTCAAGTACTCTTCACGCACAGCTCACATCTTGCCCTAGCCTTGAAGTGGCTCTACTCTAAGCTAAGACCGAAAATTGACTCATATTTGTCCCAACCCGTCATAACTTCATTCAGCATATCCACTTCCTGTCAACGCTTACGGGTGGCAAGGGGTGGTAAGCTAAGGAAGTTGCCATCAACCTCTCCCGTTCAGTCTGTCTGCCAAGCCTGTCTGCTCGACAGCCTGTCTGTCAAGTGAAAAGGCTTCGCCGGTAAGCGAAAGCGGAAGTGTGTTTATGTTTACAATCACATCCAAACATGCTCACACACACACACACACATATTACCACCAAAAGTAAAGTCGCCCTGATCGTTATCCACTGCCGACTGTGTCTGTCCTGAGAAATCTGCCACGACCGAGAAATCTCCAAAACCCAAAGTGCAAATATATTATGACATTTTATGTACTTAAAAACACAGTCTGTAGAAGTTGTTGTAGAAGCCAAAGGATGTCGGGTGTTACGGCTTACGGACAGATGTGGTTCTGCTGCTAACCTTCCTTTGGGGTGCGACCACCGACGCTGTTCCGATGCTCTTAATACAACTACTCGACACAACATGCTCTCGTTCCTATACATCTGGATTAGCTTCAACATGCCGACAGCACGACGCTACTCAGCGCGCTAGACCCAACGCACTAGTGGCAAAGAAATCCGCAAGAATATGCCACCATCCCTTTGCAGCTTCTCAACACTCAAGGCTATTTCTTATGCTTTCCCTATTCCTGTTCCCCCAATACCATGAAGCGCTCAGAGGGAAAGTGTTGCCAAAAGGCAAAAAAAACTTGTGCTCCTCCTTGCCAGAGAGCTGGAAGCGTCAGCAGCGGCAGTGCAATAACCATGATTTTGCCACTTTGGTTGACGGTTTTTATGTCGGCTTTGGACGTTCCAATGGTTTGAGGTTCCGGTAGTTGTGTCGTGGTGTATTTTTTTCCTCGTTCGTTTTTTTTCACACACAAACATAGCGTGCTGAAGGGAATGTGAGGCGATGAGCAGAGAAACGTAACCTCATGCCTTGTGGCTTTTGGTTATGACAAGAAAATCGGTGTCGTAGCGGTCGGATTGAGAAGATACAGGGAAGATTACTGTGGCTTGAAAGTGGATTTTTGTCAAACAGTTTTATGGACCAACGATAAAAATCATTTGTTTGTGTGCTGTACGATTTTGTTGCTTGCATTTTGGCTTGCGCTTCCGCAGTGCTAAAAAACTGATATCCATAAATGAAACCAATAGAAAGTGACAGCCCACAACGCGTTAACGATAAAGAGAAATGATAAATGGAGCTTCCTTGAAGCAAGGTGGAGAAGGTTTGAATTATTAGAAAGAGCACCTTACATTTGTTGCTATTTGCAGTAGTGTGGAATACATTTTTATTTGTACGGTCTTTTTTGGCATCTTTACAATCCTTTGTGTGGCTTCGTCGAGTTTATAGTTTGACTCGCACAGGCATTAAAACAATCAACAGTCATGAATGGTTCATCAGAAATTAAAACATGTGGAATATGAAACTTTCCCGTAATATTTATGTTTGTTGTTATGTTTTTATGCGTTTCTTGAAAGCCTTTGTCATAAATAATGAATTCAAATTTATAAAAACGAACCATTTGTTGATCATTTTAGGTTTATTTTTATTATACGTTGAAGTTCCTTTAAAGCTGTTTCAATTGAATTTTCTATCAACATTTACATGTCATTCTTCTTCTCCTTCTTTTGGCTCAACAACCGTTGTCGGTCAAGGCCTGCCTGTACCACTTGTGGGCTTGGCTTTCAGTGACTTATTGATTCCCCCGATATCAGGATAGTCAGTCCTACGTATGACGGGTATGTTGTTAAGTCGTTCGAGTTGACGACTGTACCACGAGACCGGCACATGTAATTGAGTTTATTCAATTCCATTCCGACTGATATGAATAATTAGTGTACTCAAAACATTTAATTTGAATATGTAACTTCATTGACTCGTTCCATTTTACAAATAAAAACTCCCAATACATTGTTTTCTATTAGTACAGCAAAATGCATTCAATAGTATGGTGCATTTCGTTGAACCAATCTGCAGAATATTTGTATTTTTAACAAACGATTATTGTTCTGACGACGTAGGAGCATAAAAAAATCAATCAAACAAACCAACACCATAAGCTCTCAATAAATACTCTACCGTTTGGCAGAACCGATCACATTCTTTTTCGCAGTCACAATATGTGCTACAAACATACACACATCATGGAAACCCGAGAGTAAACAACACCCAGCGAGCAACAAGTGTGAGCAAACGCCACAAACACTGTGTGCAATCAAACAAACCTCCCCCAGGGGGACAGTAGAGGGAAATTGTTCGATAGCACTCGACACCCGATTGCATAAGCCATGACCTGGCAAACAGTTATAACACTCGAACAAAACGATCCCCGCTCCGTCCGATCCGACCAACTGTTGAGCAAACGTTCCGACAAAACGCACCCCGAAGGCTCCCCAATTCACCCGCAAGACAAGTGTGCAAATTTGAATACGACCCATTTCCCAGCACCAATGGGATACGATTGAAAGGAGCGAATGTCCTTCCAAAGGGACAAAGTGGTGCCCAGGAGTGGTTTATGTTTTCCTTCCTTCCTTCCTGCGTTTCTTCCGGTGGAAAAGTGAGAGAAAGCTAAACACATTCACACCATCCCGTCCCGCAGTTACTGTAACCATCGTGGCACACAAGGTCGGTTGCCAGTTTCATCATCGGGCCAAGCCCGATCCATGTTTGTTAACAATTTTATTAAAAGCAAATTATACAGCAAGCAGCATCGAAAATCAGCTTCCAGTGGGAGTGTGAATGCTTCTCGCCGGGTGCCGTCGCTGGGATTGGGATTTCTTCCCTAAAAGTTACTTTCCACTTCCGGGGCAACATGCCGTGCCTCGACCGTTCGGTACGGGAACGCACCATGGGAATATGATTGAATATAAATTAAGAATTTTTTCTTTCTGCTTTCCACCTCCACTGCCGAGGCGAGCAGGTATGAGACGCGGTGTCTCGGTAGCGCGACTGTTGACAGCATGGTGTCAGTGTCTTGCACTCTGTGCTGTGCTGAGTTTCCAACCACATCGGACCGATCGGTCGACAGAAGCGTGAACGAAACACCGATGTGACACACCGGAAATATTAGCATTTAGATGTAAAGTTTTTGCACACACTTTCTGATTCATCTTTTCCATCGAGCCACGGTGCTTTCGCTACTGAAAGATTGCTGTGTGCTACCGATGAAACAAATCCGAACCTTCATCGCTAGCCTTTCCTCAGGCTGATTGTTCGACCCAAGGAAGAAGGTCGCACGGACCATCTGCTACCAGGGGCAGAAAAGTTTACTACAAAAGTGTATGTGTGTTTGTGTGTGTGTGTGTGTGTGTGCACCTCATATCGCCTCATATTTTGTGGTTGCACGAGTTTTTCCCTTTAATCTTCACTTCCGGCTATGTAGGTGTTGTCGGCGAGTGTTGAGAATTCTTTAATCTTGTATTTAATACGAACCACTGCACCCTACATTCGTGTGTCCTGATGGTGTGGTATAGTCTTTCAAATCTTACGAATTCTTGGTTTGATATTAGATTTAATAAGAAATGTTTTAATTTGTTTGTTGAAAAAAACCTGCACAAGGAACGTAATCTTACACGAGATCATGCCATCAATATACACTAAATACATTACAAAAATATTGCCCACATTTACTTAACATCTATCATCACTGAAATTACTTTAATGACTGAACTAATCGTACTCTCCTAAGCCTAATGACATTCAGTCTGATGTATTCAAACAGCATTTGGTGATTACTTTCCTTAATGCTCTGCACCTTTTTGGACGAATGGAAAACATTCGTTATGTTACCGGTATTTAATAAAAAGCTCGCTAGTGTGTTTACTGCAGCCAAAGCTCTTTTTCACAAATACAGTTCTTTCACATCGTTGAAT
>KB665633.1:21750-32510 GCA_000349065.1 Anopheles quadriannulatus
TGTGTGTGTGTGTGTCTTTGTTGTACGGTCATAAATTAAAATCTTATCACAACCGATGACACCGACCTGACTGACCGAGGCTGTACAGTGTGCTGAGCTTGACCACAGGGATAGTGAGCGGTGCCACCCGCAAATTCACTGCGCGCGCGAACTCTTCTCGCAAACGGTTCACCGGAATAGATGGTGGGCAAACATACACAAAAAAGGAAAGCGGATACCCATCGGGATCTAATTATGTTTGCTCTGAGGGTGGGATCTTTCGAACCACATCGTAAATTATGCGAAACGGCACTTTTTCTGTGCTTTTCCTGATGAATGGATGACACGGTTTTTCTAAAGAAAACGTACGGGACACGTCCTTCATGGCGTTAAGGACGGAAGCGTTACTTTAAATGCTGAATAATCGTTTTTCATTCAGCTTTTTTTTAAAGCAGAAAAAAGGAATCTTTGTTAAATTTCTTCGTCTGCTTTAAAATGGACACCTTAAGCAGTACGAAAAGTTCACTAATGAATGACAATATTTTGTGCATTTCATCCAGTGAGGAGGAAGACTCACTGCATTCAATCCAGCCATCGTTGAGGATGAAGTTTATCGGACTAATGCTGTAAACTTTACACCATCAGCTGCTGCATCGTGTCGTGTCCGATCGATTTTAACCGTTCCACGAAGGGGAGGACCATCATCCCGATATATGCATAGCCCCGAGAACAAAGCAGTGGCACGGTGACTTGCTCATCCAAACTCCAACTCCAAATATCCCCCTTGTGCCGTTACAACCTCGCAATAAGACGCCCAATAACTATCTGCACTCTATTGGAAGGGCCAACAACAAGTCCACATGCCATCTTCACCCTAGCTTCTTCACATTGGGCGGGGGAATGTAACATTAATTTGCAGCCCCAACTTTGTGTGACGCCAGTGTCTGGCGCTTCCTCGCATCAGGTGATTATACCGTTCGATGAAGTGTGAAATCTTGCCATCCACACATACCTATCCCCTCGCAAACACGTGCGGAAATTTCCATCCTCCGGAGCAATTTCAAATCACGTTTTACGCTAGCACGCAGCCATTGCTGAACCGGCTGCTGAATGGCTGCGTACTGCGCGCTACCACGCTCTACCTTAGTATCGTCTTTGAGTAGATGTTCGGCAGTAGGAAGGCGCTTCAATTGAAATAACGACACACACACACATATACACAATTAGTAAAATTCTGATGCGGTGAGCAAAATCGTACCGTGCGAAGATTCAGAACGGGATGCCAACAAATGGGCAATCCAACAAGAGAGGCCCCGCGTCGCCTTTAATTACTAATGCTTAAACGGCTGATTTCGCCGTCAGTGTCAATGGAAGGGTGGCAAGGTGGTTTGATTTGACGCAGCGCCGCCAAAACTTTCCAGACATTCCAGCGAAAGCGACGAACGAGATAAACCGCAACTTCAACGTTGGGGTGGGGAAAACAAAAGGAAAGTGTTTCAATTCCACTGTGGAGTCGCGCGAACGCGACCGGATGCAATAGTCTGCCGGAAGTTCCGGCATGGGAGCAGATACGGGAGGAAAGGAGGACCCACGTGGCCAGAAATTCGCCAACAATACAGAGCGAAAATTCAATATTAGACTAATTCGCTTTTCCGTTCTTTTCGAGTAAAAAGGAACTACACTAGCAATGTGCAAGGACTCGTTGGAGGAAATCACAAAGTTATTGCTCTATTCTACGACAGAATGTGCCCTTGTCTCATCAAATACATTCTATTCGACCTCTATGGCGACCTCCTATCTCCCTCAATTTGTTGGGATTCTACCCTGAATCACCCGGCACCAGAAGGCAACGAATGACGTCCGTTCGTTCGTATCGGATTGTTTGCACAGATGCAAATTAAACAGAAAAAAAAATGCACCCACCCACGGTAAAGACAGACAAGTTAAATGATTTGCCTTTCAACGAGCGAAATGTTCCCTCTTTCGTCGAATTTTGTACCGTTTCGTCAAACCAGTAGAAAGAAATGTACTTTTGGGGCAGAGCACATCTATTTTAATTTTGAATTTCGAAACACATTCCCAGATTAGGTTGGGGGGAACGCTGTTCTACGTTCTGTGAAGGACTGTGAATGGAGCGTTGGTTTTACTTTGGTTTAATTTAAGAATTTTGTTTATAAAAATTGTGGGTTGTAAGAGCGTACGGACGCGTTGGCGTGCTCTGTCCTATTGGTTTAGTGGAGTGGCGTTTTGATTTATCGCACGATTTTGCATATCAATTTTAAATGTTGCAAATACTCTATTGAGCACTAAATGACACCGAAATAATAATAAAAAAAAAACACACACCTTCTATTCTGCTTCTATTCCTCCGCAATTGAGAGCAGTTTCGGGCAAAACGATTGCGACCGGAAGGATAATATTTACACACATCGAATTGCGCAGACTTGCTCTACTTACTGTACCAGGGGCAAATCGGTCCGCCATTACACTCCTGTCACCAAAACGGCAGCTACAGCGATATGGCGGTAATGCTACTTATTCCCTACTTATACCCATACTCTATCATACGATATCCAGTCAAAAACAAAACAAATCAAACAAAACCTCAACCTCTCTTTACACTCTTACGAGAAGCCCTGGTTTTATAGTCACCGAGGAGAAAGGAAAGGGAATATGTTTGTCTTGGCAGTGGTTGACACTGGATTGACTGCTGGCTGATAGCGCATTGCACACTGGCAAAAGCGTACTACGTACATCATCTCCTGCCCCGCACATTGCTGCACCTGGTGACGGCGCCTCCGAAAATACGAGGGGAACGCACAAGAACTGTCCTTCTTCGGGGCAACCGATGTCACCAGTCAACCAGCCACCAGTCGGTTCTGTCCTAAAAAGAAAGCAAAACCCAAACTGCATTAGTGCGCCAAGGCGATGGCAAGGCAAGGAAAACGACTTGACTCAATTTACCCAAACTCGCTCATCTCCATTGCATTTCGTTTTTCTGCTTCTCTCTTGTAGGGACGTTTAGATTCCATTTTCGACAGTTTTTGGCACTTATTTGTTTGCACATTTCAAACACACGACGCTTCACATGAAGCTTCGAGCGTTGGAGCTCCGAACTTATGTGGAAATATATATAAAAATGGGGACATTTGGAAAATTTGTTTAAACAAGTACGTTTTGCTTCTAATAGGATCATTCCTACGCTCTCCAGTTTGATTCCAGTTGTGAATTGCTCGGTGTCAATTCCGTACTTAGAATAATCCCTCCGACGAGCAAGCATCGTATGCTTCATGGGTATGGGCTCTGGTCTTTTCATAAAAGCAGGTCAACAAAGTTTGATTGCGGAACAAGTTTATCGATAAGTATCAACATGACAACACACAGAGAGATTAAGAAATTCTACGCCAAAAGGAGCTTAGCCGAACAAAGAACCAACAAAGGGTGGAGGAGAGATGGCAAACCTTCTTATCCTGACAATAGCCCATTGAACGGTCCCAAGTACAGTTAGTCCGTACGATTCCGTCTCACACGTACAACAAAGACACACACACACACACACACACACACACACACACACACACACACACACACACACACACACACACGTCTAACATCCTTTCGCAAGAGATCACCTTTGAAGAGATGCCTCGGAATCGGGTCGGATTTTCTCTGCACATCAGTCCACCCCTGTTTTTTCTCGGTGCATCGCCATTTCGGATGCTTTTACCCCATCGCCACACCTGACCAAACCCTTTTCCCGAGAAACTCAAAATGCACTTCCATAGCAGTTGGTTTGAAAATAGAAATAAAAATGCTTTACGAGGGGTGAGAGAGATTTTACGACAAGTCAAAGCCGAACCAGTAGTGCCTTTTCATTCACCTTTTTTTTCTCCAATTCTCCTACTTAAGGACATCATCCATCAACAGTGATGTGTGTGTGTGTCCTCGCATGTGGGATGTGGTCGGGTGGGAAAGCTTTACACCAGTTTTAGCAATTCCAACATCGTCCACATTGCCCACTGTGCTCCTAGTAGTTACTCCTGATGCTGCTTAGCTATTCAGCTGCCTTCATTCGTACCGGTCTCGTTGGCTTGAAATCGTGATCTCATCTAAAGTGCATCCCATCTCCAAAGGCGGTGGTGCACAATAGTTGATGCATTTTTATTCGCACACCACACAACGGCGGTTAAGTGTGGGTGTGTGTGTGTGTGTGCGGTCGGGCTTCGTTGTCATACGATCTCTCCCCCACGAGTGGGGTGGTGTTTGTTGCGAACTAAACAACAATTCTCAACACAAAACGTGCACAAAACAACCAACAATAAATCGAATTTGTGCGGAAGTATCACAAAAGTTTTTGAAGTAGCTATGACCCTGTTGATTCAATTATATGGCACGGGTTGAGGAGGGTTGTTGATGATGCTGGTACAAGTAGGAAAGTTTGGTTGCAATAATATCCTACCTTTGGCGGACTTCAAGCTGTGCTGTCACTGTGCACACACCTTCCAGCAGCTCCATTATCTTCAAAGAGATTTCTTGAGCTAGTCTCTTTGTCTTTCGCCGTACCACACACATTGGGAGTATGAACAAATATGCTTCTCCACTGCGTCCAGACACTAGGCAAACGCAAACATCGGAGTGAGTGACATCGACGACTATAAGTGTCACTATATAACATTTGAGAGTTTCGAAACGATTCGTCGGACGATACCTGAGGATGGAACGGAAAAAGAGAATATTAAAAGTGTCCAAAACCAACCTTTCGAGCTGAGCACACGTACCGAACATCAACGAAATCGGGTTGCTCGGATGGGGCAGCAATGTCCAAAATGTCTTCTTTCGTACGGAGGATTCAAGTGGCGAGTCACAGCGGTGCCATGATGATATCCCCCCCCCCACACACACACGGTCGTCGTGAAAGAAATCCGCTTTGTCCGCTCCGTTCAAGTAGTATTTAACTTATTCCCGCCATGTGCAAGCTTCTTGCCAACTTCCGTGTAGCATTAGATCGGTTCTACTTTTCCTCCTCCTATTCTGTATTGCTCTCTATTTGCACACCTGTGTGTTGGTTTCCCTTTTCGGCCATTTCAGTGTCCTCCAAATATTTCCAAATAAAAAAAGGGAGGGGAGGGGTCAGTCGAACCCCCCTCCCCATCATACTGTAATATCTTCTTTTTAGCAGGTGGACGAAAGATTTTCTTGGCTTTTTAGGTTAGGCACTTGTGAAACACATGGCACACCTAGATGAGAGTCGTGATGGTAATATCCAAACTGGCTATGGAGCGTCTCCAACGGGTAGAAGTATGTAGCTCCTTTTGTTTTAGCAAAATTACTGAGAACTATGTATATTAAAACCTCTCCTAGCTAAGTGGATAAGAATATATTATATGGATACCAGAGCATACATGAGGTATTGTTATTTTGAAGTAGCTTTGCCTCCCTTTTATCTATTTAGCAATCTTATCGAATCTTAACGAAAACCCTTGTCTTTTGTGCCTCCTGCTGGGCAGAAATTAAATCCTATTGGTCATCATATCAGTGAAGTGTCATTACACGTACACAGTGAACTTGATCGATTTATGGCAAGTAATTGCAATTAGAAAAAAAATGCTAGTGGAATAGAGATCACTTAATTCCACTGTTGGTTTATGAACCGCGTCCAAGCGTATGCAATGAACTGTTGAGAATAAAATCTACTTTTTGGAGCAACTGTTTCAATTGCAACAATGGAATGACTTGAGATTTGGAATTTGGAAACTAACGACGCAAGGCACATTGGCAAAACTTACATCTAAACACTTTCCTAGAACTGTTTGGAAAGCTCCCCTATTTTTCCCCTATCATTAATGACTGTATCGTCGTCTGTAACGTCTTCACAGAATAAAAAGGCAGAATCCTTCTACTCTAGATAGGTTAAGGCAGAATCCTTCATCATCGTGTGTGTGGTACCTGTACCACTGTTCCTTTGCATGTTGAATGGTGAAAAACGTTTGAGGCCTTCCGTTACGATCCTCGGCGTACAACATTCTAGTTAGCGTTAATCTAATGAGAAAATAGAGAGAGAAATGCGTAACACTCTATGATTAGAGCATTTCACTGCGCTATATTTACCTGCACAGCTGGTCAGATAGTAAAGGATCAATTCAAACAACAGTCGGCTAATTCGAGGGTCCTCGATGCAGCAAAATCCCAGCACCGTACGCTCCACCATCAGCTGATGGATGATGTCGGTGAGGAAAATCCGGTACGACAGCTGGCGATGGTCGTTCTCCTGCACCGTTGCTCCTTCCAATCCATCCGCCACCGCACAGTACCCCTTCATAGCGACGAACAGCTCCAGATACTCGGCGGACGATGGCACATCGGGGAAGGATGCGAGCTCGGCCGCGACCCGCCGGAATGCTGTAACCGCTCCGGCGCCACCGATCCTCCACAGATCGCGCACCAAGCCGCACTCGTACCGGTGGTACTTCCGGTACGCCTCGGTCAAGCACGCCACCGAGCAGAACATGGCCACCGTGCAGCCTTCGCACGGGATGAAGGTGAACAGCCGCCGGCTGTGGCAATAGTTGCACCGCGCGTACAGATGCTCGTACTCGACCACGGCCAGCCCGTGCAGATGCGGGCCCAACTTCGTCGACAGTTCCTCCGCGCCGTTTGCTGCCGTCGGCGGTTTCTTCTCCTGCTGCTGCCAGTTGCGCTCGGCGGACCGGTGGCCGTTCTTTTGCTTCCGCGCGTTGATCGTCCGGACGCGCTGCAGCGCATGCTGGGCGCGTGCTTCACGCGCTGCCAGCTTGGGCAGAAAGCGGACCGGATAGTTGGACGCGCGGGCCAGGCGCACGTTCACCACGCAGTCCTCGTACTGGTGCAGCTCCATGCAGACGATCGACCGGTTCGCGTACGCTATGCCCCGGTCGACCGAGTTCAGCTCCGTGTGGGCGATGCTTGCGTTGAAGTACTTGAGCGCCTCGATGTAATTGCACACCCGCGGATGGTACAGGGCGGTACCTTGCGCGCGGTACGCCAGGGCCGCCACGTGTCCCTTCACGTCGGGCGCCAGATTCAGCTGGTCGCGGATGCCACCGCTGCGCACCAGGATAATGATTTGGTCGACAAAACGCTCCCGCACGCGCTGCGCGTCCGTGCTGGTGGTGCAGCTGGCCAAACAGATGCTCAACGCATGCTCGGCGAGGTACTTTATTTTGCTTTGCCACAGTTTTTCGAACGGCGCGAGCAGATTGCATTTTCCGGCAGGCTTAAGATCCATGGCGCTTGGGGTGGGGAAGGAGGCACCACCTGAAGTAAAAGGAAGCCGGCAAAGGGAAGGTTGGTAAGTGTTCTCCTTCCACACTGTTCATACCCAGTGGCGTTATATACACTTGAAAAAATGCACTTACCGTACGCTAATTGCACAAAACGAGTGATTTTAGAGCCCCGATTTCATCAGTTCCACTCAAACGCTCAAAGCATGGCCACATTTAATGGAGGAGTGCTTTTGAACGCTCAAAATACCGGATTATACTGCGTCATTGCAATGTTGACGTTTCTCGGACGCCCGTTTGACAGCATTCAAATTGTCCGTTATGCTGGCGGCGTGTTCAGGGCGGTTGCACAGCTCTTTTGCAGATTTTGCTTTGCAAACGTGTGGCTTTTTGCTTCGATTTTGGTGCAGATGGTGCTAAGTGGGATTTATCACGAAAGCGTATCCGCAGATGATCAATTATATCCCGAATTCCAGGTCTTATAGTATCAGAGCATGGCAAAATGCTTTGGAGGAGCTTGGTGCATAATTTCTTGTTCAAGTAAATTGATTCTTATCCATCGTTTTTCCAATTTTGTTCATGTTCCAGGGAAACCTAAGGTTTGATTAATGATCCTGTCTATATTTTGAAGATTGTCATACAATCTACTTTGTAAAGCTTTCAGCAATGGCGCCACAGATGGCAGTCTTGATGCAATAGCGAGCTTCTAAAAACACAATAGTAGATGGGATAAGTTGAAAAAAGGCCGTACTACTTCGTTATCTATGAACACGATAAAAGTGTCAAGACAGAGGTTTAAGATAAGTTCGATGGAGAATTTATATTTATTTCTATTCGTAAAAAAATCAAATTAATCCTAACGGGTTATTCGTACTCCCTTTTTCGTAAGATTTTATCTTGTGTCGATACGAAATTTCTAAATAATGTAACCCTCTAATGTTTAAGCAAGACGTCCCTTCTATGGCGCCCAATTGTTACGTTCGAAAACAAATTCTAATTCAACCTTCTAAAAAGGAGTCGTGCCCTCTGCTCCCTTTTCCTCTTTCGATCATGGTGCAATTCTATAGCACAGCTGCTCTCTCTTTCTCTCTATCTTAACCCTCCTTTCACTACACAACATTAAAGCCCATACCGGCACATCGATATCCACGATGTGTAGGTGTGAAGTATCTGATAGCAGCGTATCATATGGCTCATCGAGACGACGCTAAGACTGGTCGGATAGTGGCGCCCCGCCGAGTTCATGTAGTCCCGCAGCAGTGGCAACCATTTGAATGCCTCTTCCTCACTGTGCACCACCAACCTATCGTTTATGCTGCCCGTTAGCATGAACTCTACCGGGGTGGCGTACTTATCAACGAAGCCTAGCAACGAATCATAGTCCTTTACGCAGGCTTCGCACTCGCAGGTGAATTTGTACAGCTGCTTCAAGATTTTCTGCCGCTGCTTGCGCGGTATCATCCAGTGGTGCACGCTGAAAGATGGTTAGTGGTTTTGTGTGGTGGAAACCGTTAAAGCATTATTCCTGTCAACCTCACCATCAACCGTAACTTACTCGTAATGGTCAAAAAGCTGCCCACCGTCGGCGATCTGTCGCGTCACGACCAGGGCGCACCGTCCGTCGCGCATCGTGATGCGCTTCACGTTCGGTGCGCAGGAATGGTTCAGCATGCTCAGCAGCGGAAAGCAGGCGATGGCATACTCATCCGGCTCGTAAACGTCCTGCTCCGCCAGGTAGTCCATGTAGTGCAGAAACTGATGATTCACGATCGTGCTTTGCAGATGGTGGAGCAACAGGTTAAGCAGCGTCTTGCGCAGGATCGGATCCGCACCGCACACCTGCGCCGCGGGGGTGCGCTTGAGCAGCAGCTTGTGCGTGATCATTGCCACCAGCACGTTCAGGGCGAAATCTTTCCGGCCACGCTTCCGCTGGTTGGTGGCTAGGCTGTATACCGTTTCGTAGACGGCCTTCGGTGACGCTGCGCGCCAGTCCATCTCGAACGCGTTCACTTTAGACACGTCCAGGTGGCTCAAATGTGCCCGCAGCGCCTCCAGATCGTGGTCGAAGCTGGCCAGCGCTATCGCAACGGTGCGCACCGCCAGCGCGAGATACTCCGTGCCGATGGTGCGCATGTCGTTCAGGATGGGACATTCGTACCGGTGGTACTGTTGCCAGGCCGCGCGCAAACACTTCTGGCTGCAGTACATGGCGATCGTGCACTCTTCGCACGGGATGAGCAGAAACGGTTCCTCGGCGTGGCAGAAGGCGCACCGGACGCGCTTCATGTGGTCGCTCAGCACCGTTGCGTACGGCTTTTCGACCATTACCACATCGCCTACCCGAAGCTGGCGGGTAGCCACCACATGCCGACCGTACTGCTGGTTGTTGCACAGCTGCAGATCCGCCACCCGCTGCGGCACCGTCGGGTGAGCTGGGTAGCTCAGCTTCAACTCCTGCGCGTGCTGGTCCTCCGGTTCCATGGGGTCGTCTGCAAACCGGCGCGCTGCTTCGGCACTCGCTTGCATACTCTGGGCCGCGACTTCACGCATCGTCAGCTTGCCCATCAGCGCAGCCGGGTAGTTTGATTCGCGCGCAAGCCGTACGTTGGCCAGACAATCTTCATACCGGCCCAGCTGCAGGCAGACGGCCGCCCGGTTGCCGTACCCGATCGCTCGCACTTCCGAGCCCTTCGGCGAGTGCGCAATGCTTTCGTTGTAGTAGACGGTGGCAGCGATGTACTTTCGCTCCCGCTTGTGGAACAGCTCGTTCCCCTTGGTACGCAGGACCGCCGCACGGGCTTCGTCCTTCAGGTCGGGGTGCAGAAAAAGCCGCTCGCGGTACGGGTTGGATTGCAGGTAGGTGCCGATTTCGTGAAGCAGCAGCTGTACCACACTGTAATTATTGTCGGACTTTTTTTTATCCGCCTCTTCCAGCTTGCCCTTGATCGTACTTTCCCACATTTCCTGGAACAGGCCAGTGACGGTGGGCATATGCACACCTTCGTTAAGTAAGTATTTATTTGCCATTAAAAAGCGGAGGAGCTCTCTGTGGATATATAAAAAAAAAACAAATTAGAATCGATCACTACATCCCGGATATTGACTTTTGTGCTAATAAGATTTTTTTCTTACCAGAGAGCCGTTTTTTATTACATCCGACGCGTCGAGAGTTTTTCGCTGGAATGTTTTGGTAGTGATGCTTTGCGATGTTTGCGCACTGCTCAAAATGGCTGCTCTTCGGGCGACAAGCGCGCGAGTGACATCCGTCGTTTGGACAACAATTTAATTGTTCAGTTGGAAAGTTGCTGTTTTGGTTCGATTTTCGAGGGAAAAGTGACTGGTTTTCTCGTTTGCTACCAAATTATGCGATGAAACGGGACAAATAGAATCATATCGAATTAAACTATGCAATGTGAACTATGTTGATGTAAAATAATAATTATCATGTCTTGTTTAGGGCACGGACACCGCTCTGCCGCATGCAATGTAGTGATGTGCAAAGTATAAAGAAAATCCGGAGTT
>KB665633.1:193038-204865 GCA_000349065.1 Anopheles quadriannulatus
TTTCAGAGGTTTTCCAAATTAGAGGAACAAAAATGTACTGGAAATCAAGGGACTGTGCAAAACGTTCCAATAAGAGAGGTTTTTCAAATTGGAGAGGTGTCAAATAAGAGAGGGTTCACTGTATTCAAAAATTGTCTTTCCTGACACTTTAAATCCATTAAAACACATCTGTACCACTACAAATTGCACCACTATTGGTACATTTACCCTAGGTAAGTTATAGTTTTTCCTCAATTCACTATCAAAACAGAAGGAAAAATATGCAATAATTTGGCAATAGTTTAAAGAGGGTAACATATACATTTAAAATATTGTGAAATCACAGGGCAAGCTCATTTTCCTTACCAAAAGAGTCAAGAACAGGCTAAAAACCTCGTTAAATAAGCGAACGAAATGAAAGAAAAAATCAAGCCTTCTGGTCTTTGCCGCTCCAAAAATCCTTGTTAAATGAATCACTCCGGCCGGCACTAGATAAGTAAGATGGGAAAATTCAACTTTCAATATAACACAGAAAAACCCCCAACGGGCACGCTTTGTTCCTTGTACACAAAGCCTTGTGCCCTCATCAGGCCGGCCCACCAACCGAAGGCAAACGTGAAATTGTTTCCTCCTTCTCCCCATCCCAAACCTGGCGGAAAATCCAGCCACCACCTCCCCTACCCTTCATCTGTACTGGTGTATGTGTTTTTTAATCGAAAAAGATGTTGAGAGTTTATGTTGCAAACTCTCCTCCCTGTTCTATCTTCCAGCTTTTTTTTGTCCTTCCCAAAGTTATTGTACAATCGCTGTGTTGTTTTTTTTTTTGCTTCATACTGTTGAATCACATACAAAAAACCGCACGAGCGGAACAGAAACAAAAAAAAAGAAGCAAGATACACTCGTTTGACTATCGGTGAATCTGATGAAAATTTCATAAAATTGCCAGCTGCACCGGCAGGTGAAGCCGCGCAGTGTTTGCCATTAAATGTAGTTTCATCGTGTTTTATCAGCGCGGGAGAAAAGAGAGAGAGAGGGGAGGGGTTGGGGGAGAGGTCACCGGGAATAAATAACGACCCGGACTTGATCTGGCGCTCTGGAGGTGGGTGGGCAGAAAAAGGAAAATTGTGTTTTCAGCCAGCGCTGCTACTACTAGTTTGCATAGTTTCGGAAAGTTGAGGCAAAATAAATAGATGGAAGATCTGAAACAGAAGGAGCAGAACAAAACCCTCCGCACCCGGTGGGGCAGAAAAACAGAACACAGAAATATCAAAAGCAATGGACGGACCCGGGCCAAAAAGGCAAAAAAAGCCCCCGAAGGACGCAAAAATGAATGTATTAGTTTCACGTAAAGAAAGTAGCAAACTGGTTGCAACTACTTCCGAAACTAACGGATGCTATTAACTTTTATCACTTGCTTTTGGTAGCTGGCTTTTTTTTTCCTCCGGTTTTGCTTACGAGGATGTGCTTTTTTGTGTGCTCTCAGGAAACAAGCCCCCCTGTCCCTGCCCACCCGCTTCCTCCTTCGCCAAAGCCCGTAACCCGATGGCACAAGGTGGTGGGGTTTTATCGAAAAAGTTCATTGGGAAGGATGTCCACTTAAAACGAACTTTCGGTTCGCTCTCGCTTTTTTAACGCGCGCCCGCTTCAGTGTTTTTGTCTGTTTTGAGGAGTATCACTTGTCGGAACTGGTTGCCTTTCTGCAGGGCAGGGCGGCCAGCCAGCGGGTCAGCTTTCTTGACTCGCACGTGTGAGGTTTGTTTGTCGCTCGGATGGGGTGAATGGTGACGATGAACTGTGAAAAAAGGCAGCCACTGT
Source organism: Anopheles quadriannulatus (assembly GCA_000349065.1). NCBI lineage: Eukaryota > Metazoa > Arthropoda > Insecta > Diptera > Culicidae > Anopheles > Anopheles quadriannulatus. The sequence goes on from KB665633.1 coordinate 194,833, forward strand.
GTGGCCCGTGAGAAATTGGCCCGTGGCAGGTGGATGATTGGGGGACAAAAAAAAAGGAGGCTCCAAGAGGACAGGATGCAGGTTAAAAGTTTAAGATGCAATCAAAAGGTTCAACGAGGAGAGGGGGTGGGATACAAACGAATCTCGTGAATTTATGTCTAAAGAATAGGAGTTTGGAATTGAGAAGTTATTCGAAAAAATGCGTTTTTTCGATGGTAACAGATAAATGTTTAAAGTTGGTAATGGCAAGATGGTTCAAGAAGTAGTTAAAACTAACATCAATGTTCCGGGGACAGTGTGCAATGTAAATCCTATTATGGATTTGGAAGTGAGCAATTCTTTGGGAAGGATTTGGAGTTCAGTTTTTACAGTAAATTAAGAGAAATGACGTTTAAAATATTTACTTCGAACAAGAACTATGATATCTGTAATTAAATTGATTTGCTTAAATTTCATCATCTTCTGAAGGGTCAGCTGAAAGCCAATCCATGTCCAACCAGCCACCAAACTCCTCCTTAACCTTTGTTGCACTCGAAAACAGAAAGAACTTGCCATTAGGATGCCTTTGGCAAAGATTTTAAAATTTAACGAAATAAATTAAATTAGATTCAGATGGAAGAGAAAGACGTCTGCTTTGTTCACTTTCACCACCACGGAACAAAAGAACCGACCAAGAACCAAGGCTGAGATCCGGACCCGGAGCGCTCAAGTGTAAACGGTCACCTTCCGCGACTTCCACTTTCTTCGTGGCACTTTATGCAACGTTTACTCACGTCATCAGCTTTGCAAGATTGAGCTTCCGGCATTTAATTAAGTGCTGTATGATTCGATGAACCGCAGACACCCGGACAGCCGGGTCTTAGCAGTCCGGGTCCGGATCATGGCCCGGGACCGTCTAGACGACACAAACATCGCACCAGACGGGTCCTCTTGAACGAGGAGCTTCCTCGGAGAGTGATTTTTTGCTCTGTGTGTGTGTGTTTCCATGGCTTGCTGCAATCTAATCAAGACATCGGTGGTGTACACTCCCGAAGAAGTCCAAGTCCAGGTTTACTGTGCCAGATGACCATGAAATCATGGGCCAAGGCAGGCATGGCCACTACGGGTACGTTCGACGAACCGGAATAAATCGAATCAAATGGACCGGAATGAATTAATTCACTCATCGGGGGGGAGGGCCGGGGACTCTGGTAGGTCTGAAAGTGTCCCTCCCTCCTATGCATATTCATTTGCTCTCGTTAGTGTTCTCGTTCTCGGTGTTGCCCGGCTGGTCGGTCGATGGTGCCGCTTACCGGTGCGCTGTGATACATTTTAAATTCTTTATCCCTCCCTTTGCACCCCCTTTCTTTCCCACCATTCCCCCCCCCCCGCCTACAGATGGTCGACCCAAACAATGACCGATGTGGTGCAAATTCCTCAAGTCAAGCCGAAAGGGAGGCAATCGAACGGTTCGGAACACACCCGGGAACACAAATACCGAGATGCATACAAATCGTCTGCCGGCTGCAATCCGGACGGACAATCACGGACATGGCCTCAATCAAGCCGGGACCGGGTGAGGTTTGGCAGTGCCTGGGAATGCGGGAACCGGTACTCAAATCAAGGAGCCCACTTTCACTGACGGCAAGAGAGCCTTTGGCAGACACGGAACACCTGGAACGGACAGCGTTCGGGAGCGTTCGTCGTTCGTCAGGTGCGAAAGAGGTTACGATTTAAGTCGGTGGATAGGTCCACTACATCTTTTGGACGGGATTTGATTACTTCTGGAAAGGTGGTAAGGGGCAGAGAGAGAAAAAAACACTCCCGACACAGACAGACACTGAATCAGGTGAGCGGCTCTGGCAAAGGATCTGAATGCAAAAAAAAGAAGGATGGAAATGCTATCAGTTATGCATCAGTTAGCACCGGGTGGGTATCAGAAGTTGTGCTGCCTGGAGAGGTCCAGCTCCAGAGACGCAAGGAGCTGAGAGAAAACGGGACAAAATTTTAATGGAATATAGATGAAGTGGATACACCGATTTTGGAGCTGCTTCCGGATCCGCACTCTATGGGCCCCATACCCCTCCCGAACGTTCGGTATGCCTCTTCCTGATGGATATGGATGGAATGGTTGAGCTAACGTTGAGATAGGCATAATGCTCCAACTCACTTTCTGGACAGTGTCTGGACGGTTTCCTGCGGTAGCATTTGCATTTGAGGTGGTATGGTATACGGTTTGGGCCGCTTGAATCGGACGTCCGGTTTGGTTGGTGAACGTGCGCCTTCGGCCGGCTGGACGATGATAATTAGCAAGCAGGCAGGCCCTGATTTGCATGAAATTCTCGTGGCCCGTGCGGTGGTCGGATTGCAGGGAAGAGGCCTAGCGGCTGAAGCGATTACTTTATTACTCGGTGTTTCGTAGAGTGTTAGCAGAGGCCGTTTAGCCCCAAAAAAAAAGAACGCAGGGATAAATAAGGCAATGCTTTCATACAATAGGTAGGCTAGAATGCGGGGAAGAGGACCGTTTGGCCTTCATTCGGTTGGAGAATTTTAAATGCTGTGCCGAACTGCGACGGGATGTCTGTGGTGCTGGAGAAAAGTGATTTTAATTGTCGGTTTACAGGCGGATTAGGCGAAACGAAAGGAAAGTTAGGGACACAGATAAGACGTTTGTTTATGAGGATAAATGTGAAGATAGCACAGGTACGAGAACATCGTGAGGAATTTTAATGTCTTACTTCTACTTTCTGAAGTAAACGCTGTGGCGGGTTCCTCGGTCGTGGGGCTTCCCATCATCCATCCTCCAAGTGGCCCGGCGTGGGACTACTCCACCAACTATTATATATCCCGGAGTAACCATCCACGTGCCCTCGCTAAACTGACTGCGGCCCTTGGCGTCCGCCCAATCCACCTACCGTTGAACCTAACGCCACTGCGTAAGCGTTCCTCAACAGATCCCTTAAGAAAACAAAGATGTAACGCACTGTTTGGCACAAACTTTGCATACTGCCAAACGATATGGCGGTCGTAGCGTAATCAACCCAATCAGAAAACACATTCTTCCACCTTCCAGCGGCAACAAAAGGCTGGCTGGGCTATTGGGTGCTGGCGTAAATAGAGATGTTCGCGTAGCACAATGCGCGCGTAAAATGAACGAATAATTCTCATCATTCCCCCCGAAAAGTGCTTTACGCGTACGTGCGCAATATACATAATGTCTCTTGCTAGCATCATTCCCGGGGTTCCTTCCCGTCCAGGCAAGCTTGCTCGGCGGCTAGTGTTAGGAATTCCTGTACGTGCGCACGTAAGGTGCATTTTTCAGTGTAGCATGAAAAATGGTTCCCTTGGCGGCCTTTTCCTGCTTGTTTGTAGTGTACTGTATCACCTTCTGTGCCGTGTTTGTGTTATTCAAGTAGCTTAGTAGAACGGGAAGAGGCAATGTTTTTTTGGCTGGTTCAATTACTTTGAAACCCTATTTCAAACCAAACGCGACGAGGAACCGAAAGACCGAGCTACGATGCAATCAAATTTGAATAACTTTCTATTGAGTCATTAACCGACATTGCGCTGGGCGCAAGCGTGCGTAAGGTTGGGCTGAAACTGTTTCCTTATTTCCTTTTCCCCTTATTCCAAAGCATTCGCTGAGGGGTGGTAATCCTTTGCATGAAAATAACACTGCACTGCGTATAGTACGGTGTCCCATTTCGGGTCGTTCCATTTAGTTTTATTTTACCGGTACCCGGGATTTATCCAACCAATTGGACAGTCGGTCCCCCCAGCGCTCCCGATTCGCGCCGGGGTTGACGACGATGTAATGAAGATGAATGAATTGAATCGACAAAACAGGGTCGGCAAATGGCACGAGCGCGAGGCTAGAGGAAAACGGGGCTAAAGGGCACGGGCTGGCGGTCCATCGGTTCGGGATGAAAATTGCCATGATTTATGGAGTTTTGTTTACCGTCCAATTTTGCACCGTACGGTGCTACCCCTGGGCTGTTTTCGTGGTGGAGATGGGCCGTGTTGCGATGAGTTTTTCACCTGCCGTGTTAACGTTGGTTGGATGAGCCGTGTGTAGGGAGCCGGCGGGACGTATCCGGCGTCAATGGCGAATTTTCTTTTGACAGATCAGCCCATTGGCTTCTGCCTTCTGTCTTCCTGCAGAAGGTCAGAGCGTGCGTTGAGTTTCCAACTCCACCAGCATGGCAGTGAGCCGACCGACACGAGATGTAGGCGGATTTTTTGCTCGTACACGCTTTATCTGGGATGATAATTACCTGTAGAAGATAAGAAGATAAGAAAAGAGAGAGATTTATTGTAGCAATTTCGCTAATGAAGAAGTGATAATTTGCAGAAGGCAATTTCCTACAAGCGTTCATCCTTTTGGGAATGATAAATGGTTCGGGTTTTTGGACAAGCGATGGTCAACTTTGGGTTGATTAGTCCGGGCGAGAACAAATTGTAATCGATTAGCTTTTGGAGCAGATTTCGCTAGTTCGATGGATTATTTAATTCAACTTCTTGCGTGTTGCGCTTTTTCCGGACTATCGGTCATTCGATGTCTGTGCGATTGCTGAATAGAATAGAATTGAATTGGTTGTATAAAATGGCAGAAGGCCGGCCAATAGGTTATTTTTATATAACGATTTTGTATGTGTTAAACTATCTCTTGGTATTGGAAATTTGAAATAATTTATATCAATAAATCCATCAGTCTTTGTAAATTATGATTCATTACAGGGTTTTCCAGGGGTTCTCATTGTTGTGGAACAATTCCTTGACTCTTTTTCATACGAAATGAGCTTCATATGATGGAAATGGAACTCTATGGCATCCTTTTTGGATAGGTTCCTTTAGGATTCCTATAGGATTTGTCCAACATGAGTGCTATTGTGCCCAAGTGTCCCACAGCTATTAGCACTCCTGTGCAACCCAGTATCCTTGATTTCTATCTAACCAATTGTGTTAATATCACTGCTCTAATCACGAGCAGTTGGCGAATCTTTCATCTTGGAGTTCTGAAGGGTTAACTCCACAAATGCGGCCAACTACCATGCAATATTGAAGAAGATTATTCATTACACACTTTTTGATTAACGCTGTTTTTGTCTTATTTTGTGACCTTATTTCCAGCAATGTTTTCATGGTGGAAATCTGTAGAAAATTGCTTACACTATCTTTATAATGATGAATCTTTTAGAATATTTTGCATAAAGTTCCAGTCATTAAAGTCACCTTAAAGCCTCAATCGTGTTCGCTTCAAGTGTCATAAAGCACACACACAAACCATAAAACCATAAGTCAAATGCATTTTTCTACCAAGTGCAATAGACCACCATCAGTGCATCGAACAGTTTCCCCCGTTCCGATGCATTTGCGCGTAAATATGTGTTGGAAATTAGATTCTGTGGTCAGAGGCAGCACTCTTCATGCGGCAGAAGAAATCGGCAGAAATATGCCGGTACTGCGTCTAGGGTACAATAAGAGAGTTTGCGCATCATCGCCTCTGCAGGACGTGTGCATTGGAGCGTAATTTTATTGTGGTGAAGAGTGACGTAGCCTAGGCCCATCTTCCTCCGGATCTGGAAATGCAGTCCCATTAAGTGCAAGAAGATGTCCACGCCTTTCCTTGGACACGGCTTGGCACGAGTCTTGAAAGCAACTCGGCAACACACCACACAGCCATGTTTATCAAATCAACACATCAAGCGAGAGAGTGAGGTGCGTTTCCCCTCTATGCCAAGCGGTCCACACACGTTCGTCGGCTAACAAAAGTGACACGGACACGCTAATCTAATACGATCTGATATGGCAATTAATTTTCCACACATTTGCAGGAACGAGTTACTTTGAAGCGGGCTCACAAACACATACACACACACACACACACACACACACACACACACACACGTAAGTGGGAGAAATCGATAGTATTTCTGAACCCTCCCCTGCCGCAACCTCTGTCGATGATGCGGTGCGAGTGGCGTTTTATCGATTTTGCTGTACGGAATATGAGCCCAGCAAGCGCCCGGGTGGGAGATGAAATCGATCACAATAATTTTCAGCAGCTGTCAGTGGACTGTTGCCATAATTACCATTATTGGCGTTACTGTTCTGCGTACGGAGGTTGCTGGGTTTCAGCGGAATCGTTACCTTGGCGTGTACAGGTAAGTGCAGTGTATGATTGCGTGCGAAAGGAATTGATGCTCGAGGGATGCTCGCCCGGCAAATTGGCCAATGCGTTCAAAAATGTATTAAATTTCACTTTTATGGTTGATGGTTGGTTGGTTGGTTGGTTGGGTTGTTGTATTATTTATTTCAGGAGAATCAGCTTTAATACAGGTAGGTTTGTAACACACTTTGTGTAATGGTTCGATTTTCAACAAACCGTTGCTGGAATTACGTTCCATTTCATTTACAATTATTAATTTACCATCGATTACCAGGCGCGGCCGATTCGAGTAATCGTTATGCAAATGCGTAAAGCGTACAATCAGCACTCCCCCGACGCCCTCTTCGGTACGCCAAATACATAACTAATGCTCATTATGATGGGGGTACGTAATGTTTGCGCAAAGCCCGATTACGAAATCGAATTAAGGATAGTTTAGAAAAATCCTTTCCCTGCAACCCTTTTTCGCAACGCAAAGCACGGTTCGCAACGCAAACAACGCACCAGAATGCTGTTGTTTATTGACATACTCGGGGAAGGAGAGTGGAGGTAGTTTTTGCTACCAACCCTCCCCCAGCTGAAGCTGTTATTACGCGTTGATCGATTTGTGGCCACTGACTAACCCGCAAGCCTTTGTAATTGAAGGGGCGAGAAGCACTGGTACGAGGGCAAGCGTGTGGCAAGAATTAATTTGGCGCAGGCCCGCTCGCATCGAAAGCCTCAAGTCTGGCGAAGTGCAAGTGCATAATCGTGTTTATTAACCAGTTGATTAGCTGGGTAAATAATAGACACGCGGAAAAATGCGCATTCTACACGCGGGGGGAAAACGTCTAGGAACATGGCTGTGATGATGAAAATCGCTCACTTGCTTGTTGGCTGACGATGGAAAAGCGTTTACTGTTTTCCCGCCTGCTTGTCTGCCTGCCTGGCTGCTTGCAAAGTGAGGCCCCCACCATTGTTTGGGGTTTGTGTTCGGTATGCTCGCGTGCATAATAAATCCCTTTTTTCGGAAGCATTGTTTACGGGTGGTTCAGCGTGATGACTACATCGACCTGCCAAGGATCGTGTTTTTAGTGTTTGTTAACACACACACATACACTCACTGTGGTGCTTGTTTGGAGAGGGGAAATCCTTTGCTGCACTTATACACAAGTGCACCACTGTCAAAGCTAGACAGCCGGCGTACGTGATGATCTTGGTATGATGGCAACCGAACCTAGCAAGCCTTGTAAACATACTTAATTCTGCAGCGCGCTGTGAAACCAACGCACAAGCCCCAAAGTGTAGCCTGGCTGTATCGTGTCGAGAGGCGGTCGGGTAGCTTAAGTACTCCGGGGTCTCTCCCCTCTCCCGTACTCGATTGTATCGCCGCCGGTAATTAAATTCATCCTCACGCATGAAGAAACCTTGGGCCTTGGGAAACCGAACCGTTGTTGCAACAATTTGCATTATGCTAAAGACTAAATTGGAGCGCGTACATGCATTCGAACGTCCTATCCTACCGCCTTTACCCGGATACGACGTAAGACGAAGAATTAATCGACCCGTGGAAGCCCAGGAACTGTGGGAGAGATTCCAAACGACGCTATACAGGCAAGTGTCTGGCTTTTCTTGTGCCAGCCCTTTCTGTGTGCAGCAAAAAGCGTCGATTATTATTCGCTTATGATTTGTGCAAACGTTCGTGTGCGTGTGTGTATGCTTTCTTCGCCAGGGATGCAACAACGGTTCTATGCCGTGTCCCTATTCCTTTGGGAACGGTCGACAAGTGTTGACACATGTTTATCGAATTTGCTTCGATTGTGGCACGTAGCTGCAGTTCACTGCTCGAAGCTGCTGCTGCCGTTCGGGCGTTGCGTGGGTGCTGAGTGCTTCGGAAGAGGCACATGATGGAGTTTGATGTGTTTGCTCAAGCATAAAAGTGTTTTGTCATGTGGAGAGGGTGTGTGTGTGTGTGGTGATTGATTCTTTTGCCGTCGCAAATTAATGCAACATGACATGTGGAATGGTAATAATGATTGAATCAATTGCTGTGTGCTGTGCCATAAATTAGGCCGAGAAAATCGTAAAATGATATTTAAAACTGAAATACCGGCATCTAGTTGTTAAGACGAACAAGACCGTTGAGGATAATTTAATATAATTCTACGTCAATTTTAGAAAAAAAATAAATCTCTGCCGCTTGAACACGCCGATTGTAGGAAATTGGCAGAGATATGTATTATTGGTGTAATCAAAATTTGTCGACAGCTTGCACGACGATGATAATGATGATGATGGTGTCGCCACAGAGAGCGTACCATGGTGATGGGGTCCTTTTCATAATTTTCCCAAGCAATCCTACGAGCTTCATTCATTGTTCATTGCCAAACGCAAACCGTCTTTCGCGCTCGCCTAACGCTCGAAGGAAGCAACAGTGAGATTAGGTGGATGAGCAGTAGCAGGACCCGAAACCGCCATCATTGCAGGATACGCGGAACGTAACGCGCCATTGTTATAATGATAACATCGTCCCAGCCTCGGCACTGGCTGGATGTATCTTGGGCACCGTTTCGGCCACCCACAGCCCAGGGAACTAAATTACCGTCTGCTTCGTTGCGAACGACCACCACCATATGGAACGGAACATCTTGCTCGAATGTCCCAGGTGAGTTTTCGCCGCCAGGTGGAGGGTGGAGGAGACGATTGAGCACAGGGACGCCCAGACCAGGGACCACCAGGAAGGTACGATGTAAGTAATGTTATGGTTTTTTATTGTGCTCGTGCTTCGTTAAACAATTACGGGTGATGGTCGTCCCGTCGGTTGGTTTATGGTGCTGCTGCTGGCCGGGCTGACGAAGAATGATTTTTGGACGCGCGTGGTTCCGTGTCTCCGGTGAATAATTTGGGTTTTATTAGGTCAATGAAAGGTGAAATGTAATGGAGGTTTTTTTTTCTGCTGCTGCTGCTGTTTGATGTTACCGTCAAGCTGACGGTCAATCGAGAGGAGCAATAATGATTATATTAATGATGAGCGGTAACAGTTGCGTTTAATATGATAGGGAGCAGCGTGTAATGTCTTATTTAATTTTTTCTGGGGTCCTCAGACATGAAATTGACAAGCTTTAAAGCCTAAGCAAGATAATAAAATTAATCAGTAAAGTGAGCATTCTTCTTCACGCAAATAAAGCTCAATTCTATACGAAGATCGCGCTATTCTGTGGCAGTATCCTGGTACAGTATTTGGACTCGAAAAATATCGAGGAGAGTTTCAGGAATGGTCTAGATTCAAGACCCGCTTTTTGAAGTGGGTTCAGATTCAGAGGTCATGAGTTCAGAATCATTCTTAGGAGCGTTTTAGGTTCAGTATCAATTATAAGTCCAGCATCAGTCCCAAGACCAGTCTGATTCTACGTCCAGTATAGGTCCGGATTTCGTCCCAGGATCGGCTAATGCTCTGAATCAGGTCATACCCTATAGGTCAACCCGTATAGGTTCAGTATCAGCTATATGTCTAGTGTAAGTTCAGGATCAGTTCCATCACCAGCGTGGGTTTGGGGTCAATTCCAGAACCGTTACCGTGGACCGTGGATTCAATTACAGTTCTAAGTCTAGTATTGGTTCGGAATCAGAATTGAAACCTAGTTTAGGATCTTAGTCAGTTCAAGAATCGGAATAGTTTCAGCACCAGTTGTACAATCATCTCCATGACGCATACGGACTAGATAAAGTACAGAAATGGGCTCAGGATCAGTCCCATGCAATGGCTTAAAAATCACATCTAGTAACAAAATAGGTTCATGATCAGTCCCAACACCTATATTCCAAGAGTGGGGCCCTTTCCGTTTGAAGTTCGTAGGCTGAAATTTCAGCCTGTCAGCTGTTTGCATTGTATAGCAGTTTTCGAGC
>KB665633.1:209310-221448 GCA_000349065.1 Anopheles quadriannulatus
TTTTTCCCATCACTACTATACAGGCTTTAGTGACTTAATTCATTACCACACGGCCGTATAGTCAATCCTTGCTACGGGGAGATGGTCCATTCTAGCCATGACGGACATGTTATTGAGTCTTACTAGTTGACCACGGAACTGCCCCAACACAAAATATTCAGTTAATATCATCATATAATAAAAGATGTTAGATCGTTAAAAATAGTAAAATTGCTTTAAAAACTAAGCCACGACATGCTATCATTACCAAATTACATGATATTGCCTTCACAGTATGATTAGATTTCCTTAGCTGTAAATCAAACTGTTACAAACGCTAGCACTAACTAATATCCTACGCGAATTACGCATGGCTCTAACATCTAACAGCTGAAAGCGACGGCTGTTACCATCCAAAACTCATCCACCGTGAGGCACAATGTGGCCGTTCAGATTGTACCATTAGTGGGCCAAGCGGAAAACTAACCTTGTCAACACACAAAGAACTTGGGCCTGCAAATGACGTGCCGCACGGACATGGAAGGTCCCCAACACACACACACACACACACACACACTAGCGCCACGTGTACAGCGTGGGATGTAGGCCAGTGACTAATTAGAATAGTTAAAACACTGTACCCACGATGACTGTGCCTGCACGTGCCTTTTGCTGTGTGTGCATTGTTGGTGCGTTGTGTGACTTGCCAGCACGTACCCCAACGAATAGCTGGGGCTGCTTAACGAACCATCCATGCCACGCGTTACGTGAAGCGAAAAACTGGCGGTAATCGTGCTCGCATCTAAAGGATAATTGAAGATTGTCCTGTAGCGATGTAAATTAAGCAGCATCATGGCACGGGCTGGGTGTGGGGGCTGTGCTAGATTATGAGCATGAAGCATTACCGCCGAGCCATGGCAGCAGTATGCTATCTGTTACACGACAACTAACATGCAAACCATCTCAAAAACTAGCGTCCAGAGCGTTAATGTGCAGCTCCAGCACCGTCTGCCCAGCTCACACCAAAAGCCACAACTGCTCAACTCTCCCGTGGTCCACAGTTGCATAATCAACGTACAATGAGTGTTTGTGTCTGTGTGAGACTGCAACACGCGATGCGGTTTGCATTCGGTATTACTATTCGGCCAACCAAAACGCCACTCTTCCAAACCCCATCGCCCCATCTGGCCGAACAATTCTTCCCCGCAGCCGCTTGTTTAACCGCTCGGAAAAGTTGCATTTCGTCAAACAGAGCCCGCAGGGAAACGCGTTGGGTTGCGTTGTTCGGGAAGCTTTCCCTGGCAAAGCTCGCAAAGTCCCTGTACCGCGCGGGACCGAACAATTACAAGCACTTACAGCAGCTTGGCTGTCCGGGGCAAAATAGTACATTTTAATTACAACACGCTGTCGGAGTTGTTTTTGCTAAGTGGTTTGTGGCAAAACTCGCCCCGGGTTTTTTGGGGGCAGCGAGGCAGTGAGTCTGGAGTCTGTTCAGTTCTGCTGGAGTTGCACTGCACAAGCACTTGCAACAAGTTAACCAGACCAGACCTGCTCGGGCAGACCACGTGGCGCACACCCGGGTGCGCACTGTGGTAATAAGTTGCGGAATAAATTAAAAGTTACACTCGCGGGGGACGGTGATGTGGAAAATCATTCCCAAATTTGTGTTTGTCTTCTTTGCAAAGCGGTTGTGTAAAACAAGTGCTAGAAACTGTGCCGAATTGTGTGTGTGTGTGTGCGTTTTGTTGTAAAGTATTTTAATTACTAAGAACTACTTTCGCGCACAAAACCCCACCACATGCTGCTGTTTCTTCCACAATGAATACTAAAGCCAAGAAAACAACCTCAAACCTGGGTTACACAAAACCCTCGCCGCGACATTTATTCACGCTGTTTCAACAACTGTTTCAATAACAGCATCGGAAGCATTCCTGCCTGCTGTTCGGTGTTTCGGAGATGCGTTTCAAAACAACATTTTTCCACCAAAAATCAACGTTCTTCCGAACGGCTGCCTGCCTGCCTGCTGGTCCGCCAACGAAATGGTTTGATTTGCTGCGGTATTGCTGTTTTGAAAACAACGCCTCTAATCTTCGTTTGTCGTCCAGGGCTGCCTCTAGTCAACAAAGCAAAACGACAACAACGGCCGAACGGCAGAAACAACCAAACTGACATCGCTCAGGAACTCTCTATTTTCTTTGGCGTGTCGACATCCCAACACGCTCGGTTTCCCCGCACTTGAAGACGCTACCACGCCCTTGCGTGGTCTCCCCATGGTCTCCGAAACCGAGCCGAGTCAGTTGCTGTTGGGTGAGAAAAATAAATATTTTCCGACTTTTCGGTGACACCTAACATTTGGTCCGCCGAGGGCATTTCGATAGACGAAGTGGGGGAAAGAGAACTGTGGAAAAAAGCGTGGAAAAACGAGCTCCCATTCGCATGAAGTTACGGGCGGTATGCGAGCTATTTTGGTTTTACTCCGCTGGTCGTGAAGGAACGCAATCTATCGTGCTGGTAAGTAAGACATCATAACGGTTGGCCCAGCCGTTCGAGGGCAAAAGAAACGGGCGGTATGGAGACCGTCAGTGGCTCCTATAGACATACCGCAATGGATGAATGATTGATCGGGAAGTACGACTACGACAGTGGGAAAAGGAACCGATAGAAACGGATAGGAACAAAAAAAAAAAAAACCCGGGCGCTAGACGAATGACATGAAACTACGTGCCAAAAACATGCTGCAGGTTGATCGGGACTGCGAAGAAGTGCATCTGTTGCTGTGTGTGTGTGTGTGTGTGTGTGTGTGTGTGTGTGAATGGTTGTTTGGTGGTGCAGTGGTCTCTAGAGACATTTTCCCATCTTGTTTGCTTTTTGCCTCTGTTTTGACTATGACTGTGAGCAATTATTTTGAACGGCAATCTTCGTTGACCTTTTGCAGAAAGCGGAAAGCAATTATTCAAGGCTGTTGGACGAGATGGTTAGTGTTGTTGTTGTTGCTGTAGTGACAGCTTCATAACTCTTGCAATTATAACTTCATTTTATTCACACAGCATTTGTAAGCTGATTTTGCAAGACTGACAACGGTATCTTACAAGAAAAACACGTTTTTGAGATGTTTTTAGTATGCTTTTGTTGACATTTCAACAACTTGCACGTTTAATATCATAATATCTGGATACTGTTTGGCAACATGCAGTTGTGGAAAATCTTTTGACTATTTTTAATTGAGCAGACTGATACTTGTGTGTCTTTTATTTTATTTGTTATTTTATCAGGTGGGCTTATCCAGTGCAATTTAACGTCTAAAAACGTAAATAGGAAGAAAACCTGGTTTGACAGTTAGATCCATAACAAACTGGGTGCTTTGATGATTATTCTATACACTTTTTTCTAAGTCTATCCCGATTTTTTTCAATTTTACATGATATTTCAGAACCGTCTATTGGATGAAAAAAAAAAAATTAAAAAAACAAAAAAAAAATTAAACATAAAAATAACAGCATTGGATGAATAGGTCTGTTGAATGAAAAAAATATAGATACAGTGAACCCTCTCTTATTTGACACTTCTCCAATTTGAGAAACCTTTATTATTTGAACATTTTGCACAGTCCCTTGATTTCCAGTACATTTTTGTCCCTCTAATTTGGAAAACCTCTGAAATCTGTATCCCTCTTATTTGTGTATGGTGTTGCCATGGTCACTGAAAGATGTATGCTCAAATTGGCGATTCTGTTCGCAGTTTCCTATAGCAACAGTTAAGGCTGCATACTAAATGTTCTGTTTCTTTCTAGTTTGTATGGACCTTTCATTCACTTTCAACCTCTGTAATTTGAAAACCCCTCTTATTCGACAGTCCCATCGCCTCTCAAATAAGAGAGAGTTGACTGTATATGCACAGGAACTCTTATGAGTTCCTTACTTCAAGTATGATACCGTATTTGCTTCGGTTGGTAAACTGCTCCTTGCTTTCTGACTTAACGAATTCAATGATTGTTGCCTAAATATCAGTTTTGGCGAAGAAAATGTTTTGTTGGAATCCAGTAATCTTCAGATCATCGTTTTAATCCAAGAACTGGCCGTCACGTAAGTTTTTTTGGCTTCTTTTTTCGTGCTACGCCTGAGTAGAACCACATACCATATCTGCGAGATACCATTTAAATTTCAAGGCATATTAGATTTTGTTATGGAACAAACTGTCTAATTGTGTGTCGATGTATTGGTGAGGAAGAACACTATAAGCCCACCTAATATATACACTCACTTTGGTTGAAGCTGTAAGGTAGCAGTTATAGCTACTGCGGGCGTGCGGGTGTGCGTGCGGGAAAATAAAAATTGTTTGATTCTGACGCATGCCGTTGCAAACTGTCACCCGCTGCGGGTGTCAAATTCCATACATTTTCAGAAAACGCACGCACGCCCGCATCAGCGATTACCGCTGCTTAATACTTCATTTGTGACATTGCATGTCACTTTTGTGATATTGAGTTTGCATTTTGTCTGGAATGTGATGCGATACAGAATACAATTGATAATATTGCTATGTTATATGCTGGCTGAAATAGACTGGAATATTTGTGAACGTAAACTGTGATTTGCTATTTCATTTGCAAAAGAATACTGCCTTTAAGATCCATTCTTAACATGAAAACAGGACCATAATCACAAAAATGTTTGGCATGTTTACTGTCTCTAAAATCCGCTAAATTGAACTGTCATTAATTGTTACAACAATAGTGTTAAACGTTGTACATCTTGCGATAGCTTTTAATAAATCTTGATAGTAATGGGAATAATAGAAAGATTTGCTTATAATGATTCCATCTAATAAGTATTTTGCAATCCAATTCGTGATACATACACTTCAATTAAGGTTATAAATAGTGCGATCGTTTAGAAAAAAAGGCTTGTCACCTAGATTCTAGCAATTTGTAGCTCATTTCTCAACAGGTGTAACCTGCTACTCGGCCACTGAATTCGTATCAATGTCACCGTTTTACTAGGCAAAAACACACACACACACAATCATTGCTAATTTGTGGACAAATTTATCATTCAATCAACGTCCTACCCTCGCTCATCGTACTGAGCTGACCCTCCTGTATCCCAAACATCCTGCCAGCAATCATCGGTCCAATCTATCAAAACTATAAATATTTTACAACCACCACCATCACCACCAGCAACAGCAGCATGTGACAACCATCCGAAAGGAAAAGGTCACTTCAAAAAACGACTGCTTCGGTGTAAAAAAAAACACATCTACGCCCATCACTCATGCACCGACCCGGATCAGGGGAGGTTTCTGGTCCGTACCACCAGTGCCGTGAGGCCAAACTCTATCGCCAAAGGTGGGTTTGTCAAGGTCTCTCACAAAAGGGGCCACCACAGGGCGCAAAGGCTCGGCCCGGGAAGGCATCGGAAGCGAAAAAAAAAAACATACCACTCATCGCCTTGGTCACCTCCCGCCAAGGAATGTTGATGAAGAACGTGACCCGAGATGTAAGCAGGGTCCTCGGTGGAATACCAACTCACAAAAAAGAGAGGGAAAGTAAGGCCACACCGAGCAGGAAGCCCACAACCGCCACCGGAGACGGATCAAATTTTCTAGGCCACCAATGGGGAATCGTTTTGTTCATGCCGTTGGCTTTTATTTTCGGGTGTCTCGGTGTACAACACGCCCGGTTTTGGTCGTTTCGCCTGAGTTACGAGCAGCTGGTACCGGAGCTGCTACCAGCCGCCAGTTTTCCAAACCCGCGCCTGCGACCGGTGTTTCGGGGTCATAATTCATTCCTTAACAACAAATTTTCAACAATTCCACACAGACACACGGCGAGTCAGCGGCGGCACAGCACATGCGGCGGAAAACCTTCCAAGACCCTCTCACGCCATATGGAAAGGAGAGTTGGTTGAAATAAGGAGGAAAAGAAGGAGAAAAAAAAATGATGCATAAATATGTTTTGCCCATGATGAAGACGACGGCAACAACGATGATGATGATGATGATGATGGTGGTGGTGGTGGGTTTTTACGTTTTTCGCGGTCGAATCGTCTTGATGGGTTGGGCTGGGCGACCAAGAGACCATCGCATCGTGTGTGTTAGATGATTTCATACCAGGCATTTTTTTTTGGTTGTTGTTGTTCCGTTTTGGGTCTGCTCTTGGCAGATTCGGCGGTAAAAATGTGACGGGGGATAAAAAAAAAACATGCAAACCGCGAAAAAAGCAGCAGCAGCAGCAGCAAATCGTCTGACGGGTAAACAAGACAAAACAAATTAGCTAATAGGTAGCGCATATGTTGCCTATTAAATCAACTCCACAAGTTAGCCGCGTGTGCGTCGGCGGGAACCTTATTTGCTCAGTTCATTTGGTCTGGTGGTGGGTTTTTCCTGCGTTTATGTGTGTGTTTTTAAATGTATCCGCTGCGTAGCGTTTGCGTGCGTCCCTAGGTGGGTGGGCGTATGGGTGTTAATATGGCCACTGCTAATGTGGCCACCCCAGCCCCTGTCCGTTGCAGTGCACGCGAGAGTTGAATAAATAACGCAAGGCAAAGGACCACCGTAGTAGTGGCCCAGTGGCTACCATTTTTTAAACGCAAATGGGACGATTGTTTCATCCTTTCGCAGCTCATCCTCTATCAAGCGTGTGTGTTGTGTGTGTGTGTCAGTTTTGCGCCAGCGTTGCGTGACGTGATGGGTAACGATGGGGCGCGCAAAACCCCTGGCACAGGGAGTGGGTGCAAGCGTTGCATTTAATGTGACAGTTTGTGACGGGCGAGGTTGTGTATGTCAGTGGGGAAAGAATTTTAAAAGATTAAAGGCTTTAACAGTCTCGGAAGGGTGGCAGAGTGAGAGAGAGAGAGAGAGAAAGAGAGAGAGAGAGAGAGAGAGAGAGAGAGAGAGAGAGAGACAGAAAGCAGTGTGTAGCAAAGCTAATCAGTATTATGATGAATGATTTCCGCCGCGGCGAAGGCGTTTGCCGTTGTCGCTTTTAATTTTCTACACAGATGTTAAACGCTGTTTGATGTTACAAATTTGATGCTTTAGTTGTGCCAGAATGTGTTTATAAAAATACTAAAAAATAATAATAAAAACAAACAAGAAATCTGAGACATCTGTGCTACAGTTGACCTAAAATAGCGTCATTCGCCTGTTAGTTTCGCGTCGTTGAAGTTTTGGTTTCATATTAGATTTCCTCTGTCTGTCGGTCGGCTGGGCTTGGGGTAACCTTAGCAACGGTCGAACCCTGACGCAAGAACCTTTCATAGGGGCGTCATGCAGCCGTCATCAAAAGCATTCAAGCTGGTTCTGAAGATCGATACCAATTAGGTTGGGCGTCTTGGGAGGATAGGGAGATGTTGCAAGAAAATTCGTTAATGAATTGATATGTTCCAGCGCGTTCGCGCCGCCAGCCCGGTAACCGGGACCACTAATTAACTTGTCACTCTCAACGCACCACACACACCGGACCCATGGAAATCTTTGTCACACGAAGGAAATAGGTACAAACACACATACACACGTACCGGGGGTAGTTCGAATATCGCACCAGTCAGCTTGGAGCGGAACATAATTTGGGGCAGCAGCAACAGCGGCAGTGATGTCGAACGTCTGCAGCTGACAGAAGATTGAGTCAATTTTTCCCGCCTCACTTACCACAGCCCGGGCTGGGCCAACTTTTGGCAACTTTTGCTTGGGGAAAAAAAACCCTCACCACCACATCACGATGCGGGCCCTGCGCCGTTACGTGCGTAGCTATTGAGTTGTTTCCTTCATCCGTTGCAAAGGTCGGAGAGTGCTTTTCTGTTCCAGCATGTCCGTAAACCTTCATTAGATCGGTTTATCGTTTGAATTAATGCGCTTCACTAGCTTTTGTGGCTGTACAGTGTGTGACAAATGATGCGTTCTTTGTAAAGCAGAAAGGGTCTTTTGCGGGAATATAATTGATTCTTTAACTTCAACCCATTCAACGTGTCCAACGGGCGTTTAGGCGTTCGTTGAGAAGAAAATTACCTTTTAATTTGTGCACTGTGCCGCACTGTTGTTATAGTTTTCCCATCCCGAGCGTCCCATCATGCTTGGTGTTTTTAATGAAATTCTCAAAATTCTCTTCAAACAACCCAAGGAAGAGCGAGCTGACAGCACAACTAACCATACAAACATTCACACACATCCTTCCGGTTTCCCCGGGATCGAAGGAGCCGGTGCTGTGCAATAGACTACACCATCTCATGTGTGTGTGTGTGTGTGTGTGTGTGTGTGTGTGTGTGTGTGGTACACATCCGTTTCTCTTTCCGCAGCCTGCTCGGACGTGGTTACGTCCTCGGCAAGGGAAAGTTTTTGCTACTGCAACTGCGATGAAAATTGGGTAAAATTTTCCCTCAAAAATAAACCTCCTGTAGTCATCCCCGCTGTCTAGTGTGTATCACTTTCTAGACGTTCAGTGAAGAGGGGAAAAAAGCTAGGCACATTGTTATCATTTTAATTATATCAGATCCCCCAAACGCACGTGCTTGTGATAGGCGACTCCGCAAAAAAGTCCCACGTTGTCCTCTTGTCACTGAAGTCCTCTAACGGCCCTAACAACGGCAAAACGACGATTAAAAACAATAATTTTTCATCTTTATCATATGTGTCAGTTCTCCGTTTTGAGGGACAGGGAAACCGGTGGCTTGTTCTTTGGTACGCTTGCTCGAGGAGCAAGGGCTAATGTGGTGGGCTTTTGTGTTTTTGCGTTTCTCCTCCCAGTAGCTTCCATCCCCGTTTGTCGTTTCTGTGGTGTTTGGCGGTGCTGCTTCCCGCACTTTGAGACTGGGTCTGGGTCCCGTTTTTCTGTGGCATTTGGGTTGACATGTTCGCCCGAAAACAAACCCGAACCCCATCCCAAACTTTTCCTGGAGCGGGGAAATTTGTGGTGTGTGTGGCATAAATAAGCAATTTATCGTCCTCGTTGTAGCTGGTGCGTTTGCCTGCGCATGCCGGCTGGGACTGCGTACGAACAGTCTGCGTATGCGGTGCGGTTGGGTCTGGGAGTTTGGACGAAAGTCACCCCGAAAACTCTCTAATCGAGTTTAATGGGAAAGCGTTGGCTTCCACTTTCACTCCGGGCACAACCCGGACCCGGGCCCGCACTCTCATCCCCTTTGGGATGCTGTGGGACATCGCCCATAGCTTTCTGGAGGCCGTTTGCCTTCACTGCTGCTGCTCTTCATTAAAGAAAATCCCCGTTTTTCGTTGCCACATTCCGCTCTTACCGGGAAGGACAAAAAGAGAGCACACAGGAAAAACGACGGATTATCAAAACCAGATGAGTGTTCTTGAGGGGTTTCGTCGGGGTTTTCCGCGGGCGGGAGTCGTGCTCATTTGTTCCGACCAACTCAAAATCCAACAGGAACGGGGGAGGCAGTTTTGCAAGAGTGTCTCCATACTGTTCACAGTCACAGACGCGCACAATTGCTATGCATGCGGAACCGTTCGCGCAGGGGGGCGTTTTGTTTCGCGGGTTCCAGGAAAATGAAGTCAACGCGAGGCAATGTTCTCTTTCTCTCTTTGGCACTTGACTTACGGCGTTACGCTAGACTGGTAACACGGTGTGAAAAATAGCATCCACATGAATGGAGCAGTCATGTCAAGAGGCCGAGCGGGAGCCGAGGGGTTGGTGGGTTTGGTTTTCCACCAAAACGTATTAAGATATTAAATTTGATTTATGCGCTTTTGACGGGCGCGTCGGGACGAAGTTGAAGTAATAAAATAACTTTAAAATAAAAGCCGCCGTCTTACGGTCACGGTAGGCAATAGCCGAGAGGAGGATGATGGGTACGTTGAACTTTTGTACAAGTGGCGGCGAATTGTGATGGATTGATAAGGCAAAAGGGGGAGAGAGTGACAAATTCGGAAAAGCAGGGAAATTGTTTGATTGGTATAATGGTATTAGTAGTAGGTTTGAGGAGAAAAGAGTCCCTTCAACAATCATTTGTTTATTTATTTATCGATAGTCAAAGCGTCTGCTGTCTCCGATAACTTGAGTTGGTATGTTGAGGAAGTCAAATAAGCGAAAATTTGTGTGTGTTTTTAACTCTAGAAACTATGGTTTTTATTCTCAAAAGTCTCAGAACACAAGCATTTGGAGAAGATCTTCCAAACATCTCAAAAGACCAACATTTGACTGTTTTGTAGCTTCTCTAGGTACTTTAGGGACTTACAAATCTTGAGTTATTGCTTTCGAAGAGCCTTTTAATATCAGTACCTAATATGTTTTTTGTCTTAACTGGCTTATTCCAAGAACCTCCAGGAGTTTTTTTTTTCATTTTTTTGTTATTTCAGTAACGTTTATTTGAGTTCTGTTGGATCTTCTTGATATTTTTAATCGAATGTGCATAAAAAAGTCTTTGTTTTCTCAAAAGAATTCAGTTAAAGGGTTTTCCAGGAGTTATCATAGCTGTGGGACACTTTATTGACTCTTTCTTCGGTGAAATGAACTTAATGCAATGGGAATTGGACCCTATAGCAACCTTGTTGGACAAATCCAAACGCAATTTCCAAGAAACCTGTCCAAAAAGGTTGCCATAGAGTCCAATTTCCATCATATGAAGTTCGGTTCCCATAAGAAAGCGTTAAGGAAGTGTCCCAAAACGATGAGAACCCCTGGAAAACCCTGTATGTTCCCACCAAATATTCGATGGTTTGATTGTATGTACTCTTGCTTTACTTCCCTCCACTAAATTCAAGAAACCCACAATATTCTTCCAATACTCTTGAAGTATCCCACACATTTCCTATTCTAGACGTGTTGCCAATTACAACGGCTCATCCTCACCTTCCACATACCCAACCACAGACGACGTGTGAAAATATGTTCATCCTTTCAGCTTATCCTCCAGCGAACCATCTTGATTCCATCATTCGCTCACGGTGCCCGCTGCGACACGTCGTCCACAACGGACGCATCGTAATTCCGGTCCCGCAAGCCCAAAACGTGTCCATTACGCTAGTTTTATTACCGCATCACAGCATCACTTTTCCAGTTCAGACTAACAGGAAAAAAGGGGCCCCTATTTATGAGGGATTTTGTTTTTACATGATCGCGACTCGTCTCGGACATTCGTACGTGCCCAAATCCGGCGCAGTCGGGTGTAGTTTTTCAGGTTTGTTTTCGCACAACCCGAAGCTTCCGTTTGAACTCAACCCGCGCCCCGTTTTTCCCATGGAAACGAATCATCTCCCAGCAGGCGTTGATGCGTTGTGCGTCAAACAGTATGTGTTAGTGTGTGTGTGAGTAAGGGGCGAGGTGTCAAATATCGGACGCGGTTCGAGTGTTGGGATGGTGGGATTTTGTGGAGGATGTGCCGGGTTTCGGCATGTTCAGCTAGAGCGACAGACGGCATGGTTAAGATTTATGTTTGCGGGCGCAAAAAAGGGAAAAAAACATGGAAACCGAGAGAAACACCGAGGGGCTTGCCTGTACTGCGTGATAAAAAATGCAGTTAGGTTAGGCCCCTGACAGTGCCGGCAAAGATGTAGTGTAATCCGTGGAAGACAAATTGTGTCAAGTTGGTCCTTGCCGAGTTTCTGTGTCGCTGTTGTTTCTGCTGCCGCTGATGTTGTTTTTTATGAATGACCTCATGTTAACGAATTAACCCAGTTAACAAATACGACGGTAAGGCTCATTTTTCTTCGGCAACATTTCAACACTTTCTTATTTGTAAGGGACCACAATCGTCAGCACAATTCTTAGGGTCGTGTTCGAAAATGTAGCAATTAATTCAGACGCCTATAATTAAAACTTTTAGTAAAATGCTCCAATTTTTCTACATTTAACACATTCCACTCATCCGTGCAACCTTGCGAAGTCTTCAATTTCCCGCAACGTCCAACGTCGACAGGGCCGCTCAATGCTGGGAAAAATGCCCCGGTCGGTACCCTAGAGTTTGTCGGTAATAAAATACGACCGGTTAAATATTTGCGGTAACTATCCAAACTATCGGATCGGACGTCCGTTCCTAACTTTTTGCCCAAAACCGCACGACAAGGTTTACTTTGCCTCCGACGGAGCCCCTCATGCCCCACCAGTGGGACAGTGTGTGTGTGAGTGCGGAAAACTGACTGCAGATGAAACCTTCACGAGCGGAAGTACACGGTAGTTTACAAATCGTTTGTTGTTTTTTT
>KB665633.1:221960-249443 GCA_000349065.1 Anopheles quadriannulatus
GAAGTACAAACAAACCCAGTTCGACAAATAGCTGCAGGAGCGGAAGGTTGTGTTGGTTTTGTCAAAATATTTTACTTAATTTTCATCCCGGACACACGGGATGCTTCTTATTTTACTTCCTGGTTAAACCTCACCAGAAAGGGACACCGAAGGTGGAGGATTTAACAGCTTTTCACAGGAAAGGATGCGCTGTAGTAAAGCTGCTGAGAGGATCATGGCGCGGCCAAAAAGGGATTTCCCAAAAAACGTTCAATGCTTTGGTTTATTACTCCCTCCAAAACCGGGGGTAAACTATCGTCGGGGTAAAGGAGTGCCCTCGTCGTGCGTCGAGTTCGAATGGGAAGTAATAAAACCATCTTACGGTGTTGCGAACCCCGGGGTCCGCCCGTAGCGCACGGCGGAGGGCTAATGGGATAATGAATGTTCTCAAGTTGAAAGGCTCATCAAGACCGGGTTTACGAGCGGTTACACTCCTCGCTGGGATTACCGACGGCAGACCCTCGTTCTTGTCGCGTCGCCTCTCGACCGTATGTGTCAACATGCCGATACCAATGAAGTGCTAAAGTGCGTCGTTGGAAACAAGCGAGCAAAGTGTCGGTCGAAAGGGAAAAACGGTCGTCTATATCGCACCCGCAGGGCGCTCATGTTACCAGACCCGTGTTTGGGATGGCGTACGGCGTAACACATTCCGTCGGTCGCTAAATACAAGCACACACACAACAGCCAATCCCCCCCCCCCTTGCACCTTAGAAAACACGAGGAAAAAGGGGGAAAAACTGTGTTATGATTTATTGTAACACGAGACACTGAATAATTAGCCTCTGCAGTGGGTCGGTTCCGATCGGATCGGACCGGGCTAATGGATTGGAATGGTGTGGTGGTCGGGGTGTGTGTGTGTGTGTTGGTGTGTTTTTCTTTTGTCCAGGGGAAATAGGAGGCGATACAACGGGAACGTTTCGACCGAAGTATAGCTTATTCCTTCCGGGGTTGTCTCCGTGCGCCCTCCAGTGATGACTAGATTTAGGCTAAATGGTAACACGTGGGGTTGTTGTGGCTTCCATTTTGCCGTACGGTATGACACGTACGGATGACTCAATTTTGACACTTTGCTATGTGACTTACATGAGCGTCAGTGGTGGAGGGTGTATGTTTGGGCGCATGGGCGTCGCCTACCTGGAACGATACAGAAGAGCATTCGATTTAATTAGTGTCATTTTTGAGTTTTTGTGTGTGTAAATTTAGTCGAAGCAATGTTAAAGGTCACTCTGCTCGAATGAACTAAAGTTGTGGAATGTTTTGATCATTAATTAAATGCTTGGTTCACTGGCTGGACTTCAAATAGATTTGGAGAAAAACGCATAATTGGAAAGTTGACAATTGATAAACGCTTCACAGGATTTGAGGTATTTGTTCCTTTGAACAGCAAATAATAAATAAATTTATTTGCAATCGTCCGATAATTGATGGAGTGTAAAAATGTCCAACATTATTTGCCGTTTTTTTCTTTGTCACTGTCTCTTACTTTCTTCACTCCTCCCCCCCTCCCCCCAACGATTCCCATTTAATTAGAATATTTTTACCAGAAGCCCCATGCCCCATCAAATCAGAACCACTGCCGCGTGACTTGACGCTTCCTGTGAACACGCAGAACAATCGCACGCGACAACCGCGCGCAGCCATTCTGGCTTTGGCGCGCGAGCGCGTGGTCGCGCCGGTCGCGATTCGGTCGGTGAAAAGAGAAAATTAATTAATTAAACGTGTAATTGGTCCGGAGCATTTTTGTCAACCGTACGCGGCAGCGTTCTCCATCTGCCCGGAAGCTCTTCGCTGGGCACCAAAAACTCGGAACTCTCGTAAGGTTCTGACAGCGAAATTGCGAAAGGTTCGGCAGAAAGTCAATATCGCAGAGAGTTTCGCACGCTATGTTTGGCAACCATTCCGAACGCGGGTGGGAAAGAACTTTCTGCTTCTGGTAGGTCGAAACCGTCGCGATGGAACGCGATGAATTGGAATGCCGGCTCGACATTGATTGAATTCTGATGAAAACGTTCACGGACACGGTGCAAAGTACGGATGGGACTTTCGGGTTTTGTCTCATTTACACTGTGTGATTTTATTTTTTTTTGTTTTTCCCTGCTACTGGTGCTGGCCCCGGTACAGGAATATCCTTAGCGCGCGGCTGGTTTCGCAATTTGCGTCGAATTGATTTATTGATTTTCCATTCAACGTGCAGAGAGCGACCGAGCAAGCAAGTACGGTTACATCATAAACATGGTTCGTGCCCATTCAGCAGCATAACTCACGGCCGGAGAGTAGCACCACATAACACGCGCAGAAAGGGAAGAAAAAAAAAACATTCCAACTAACGGATCGATCTCAATTCATTACCGAAAGCAGAGAGCTGTCAATTGTCCGTGTGTATTTCCCTCCCCGTGCGCTGTGCGTGACGCAGTTTGTGTACGGTTGGTTGGAAAACCCCGCTGCTGGGATGGGGAGCAACGGTTGTCAGTTGTCGGCAAAACGACATGGAATCTGCGTAAACTAGGCTAAATAAAATATCGGCCTCCCCGAGTTGTAGATAGTGAGCCCCGCGGCACAGCCGAAACAGAGGGAAAGCCACAGGACAGGATGGTGCATCTATTTTAAACTAAAAACCGTACCGTAACAAGGCTTCTGCCCCTCTTGTGGGTGGGAGTGGGGACGCATGGAGAGACGCATTTACAAGTACGCTGCCTCGCTTCGAAAAAGGGAAAATCACCTCCCCCAACCCGGTCCGCAGTGTAGTGTTAAACTGTTCGGGACAAAACAAAACGGACTGGGCAGGGGTGGGTTTCGGGTTACCCGAGCGCCACACACATAACTAGGTTTGTGTATTTGAGGGGTTGAAAAATGGTGATTCTTCTTACAATGCTGCAGAGCAGTGTGGAAAATTGGAAAAACACCAGTCCCTTCTGCAATTCATTCTGCTTCCTTCTCTTCCGCAGCCTTCCCCGGGTGGAATTTCTGTGTCCCGGTCTGAAGGATCGGTTTTGAATAAGTATGTGTTATTTCAACTGTCAATCTAACACAAAGTCGTTGATGCGACACCATCTGTGCCCTCTTCGTGGCCGGGGGACTATGGTTGAAGGGTGGTCAAAATAGTGAATTGGTAGAGTAAATGTTATGTTTTTGCTTAAATGAGCATACCACTATTGCATACTTTACATACATAACTAAAGATTGAATCTGTAGAACAGTAGAAGAGCAAATTTGTGGATATTTTTTGCAATTTATTAATTGCTTAATTTAAAGTTAAGCTACTGTTTTTTAAAGGTTTTCTTAATGTCGATATTTTTAATTTCAGAAAAGGTACATTTTTTGCAATTTATAGCTTGTTTGCCTTTGTTTGGGCATCATTTTTTGGTCTCAATAAATAAATATATTTTTATTTTATTATAATTTTAATAATAAATACATATATTATGTTAAGAGTATTGAATAAAATAAACACATTTTCAGAATGATCAAACATACGATCTAGCATTTTGATAGTGTATTATTTAAAACATTTATTTTTGCAGCATTAATTTTTCCTCAACTTTTCCTGAAATAGTTGTTGATTTGAAGCATATTATCATAAGCTAAGTTCATTTATTCATCCATTAAATACTGATATCCAATAATAGTCAGTTATTTTGGATTTAACTTGCAGAACGACCCTAGCCGGCTTTGTTATCGATCGTTGATGTTAAAATTAACCTGATTTATTACGTTTATTAATTACTTTATAGATCTTCGGTATGCCTCTTAAATCATTTTTAAAATTAATTTTTAATCAAACAAAATTGCCTACAATTGCTTACAATAAAAACAACTTGCTTCATAGAAACTTGAGTTATTCTGTTCTTTGTCCACACTGTCACTGTTTTTTACTTACAATTGCACACTGTTCGTTCGCTCATGAACTCCTCGCTTTAGACAGGACATTGGCACAGGGAAAAATGGGCAAATGGAGAAAAAAGAACTAACCCCAAAGCCCGGCATGTAAGTCGGGTGGCGAAATGATGAATGAAAATCGATGATCAACCGACCGACCCCGGGAGCGCTGAGTGAAATGTATTTTTCATAATGACCCAGAACGTTTATCTCTGTTTGGGAGGTAGCAGAGGGGTTTAGCAGTCTGTCGATCGGTTACGATTCGAAAGCGAAACGATTCCAAACGCAGGGGAGAGTATTGCGGCAAAGGTGCGGATGGTGTTAAGTTGACGTGCTAGACAAGATAAATGGATGTTCGTTTGATATAGTATTGAGTACCTTACTCGGCTCGTACCGGGGGCCTGTCGAAGTCGCGCGGGGAATGGAGTCGAATGGGGGTAAAGATGTTCGCCGAGGAGGGTCGTGTCCCGTTCTCAAACTCAAATGGACGACGTTGTTAATTATCAATTATCCGTTTCGAGTGAAACTGAAGCGACAGTCCCTTGATTGCGCAGTCGTTTGCGCCAGACCGTCATTAGGCCTGGGCAATGGGGGTAGTAAAAGGCTAAAAGAAAAAGTTTTCCCAAAAATTTCCACCCCGTTGAAGGGCGGGGAAATTGATGCTTAAATTATTCCCTGATGAAACAGCGGCTGAGCTCCTCGTGCGATGGTTTAAAGACTTTACTCAAGCAATTCCCGGCGGAAAGAGAGACAAAGCATCATTAACTTCAGCGAGCTGACGGAGGCTGACCCGAGAACATTAAAGCGCTCACTGCTTCGTTTTGGAGCAAATGTATCGATCGGGAAGGTAAGTACGTAGTAGGCCGCTTTTCCCGGAAGATGGTATTAAATTCTGCTTCACTACATTCCTTGCCCGATTAAAGAGGTTGTCGCCTAGGGTGGGGGTCGTGTTCTGTACGCCTCGCCGTGTAAGCCCGTGCCCGTGCTGAGTTGCCAAGCCTCGAACTGAGCCGCGCGGACATGAAACGCCGGCTTTTAATTACAGCCCCTTTCACTGTGGCATGTTTTCGATTGAATTACTTGCCCCACCGCCCGCACTTCCCGTGTGTGTCCTGGCATGTTGGGTTCTTTCATCCATGCCGAGGTGAAACCGGTGTCCAAAAATTCCACCGCGACTCAGAACGAATTTTGGCCCGTCCAACATTTGGACACATTGTTGCCATTGGAAAGGGAGTGCGCGGAAAGTGTGCGGGGGAGCGAGGCGATTTACCTGACGGTTTTCCCGGTAATACGACACCCCACCCCCACGGTTGCGATAAAAGGACACGGATCCGATGTCGGAAGACGGTGGGAATGCCGTAAAGGGGATCAATTGCTTCCCGAAAAACGACTTCGGAAAGACGGAGTTAAAGAATCTTTCTCCAGAACCCATCGGCATCTTGTCAGCAGGGTTGAAGAAGGAGAGAGAGAGAGGGAGTAGGGGTTGGGAGGAAAGGTTCAGCAAAAAAATGTGTAAGCTAGAATTTCCCTTTTGCAGGCCTGTTCTGCGCGGGAAGGGTGTTTAAAGTGGGCCGGAAAGAAAAACATTCCAGGATGTTGCGCTTCGTGTTGGCGTTATTCCAGGAAACTGTCCTCTGCTGAAATCTTCGGAAGCGACGGTCTTCCTTGGAGCAAGGTGGGAGGGACATTTAAATTATCATCCTCCCCTTCCTGGTGTACTGGTGCAAAGCGAAAGGGTTCCTGAGTAGCTGAAGGTTCCTGTCAAATCGTTTTCGCTTTGGAATCGGAGCTTCCGGAGTTTGTTAGTGTTCGCATCGGTTTTGAACGCACACACCCGCAGCCACCACCCCCGGGGGAACCTTTGAGCCACGCTTGCAAAGGTTGTGGCCCCGAAAACCGGGCGGAAAGATGCGACAGTGCTGTCGTGCGGTGCTCCGAAGTTGGTTGGTTTGAAATTTAATTTACCGAATTCAGGGAAGTCATTCGGGCGTAACATTGTAAGTATGTATTTAAGTCCTCAATTCTTCAGCGTCAGGTTGGTCTCTTTGTGACGGTGTGTGTGTGTGTGTAAGTAGCAAAACTGAAATTCAGCAGTCGCAGCCAAAAAACCCTTTTTCCCTGAGTTTGCTCCTTGTTCGTCTGGCTCGTTGTTTTGCAGCCGTAACCGGGGACTGGTAGATCATGCCTTACGGTGCTCTACGGTGCAGAAATAGCAAAGAAAGATTCCTGGAGCAGTTGTACCGTCATTCCCCTTTGCCCTTCCAGAAATATCTGCATCCCAGAAAAGGTATGGAACTTGGAAGCAGCAAGTTCCTCTGGCCCAACGGTAGGTTTCGCTTTCGCCGAAGTTCGACTTACTCGGTGCGACGTGGAGCTGAACTTCACATTCAAATCATCATCATTCAGCAAATGCTGCTCTCTAGTACCGATATATATCTGCAAAATCCTTTCGCCTTGAATGCGCCACCGGAGCGGTTTTCGGCTCTGTCTGTCTGTGTTTGTGTGTGTGTGTACGGGGAAATAGTTGCACTGTTTGATTTGGTTAAAACTTTGATTTGCTCCTTTTCCGTGTTGCCAAGCAGTTACAGTTACTGTGTGGCGTTGCAGTTTCTAGTCATCTCTGAGGTTTGTTTGGTACAGCTTGCCGTTTGCCTCGTAAAGGATGGCGAGTGAGCGGTCTGGAGCCTTGGTAATGCATATTCAATTGCTTGCTGGAAAGCTTAACGCTTGTTGAGCAGTGATTTGGTGGTGGCGCCGGAGTCGTAGCGTGGAAAGTTGTTCACGTGCTGGCATGTGAAGCAAGTCGCAAGCGTGAAGAAAGTTTGCTTCCTTGGGGGGATTTTAGGATTTTAGCTTGTTAAGCATTTATTCAAAGTTCAAAGAAGCGTTGAAAGGGCGATATTTGCACACGTTGAAGCCCTTTGTTTAACGAAAATATGTTCCAAAAACCCCTTTCCCTTGACCGGTTTATTATGTCAGATTGAAGTGCTCAAGTAGAGCCTGATCAAGCCTTCTATTTCCAAGAATTTACCGATATGTATCGTTTCTCTCATCAATAATTACAGCTTCTCTGTCTGCAGCTAGGTCCCAACCACATCCCGAGAAGCAGATA
Source organism: Anopheles quadriannulatus (assembly GCA_000349065.1). Classification (NCBI taxonomy): domain Eukaryota; kingdom Metazoa; phylum Arthropoda; class Insecta; order Diptera; family Culicidae; genus Anopheles; species Anopheles quadriannulatus. The sequence goes on from KB665633.1 coordinate 228,988, forward strand.
AAGTCATCGTTTAACGTAATGTAATTCCTGGTACGAGGGGAACTTTTCATTGCTTTTACAATTACGCTTAAATTGAAGCAAAGTGTTCGCATAGATTGCAATCTAGGTGATCGTTATTGAAAGTTTGCCTTCCTTTTCCGGGCTGGAAAATCCTGTTACAGCTGACCAGCGCACAAATCTGCGCTGATTCTCCCCGCACAGCGAATGGATTATAAATGCGACCATAATTCTTTATTTTGAAATTGGATTATATCATCCCTTTTTGGTTGCGGTTGAAGAAGACACACACAGGGCCTTGCATGAAGCGATTGAAACAGGAGGGTGATGCTTTCATCTCAGGCTGAGAGCTAACGATTTCTATCCGCCTGCAGTAAAGCAACCAAAAGCTCCCAGCATCGTTAGCGTCCCAGCGCTAAGGTATTACTGTCAATTTTCGGGCTTGGTTAGATCGTTGCGGGACGCCGCTAGATAACGACCGATGGGCCCCCCTCATCGCAGCCAGGTCAGGCACGCGAGGACGGTAAAACTGAAGTCGTTACAAGCGAAAGTTGGAGGCGTACCCGTTCTCCGTTTGGCGAGCAAATCGATTACGGAACGGCCCGCGGGAAAGATAGTGGTATATCCTTCTTCAAGCCGAGGGGGAGTCGTCATCCAAGCAAAATGAGCCGACGAAGCGTCAAAGACGACGGGAGGGGGGGGGGGGAGGAATGGTAAATCCGGGAAACGGAACTCCGTTCCATTCTCGGCGTCGTGCACGGGCTGCAGAACGTATCCTGGTTCCTGGCGGGGAACAAAAACGGAACGACGGATGGTCCGGCAAGCTCAGCGGAGGTCGAGGACAAATCAGGTTTTCGGGTGGTGGTAATCGGATTTCTGCCACCCGTGTCTGTGCGGCACCGGAGTGGTGCCAAGTCAGTGGAAAATTGTGTTCTTGAGCGAGAGAGAGCAAAATAAAATCCGTTTGGAAAGTCCGAAGGTGGATGAGAATATGAGATTTTTGCCTTTCTTTGCTGCTTCTTCGACAGCTGAAGGATGATGACGATTTTTGGCCGAGACCAACGAGGTACAAGGTCGAGCCGGGTGGCCAGAAATAGCCAGAAATGGCAGGGAGAGAGGATGTAGGGTTGTGGCAGCCGGTGTGTGTGTGTGTGTGTGTGTGTGTGTGTGTGTGTGTGTGTGTGTGGGTAGCTTGATATAATATCCCGGAAAAAGTAAGACGTTGCTGCGAAAGTTCCAATCGACTCACAATATATCCTCTTATGAGAGAGTTTTTTTTTTGTAGCTGGATCCTGTGCACCCTATTCACCACTACGTTCACCAAACACAAGGAATTTCAATGGTGAAAATGAAAGGAAACACTCACATACATCGATTGTAGTCGTAGCAGGAAACGCCAAAGATAAGTTTTAACGACGGGACAAGATTTGACAGGAACGATTTCGATTGAGTGCCGCCCACACAAATGGAGGAACAAAAAACCGAGCGAAAAAGCGAAGTGAATCGAAGTGTAACTCCTTCGTCATTTGAGAAGGCTTTCGGCTGAGTAGTAGTTTTTTTTCCACCTTCTACGGTCGTTTTTCTTTTCTCCTTTTTACCGATCACTTCTGCTCGTGATGGTTTCGTAACCTACATTTATGGCTTCTCCCACATGGCTTGTTCGACCTTCGACCACACCAACCCAAAGTGATGTAAGAGCAAGTTCATCCGTTCCACCAACGCCCACCGCCTAGAGGGGTCAACTTCAACTTTTGTGCCCAAACAAAAATCACCCGATGGAGGACGGCCGGGATGCAATCAAGGATGAAAAATGATTCTGATTGACGGTTGGTTTCGCTTGCGCTTTCCTCCACACCGCAGCTTTTCCGGTCCGGAGGGGGAAAGCCCTTTGGGTGAGGTTTCCCGTTACGTGGGTTCAAGAGGGGCAGCAACTGATCGGAGGCTGTGTTTGTGAGTGTGTGTGTGCCCCTAAAAAAACGTTCGTTCGAGTGGGTATGTAGATGGCAAAAAGGAAGGAAACAAGCAACAGATCGATAGCACATGAGGTTTTGACCGAATATCGTGCGCTTTCACTGGACGCTTCAACTAGCAATTAAATAGAGGAATGGCTTGCCCTTTTTTCCGGTGGAGAGCTTTTCAGTTGCTGTGGAAGACGGTGCAAAAAACAAGGACTACAATTTCGAAGCATCTGACCTATTTTGAAGTATTAATTTTCTTGGAAAATGGACCCACTCTGCGGGAGTATTGTGTCATGTTCTATTCATAGATGTTTATGGCATTCAATCGAGCATCATGATCAAACTTTTATTCCATAAGAGACTAGATTCCTATTCCTAGAACTTTGAGACTATCGGGTCCAACATAGACAACAGTAATTACGTCATGCGTAAAATAAGCATCAAAATGGCATTGTGGAATGTCTCTGGTGGATCTATTTAAAGCGCCGGAATTGAAGTTTATGTCTTTTCGCTTTGCTGTGTTAACTTTTCAACCAGCATCGGAATTTACTGCTGCTGCTGCTGCTGCTTCCAACTGTGAGCCTTCAGGGTGGCATACTCTGCAATATTCCTTATGTCACGAGCATCGATCCACGCGAAAGGGAATCGAAATCGTTCTGCGGTGCGAACGGGAAGTAAACCGTAACCCCCCCATAGCCCACCAAACCCCCTCCCCCTCCCGCTCTCTTGCCTCCGGGCTTAAGAGGTCGCAGCCAAGATGCTGGCAAGACGAGAGATGATTAAATACGGATGAGTAAGCGAAAGAAAATATGAATCCCGCGGGCTCTTGACGGGCTTGTTCTGGGTGCGCTCGTGCCATCATGGCCGCCCAGGGTTCAACTTTATGGAGTGAAATAATCACGGGCGTAATTGAAATTGCCAGCAAAACGCGCCGGGCCGGGACAATCAGGAATCGCGCTGAACCCTTACAGAGACCGAGCGACCGAGAGCTATGAATGGCTTTTGTTTGCACGCCAGCGCGACGTTGTTTGAAAGGGCGTTCGTGAAAATTCCCTCTCCCCGTTTTGCTCTATCACAACGAGGAAATCAATCCGCGTGTTCCTGGCAAGGGTGAGTGCCCACGATTGTTTACCGCCACTGGATGGTTTTCTTAAGCAAGGACGCGTTTTTTTTTTTTGGTTTATTCGTTTGGGGGAGATCCACACACCGCAGTTCGCGGTGCAGAAGGAGCCGCAAAAATCGATATGTCAATGTGGGCTGAAGGTACTGGCTGTGTGCGTGTGAATCAAGCTGAAGTGTAATTTGCTCGGTGTTGAAGATGCGAATGAGATGAATGTATGAGCTTGAAGTTTGTGAGGATTTTGCATTCAATTTATTTAAGGTTGATTGAGATTGAGACGAAGAGCTGTGTGCTATAAATTTAAATCCGAATGAATTAAGGAAGGCCTAAAAGCTTGCCCAATCAAATGTACTTTGGAGGGCATTCATTCATTGGAAGAAAGAAACAGAATTTAAGAATTGAATTGCACAAGTGTTTCTTCATTTCACGGTAAGAAACAATGTAGCTCGTCCGAGCTATTTGGGTCATTCAAACAAATGCACCCCGTAGTGCGTCAATTCATTGCGATGAGCTCCCAACGTCGATTAAAACTGTGAATGAAACCGCAAACATTCTACAAAAATCGCTCATGATCGCCATCCTGCGATCGTTCGTTCTATTACGTCAAGTAGGCAATGCCGGTCGCTTGCCAAAGCGACGTGTAATTAAATCGTTCCACGCACCGTTTGCACCGTCCGTCCTAACCGGCCCAATCACCATAACGACGTCACGACACTTGGCAGCGTGTACTAGATGGTTAGTATCTACCGCAGCTACCCTGTGTACCGAAACGTGCTGCTGCCTGTTTTTGCGCTAAGAAATTTTCATATTGCGCGTCACTCTGTCACCAGCATGACGTCCTCAGGTTTTCGCCGCAACGTTTTCGGGTGTGCGTACTTGGGTGGCGTTTAAATTGATTATTTCTTTTTTGCCCTTTTGCACCCCCCCACACCATGCGCACGTGAGAAGGTGTCATACACGTACATGCTGGGGAGGGAAGAAACATGGTGGAAGAGGTGGAATTTACGAAGATACGTCTTACTGCATCTTACACCGCGGAAGGAAGGAGCCCGCCGTCGATGACGTGAAGGTAAATTTAATATCTTTCCATTGCTGGTTGGCATGCCGGGGCCGGTGTTGTCACTGTGGCAGTGGTACAGTTTTTCCTTCACGGTTGGTACAGATAAAAAAACACTAGCCTGTCACTCAGCCAGTCATCAGATCGCACCTGACGCCCTGGTATTGGGTGTTTCGTCTTTTGGGTCGAGCACGCACGCGTGAGGGATGCATAGAGAAGCGTCTGCTGTGTGCCAAGAAGCGAACGCACGTTATTGTTTTACAGTTGGCAAATGCCACCAGGACTCTCGTGAGGTCATTCCACTTGTGAGCTATCCTGACGGCGGCGGTGAGTGACTTCCCTGAAAAATAAACGTCACTAACAACAGCGTTCGCGCGATATTTCATGAAGTCTTACGCAGCATCACGCATTTGTCTTACGGAACACCTTTCCCGAACTGCAATATGTTGCAGAAATGACAGCAAGGAAAGGGCAACCTGCGCAAAATAAAACAAAAAAGCAGGTCACCTTTGTAGTGCACACGCGTTCCCTGCGTCCAATTGTGTCGGCTCCGAGTCGCAGAGTTTTCTCCGAGCCTGTTCACCGCGTGCCATTACGGGATTCGGCTCGCGGTGCGTGTCATTTCCGGGGTCCGTCTGGTTGATTGACGTCTCGCGTGGTCTCGGTGGCTTCTTCGCACCGGTGCACGACGTGCGAAGAAATAAAATATGGATTGCGCTATCCAACGCCAGCCCGAACACATCAACACATCAAAAACACCTTGAAGGAATGCTTCCACGGAGCCGTAGAACCTGCCATTCAACATCCGAACCACCGAATGCCACGTGGTCCTGTACGTGACGCAGTAAAAGTCTCCGGTTTCATCTTCTCCCCGCGCTTGAGTGACTAATTCAGGGGGGTTGTGTTGGTATTTTGCGCCATCCTGCTCAAGTGGGTGATGTGCGTGACACGTGGGGAAATGCCACAGATACTGGGAGATGTCGGAGCGTCACCTACACGGTCGGAATGCTAAACGGACGAAGAAATGCTTGCCTGTCACCATCACCATGCGGCTGATGTCAGTCAATAGTGCAGGTCGACAGACGGCTCTGAGTGGAAAGGTTATTGGTTGAATTGGAACATAATTTTCACTCCCGGAAGTGTGACTCCTTGAGGCTACCTACCCCTTCAATTGATGGGATTAAGCAATGATCTCAACATCCTTGAAAGCTATTGCATCATGATATTAAAAAGCCTTTTTTTTTGAGGATCAATTATGTCGTTAAAGGTAAAATTTGACATTCTCTGTGTCAGTGTTCAAAGTGAAGGAAGTGGTGCCTTTCACAGATGACAGTAGATACACTCTTTTTTCCTTCACTCAAAAACCCCTTCAAAAGCGACAACGGGTTGGACAGCAGGAAGACAGCAATTCAATTGTTCGTTTGCTCGCAGTTCGTTCCCGGAACACCGGGTACGAAAGCACCCGGTTTGACTTCGTACTGTGTCGTCCTGCTGTCTATCGTACGTCAAATTGTCCCAACCCGTCCACTTCATGATTTTCGGGGGAAAAGCAGTTGAACCGACAGGAAGTGTTGCAATTGTGCCCGAAGCGTGCTTTTCCCCGTATGAGATGCTATAAATGGCAAGGTGTTAAGGAAACACCAGCTTCCGTCAAAGTGCATGCGAATGAAAGCTCAGTCTTCGACGCTGGCAGCACAACATCAAACGGTTTCGTTGGAATGTTATGCACGTGGGTTGGTGTTGGTGCTGAGTGATAGAGCCAAGAATTTCGACGAGTTCGATGAATAGTTTGCAACGCTGCTCCGTTAAGTGAACTTTAATGTTCCGCAAGAAACAAACGAGTACGCAGCCAAGGCGCTCGGCTACACCTACCTAAGGGGAAGGGTGTTTCGTTTGGGAAAAGTTTCCCAGAAAAGCCAGAGCGACAGGAAAGCTATCGATCCGAAAGGTTTGGCAAAGACGTCCGGCTAACGACCACTTCATCTTTGTTTCGGAAACTGTTCAGCCAGCAACTTGGAGGAGTATCTCGATAAGCTCATCCTTAATTCAGTCAATAATCCGAAGTTCAATAAATCAGAGCCGGGAGAAGTTTTCCCAATTCGTGGTAGTGGGAAATGAAGGAGCCTGGGGGGAAAACTGATAACGAAATAGTATCGCTTTTCGTCCCCCCTGCTTCCAACAGCACACACACGCAGGTTGATTTGTCTGCGAACGGTTTTCGGTTGTCTGGTGCAATCTATTAGCAAGGATTACCGTCGCTATTTTCCACCGACGTGCTGAATGCCATTTCCCATACCGGCAACCTCTAGTGAGGTTCCCCCCCCCCACTTTTACTTCCACTGTTATCAACGAGGGTACGAGTTTGAGTTGGGGTTTGAGTTTTGGTAAACAATAGCTGTATTCTTGTACAAGACGCTCCACAAAACCGGCCCGGCAAAAGAGAGTCGCCGGATATCCGTTCGAAAATCGACTAGTACTGGCTGTGTAAGTAGACGCTGGAGGGGCCGGGAGCCTTAGCCTTCCGAGCGCTGGCCGGCGGTGAGATCCGATCGTCCCCGTACGGCGTTTGTCCCCGGGGGCTATTAAATGCACATCAAGCGTACCGAAGCGGAGACGAGCATTCGAAATCGAAACGAATCCTGTAGTTGTTTCCGCTTAAACTTTCATCGCAGGAGCCAGTCTCCAGCTCTTTGTTTTTACGCTTCTACTGCATATGTGTGTGTGTGTGTGTTTGTGTGGGAGAACGCATTGGAAAAACGCACGTTTGCGTCAGTAGGAGGGGAGATGGGGAGAGACTGCAAACAAAGCGCCTAAGCCCGTACCAACTTATGTGGGCTCCTCAATTTCCTGCGGCTCACATGCTTCTTCCATGTATCGTGTTGCGGATTTGGCTTAGAGACGTTGGTGCAATGTTTCATTATAAATAGCAACATTTTAGTTTGCGAGCGTTCTGTTGGTGTGGTGGTGCAAGAGAAGTTGGCAGGATATTGTATTCTACGAGCGGGTTTTGTTGGTGGATCGTTCTCTGCAATGTTGTCTCGAGTTTCTGAAGGGGAAAATTAACAGGTTTCACGCCTGCTTTGGATTGATTTCAATTTATTCGTTTAGTGTATCTTTATGTTTAGTTTAGTTTAGTTTTGGATTGATTTCAATTTATTCGTTTAGTGTATCTTTATGTTTAGTTTAGTTTAGTTTATGTCTATGTCTTTGTAGAATTCCCTGTAAGGTTTATTGAATCTCAAAATTTACTATCTTTTACTCTGAGCTTCTTTGTTCCGAGCATTTGCCAAGTGAAATAACTTTATCGTACTGGATTATTGACCGTTAATGATGGCCATAAGGCTCTTACAATTCTTTTCCATTTACTTAAATAAAAATGGACGTGATAATGCCGGTGCTAACTAGCACCACCACCTTCTTCACCACCATCATCAGTTTGATGGTTTACTTACGGCTTAATAAAAATTTATTTGAATCGCACCAACAAACTGTCTTCTTAGTGCCGGTGACGATCAGACGGAAGTCGTTCCCGGCCACAGGCCGAAGTACATCAACTTTATTTACAGCAATAAATACAATAAATAAGAAGACAGGAAATCCAATATATCCGCTTACCTCTCGGGGGGGCGACGGGGGTTGGCATCGGTGGCCGGGCCGATTGCACAATCGCGCTGTGCATTGCGCTTGAAACGGGCGGTGAAAGGAGGAGCGGACGCCGGGAAAGGAAACCGATAATACACTTTTATCAATAGACATCTAGGCACACAGGAGATATTGTGTTTAGCGAAATAGCGTAACGCGTGGTAGCGATTCTTGCAGTTTTCATGTTTAGTCTTTTCCCCCAAGACAAAGGGCAAGAAAGAAGTCTTGTTCGAAGACTTTCGTTCCCTGTTTTCCCCTATCTGCTTGATAGGGATTGCAAACGTCTTGGCAGAAGTAGTGTTCTGCCCGGGAGCTGCTGCAAGTAATATGTACCGAGCGAAAGGAATATTGTGTTTGCTCACCCAGGATTTATTTCTTCCCGTTCTACAATGTCCTCCCCAAACCCCCAAAACCAAGCTCGTTCCCAGCGCAGTGAGTACACACAGAGTGTGCCGCGTAGTCCGGTAGTCAGGCCCTCGTTTTGGAGTCAGCTCGTCCCAGCTGGGAACGGTTGTTAGCCAAAAGAAAGTACAGTGCTTGGCGCATCATCCATGCGTATGTGTGCTGGGTTGGAGGTATGGCCGTCACTTGCACAATGTGGAACACACACTCTCCGTCCCACTCAACATACAGGCGATGTACACTAGCCTCGGCGCTACTCAAACAATGTCAGATTGAAGAACGGCTTTCGCCGTTTGGTGTCCGGAAGCCATCACTCCTGCTCCCCGGGCTTGTATCGGCCCGTCCCGGGGAACGTACGGATGGGCTCCGTGTATGGATACGGCCCCGGAAGACGCATCCTTAGCATCGAGGGAGCGTAAATTTATGTTCGGCAACAATATAACGACATAAAACATTAACCGAGAAGTCACAGCCCAGATGGGGGAGGGTGTAGCTGTTTTCGTGTCGCAGGGTGCGATACATCCCGTGCTCATGTCTGTACCGAACACGCCCAAGCATCGCTCGTGCCAGTGTGCTGGCCAGCGGGCCATGTGTCGACCATCGAGGCGATGATCGAGGCGAAAAAAAAAGAAGTGAACGAAAGTATATCCGGGCCAAAAACCGGTCCTTGGAGCTTGGGGCAGCCACCACACAGGACAGCACGGGACACCGGAAGGAAGACAAATTTAATATATCTTTCATTAAATTTCGACTGCAATCTAGTTTGCGGCAAGTTGATGGAAAAGGAAATGATGACTTTCCTGGACCGTGATTGACTCCCAGTCGGGTGTGTGTGTCAGGTCAGGAAGGGGTAAGGTTGCTCTCGGGAGAGCGTTTTTCCTTCTTCCTCTGTGCTATAAAATTGGGTTGGTGAGTGAACAACTCGGGACATGCAAAGAGTGTTTTCGGTGACAGTTGTGAATGCGTTTCAATTTGTCTACTCTATGGGGGAGGGCTTTTCAGTAGGGTGAAGTTTTTCTGTAATCAGTGGAGGAAGGGCAGAGGAAAGGATGGTGGAAAGTTCTGAAGAAACTCCGTTCTTTTTACAACTTTTGAAGCGAGAGTAATTCCAATTGAGATGGAGTTAGATATGTTCGTAAATATAGCCTGAACAGTAAACCTTTTCTAGCCGAAACTGAAAATACATCCGGTTCGAAGGACCATTTTCAACATGGTGAAACCGTAACATTCTTTCTACAATAGGAATTTGCACTTTGATAAGGATTAATATTGGAACTATTTTCGTTCAATAGGACAAAAGAAGTAAGCTAAAAGTAGCTCAATCGCTTGTTATCCTTCACTTGACACGACTTAACATTCAACTCTACGAAAGAAACAATTTGCCAACAGGCAGCATTAAGTGTTGTCAAACGAAGCAACTTGACTCCGCAAAAACGCCAGCAAACGCTTACATTTCATTTGACAGCAACGAGCCGAGCATCTTCTACTGCTGCCGCCTACACGAGCAAGTTTAAATTCTGGTAAGCTCCTTGATAACTGACCCAACAACGCCCTGTCCCTCGTCCCCCGCAACGCCTGCGTGGAGCAAATAGTTGCTTGCGTTCGTAGCACTCAGAAGCCGAAACAATTCGCTGCAACAAAGAGTTGAAGAGAAAATGGCGACCGTTGTTGCTACAGCCACGCGCTCAAATGCCACGGTGTAAAGTTATCAAGTATTTCAATATTCTGCCGAAGTTCGATCGGCTTTGCCTTGTGCTTGTTTGGAAATTCGCAGAAAAGCTTGCACGCTTTGCTTACAGCGAGCCCGACCGAGCAGTAGGCGAGTGGGCGAGAAACTGATCGGCTCATCCTATCGTATCCCCGCGCCCGCCGCGCAACCACTTGCGCTTGTAGGGGCGCTGCTCATTTTCCACCCAAAGAATGCTTCGAAACATGCTCCCGATCCCGATCGAAAATCCCGAGCCCTGGCACTTCATTTACATCGTCGAAATACTTTTTACTCGTTGGCGAAATTTTCCGTACCAGCATCACCACCACCACCATCACCAGAGGATTAAGTTAACCAGCGCGAGTATTGGATCGGTTTTGAGGGAGTTTTTTTTTGCTTTTTTTTGTTATTTTTGTTTTCTTATCTTCTTCTTTGTTGGTCGAGCGCATGAACGCTTTGAAGTCCAGGATCCGGGGTAGGATGTTGGCTAAACGTTGCTTCAAGAAACGCTGGGCACAGGAAACAGGCGTAGCAAGAATCCTGTCCGCCGCCGCCGGATCCGCTTTTAATGCGGGCCCGGGCGTGCTCGCGAAGGCTTACCACTTACTTTCAGAAAGTATCCCTTTAAATGGTGCATGAAAAAAAGGCAAGGGACGGGGGGGAATTTTTCCTACGAAACTTAATAATACGATTATGTGCCCAAATCGGGTTTTCCCCGCTCGCTGATCGCTTCGAACTGTATTGATATTTATTGTAATGAGATTAGCACCCGCACCGGCCCGCAACCGTGCAGAAGGGTGATTATATACCGATTTACCCGGAGAGTTATGATGCGGTTTTGCCTTTGCTTTTGCTTTTGGTTTGGGGATTTTCATTGAAAAATTATAGCTTTAAACCGCGACTCGGCTTAGGTGGAACTTTGAGGTCCCCCAATGAGGCTTTCTGCTGGGTGTAATGCTTGTGCTGTAAAGAGGGATCAATAAAATCACTCGTAACCTCGTGGCGACCGGAAAGAATAAAAAAAGTTTCCTATTTAACGCTTCACCGTGCACAGCCTCATGGTAATGTAAGTCCGTGGTGGGAGCTTTTTTCTCCTCTCCATCTTGAACTCATATCCTCGGATGGGATACACAAAAAAGTCCACCATCAAGTCGGCTGTGGATGCTAGCTGCTTATTTTTCTTTCTTTTATTTGAAGCAAGCAGGAACTCTTCTCAACTTTGACCTGTCTTTCCGCCTCCTCTTTCTCGTACGGTCCCACACTCTCTTCTGCGACACCTCGAGCGCACCGAGATATTCATTTGCTTCGGCCGATCGATTGTGAAAAGAAAAAAACCTTCACCGAACCGAAAAAAGCGCGAAGAAAGCGAAGAAATGATGCGCATTGAACGCAAATTATCGATTCACTGGAATGAAAATTCATGCCGCAGGATAAACCATACCTCGTTCTCGCTTTTTCAAGGGCTTTCGGCTGGTGGCCTTTCGAACAGCAAACATGACAAGCCGGCACTGACAGCTGCTGTGACATTTTGACAGCCGTAAATAATTTCCATCGAGTGATGTAAACGGTTGTTTTTTGTCTCTCTCTTCCGTTTTGGTGAGAAAGAACAACCGGCTGTTTGATTATCAGATGAAAATCAATTTGATGCAACAATTGTGGAGGGAAAATTGTACTTTTCTTGTAGGTCAATTGAGAAGAAAAACTCGTGAGGAGATAAAAATAGCTGTCTGTTTACAGGAAAAGTTTTAAATATTTAAATAATTGAAAATAAGGGAAAAAATCTCCAAAAAATAAAAAAAAATAATATAATGTGAAAGATCTGTTCTTTAAAGGGTTTACTATACGATATGAAAATATACATAATTTTTTTATTTAACTACAAAAAATGCATTAAAAAATATTAAAACCTTTCATTACTCTTACCTTTTGCAAAAAGAAATTTTACTGTTCGCCTTCCAACGATTCGCTTCCACTGCTTCGTTTTAATCCAGCTGTCACCACCGTACCATTCACACCGCTTTGCTTATCGTGCGGGGCAGGCCAAACTTCACCGCACGCCGCACATGTAACTAATTGAGGAATACAATTTTTAATTTCACTCTTTCACTCCACGACCATCTGTCGCATGCTCCGAGCGCGCCGTTTGCGTCTTTAAACCGCACCGATAAGATTAGGCGCCTCCATTAAAGGTTTCCTGCCCGGGCACAAGCACAGGCTACACAGACACCACCATCACTGCGACGCCTCCTTTTCTTTTCGCTTTTGTGGCAAGCAACGTAGCAAAAGCTCAGCCTTTTGCTCGAGAACAAAAAAAAAAAAAAGATAAGAGGGGGAAATTTACTTCCTCTTTATCTAGCAACCTTTTTCAGCAAAATCGGACCCAAGCTGGGAGCGCTCGAGCTTTAAGGATGAGGGATAAGAAGGAAACTTAAAAAGTAAACCGGCCCGGAAAGAAGATGGCCTTCCTGGTAGCTGTGGTATAGAAATTCGCACAGGCCCCCCTACACTTCGGGGGCGCGTTCAACCCCAAAATCTCGGGTGCGATTGCCTTCTCTTATCTGAGATCTTTCACTTAATAATCACTTATCATTACACCGGTGCTGGATAATTTAACTCGCTCGACGCCTTTTTGCTTTCCCACTCGTTTTCTCAGAACTTTCAGCGCGTTTAATTTTCTTTTTGCATTCGGGTTTCACATTTGCTGCCGCAAGCCGAGGTAGTACGAGAGACACCACATGTGTGTTGGTGTGGTTTTAATTTTCACTCACGGGCGAAAACAGACACGACCGACGCGAGCGGGGCTACCATTTTGGCTACACTTTCACATCGAACGTTTGTAATCATGCTCACAATGTGAATCCTGCGAAGAGAAGGAAGGAAGAAGAAGGGATATAGATTATTGAGTGAGAAGGTGTAGTACATCTGTAAGCGGTGTAAGAACGTGTCCTAGTTTCGGTTCAAGCTGTGTTCATTCTTCAAGCTCCTCAGCGACACATCGTCCTGCGACTGTTCTTCTTCAGCGTCATCCTTTCGGCAGAGATCGTTCGAGTTTTGCGCTGTGATTTTCGCTTCCACATACATACGCTGCTCTGCTTTTTTGCTTCACCGTAACTGTTGTTGAATATTCATAAATACAAACGTACACCGTTGTGAGACGGCAATGGATCGTTGGATGCTTTTTTTCTGTGTGTGTGTGTTATTCCTCCACGCTGCCGTGTTCGCTCGTCGTTATTTCCCCCTCCGAATGCCCCAAGGAGCTGTTTTTCCTTACCAATCCCGTTCCACCGTTTCTCCCTCTCCACAGAATAAAAGGGGTCGAGCACGGTATGTACGTTTTTTCTTTACCACCTTTACAGCATCACAACGCCAGGAGGAGAGAGTGAGGCACACAAAAAAAAGGATTCACCGTACAGAAAAAAGAGCAAAAGAGGCACAACCACACACCGATGCCGTCTCCGGGGGCGTTTTGCGTTTATCTGGCAGAGATTGAATGCCAGCCCCGGAGTGGTTGGCTGCAGATATCAAAACTCCGAACCTGCTGCTCCGTTCATTATTCAAACTGACTCGAGCCTCGCCGCTGCCGCCGCCGCCGCCGCCTTTGATTGTGACCTTCCGAAACGTGCTTTCGTCGTTTCGGTTGTCGCGCAAAGCGTTGCGCATACACAACACACACACACCTTTCGTACGCGAGGAGCAGGGTGAAGGGAGCGAACAGTGGACGGCAAAAAAAAAGGAAAAAAGGTTTACTTCACAATGACGACGACACCTTGCCGTGACAACAACATATCTATGCTGACCGGGGAACTGTATTTTTTGCCGCGATGGAAGCGGAGGCAATGTGGAAGGGGAAGGTGAAAAGTGCTGGACCGCAATTATTTAGTACATGTTCCTTCATTTCCGCCTGTGGCGAAAGGACGTATGAATCTCTCTGTGTGTCTGTGTGTATGAGCGACAGTGTGTTATTTTTACCAAGGAAACCGTACGTACGTGTGCACAGGATGATGCCCTTCCGGCAAACTCCCGTACCATGTGTGTGTGTCCACGTGTTGTTTTTATCTTAAAAGCATTACAACGCTAACGTTTGTTCGGCCATTTCTTTTTTCATATGCCGCAACCCTCCCGGTCTATGATTTGTCTAACATATTCGTGTTGTTTATATTTTTGTGTGTGTTATTTTTCTCTCGCCTCTTGTTTTCCATTTAACTGAAGCTCCAGTGTTAGCGTGTTTTTTTTCCGATCCTACGGGAGATGAGAAGATTCATCATGGTCAGGTCGTTGTTGTGGTGGGTGGGTTTTTTTGCCCCCTTCGCTCCAGAACTCTTCCAGAACGCCCTTTGGTTGGAACGCATTGTTTAGGAGTAATGTAGAGCAGCGGTGCGATAGAGTGCAAAAGGTGAAATCACGGCTGAGTGGAACATTTGTTCTGAAATGTGTGAGTGTGTTGGAGGTTAAAATAAAACATACATACAAATACAATGCAATGTTTCTGTCAGATGCAGTTGTGCAGGCGTTTTGCTTGGCTTGGTTTAGAGGAAAGAATTGTGGCGAAGAAAATTATACGTAACGGTGCAAACAGAGATAGAATTCCTGGGTTTTCTGGTTGAATTTTCTGGTTGAATATATTAAATTTAGTATATCAACTGAAAAATTACAACAATTAGTTTAAAATTAAAAGCTCCTTACTATTAGATTTGACTCATTTTACAACATTTATTGCTATAAAACGTGAAAATAATCATAAAAAAGTGTTTATTTGCGTCGATTCATCCAAATTTGTGTACTCATTGTTTGCTGTATAATTAGTTCGTCTTGTATGAAATAAGCTGATTTTCTCTTTTTCTATTTTACTTTACAGTTTTCTACTTTTTTCTCTTTTCCTTTTACTATTTAACTTTACTTTTACTGTTTACTTTCTCATCATTTGCTCTTTGTGATAGTTTTTTTTTGTATTTTGCTTTTACAGTTTTCTGTTTCACTTTCTGCTGTCTGCTTTTTGTTATAAAATTATATGTTTTTTATTTTTTTATTTCAGATTTAGCTATAATCTTTTGGTAAATTACTTTATTATTACACTTTTTTACGAACACAGAATATGATACAGATAGGACGGCTACCATCCTTCATACTAGGTAAAGATTTAAACTAACAAAAAAAAAGAAATAAAAATAAAAAAGAACACATCATGACAAATAGCTTTAAATTTCAACGCCAACAGTGTAATCGATTGTCAGTTTATCTTTATCGACCTCCAACAAAAAAAGAGGAAAATTAAATGAAGAAAGCAAAAGATCACAACACAACGGTGTTACAAGCGTACAACAGCATCGTTACGTGTTACGCGAGTGAACTGGGCCATAATTTACGTGCCGGCAGTTTAAATCCTGCTTTAAATATTTGCACACTGATATTCACCCCCGCTCGTGTTCCTTCAAAACCAATTCCCCCTTCCCTCCCGCCACCAAACACCAATCACGACTCACTGCTGTCCCTTGTTGCGCTGCTGGGTGGTAGTCGTGAAAATGATTATTCCTTTATTTTTATCACCTGCCCGGGCGTAGTTGGATGGCTGCTCGTGGCAGGTCCCTGCAGAGTCCCACGAAGCAAACGACTGAAGGGAAGGAGAGATGGTGAGAGGAGGCATAAAGCCAGACCAGAGTCCATACCAACCACCGAAATGGGAACAGCAACGGTGGTAATGGGCAGAATGGGCTTCTGCAGTGGCTTAAGCCTGATATATGTTTATATCCTGTTTTGGTCCGCTGCAAAAACGGGACAGTGCGAGGGGAGGGCTAGCACGATGAGTTCGTCTGGGTGAGTGCGATTGTCCTAGCAGTCTCTATTACACCCTTTTTCTCGGCAGTGGTACCATCACCATCACCATCATCATCGTCGCTCGTGAGGCAGCAACAGCAGCTTGATGGCTTGGGGCGGGATTAAGATGGCGACAGAAAATATGTGCATTGCGAGCAAGAATTTTCGATCGAATTTCCGGCCCCCACACATATACACACACGGCACGACAACAAGTACGGTGGACTAGGCATGGCCCGACCACGTCCGCTGGATGCTGTCCCGCGGTACATGTTGCTGGTGCTGCTGTGCCCCAAAAGCGACAAAACACACTCTCTGTGGAAGCCCCCAAAAAACACACACACAAAATGGTACACACAGAGGAAGCAAAAAACAAGCCTGTCGTGAAGGCCTTTTGCTCACTTGCTCCGTGCTTTGCTCTATCTCTGTGTGCTTGTATGTGCTTTCTGCATATAAAGTCGATCCGCCGAAGCTTGGGTGGTGAAATAGGTGCTATCGCGCGCGGATCGTTTCACCGAGTTTCACCCCCACGCCTGTACCAGGTAAGTACGTGTGTGTGTGTGTGTGTGGCAGGCCGTGGCTGGAAAGCTTTCCCACCCAGAAAATGAGGGTCGCCTGCAAACGATTGAAATAAATTCATCCCGCTCACGTAGCGGGCTTCATTTTGTACCAATAAATTCTGCTCGTTCGCATACCTGTGAGCACAAACAGGCTCTGCTTCCGGTGCAAAGGGTTCCGGTTGGAGGTGGCGTTTTTCTGAGGTTCCGCAACCAAAAAAAAAATGAAGAGGAGGAAAAGCTACCACACTAGATCGGGACGTGCATTCCATCCGTATGACGCAAGGTGGCAAGGATAGCTCTTGAGGGAAGGACAGAAACAGTGGGATCTCGACACCTGAATGCCTTCAGGGCTTCTACGGGACGGAAAGCAAACTGTGAGGGGGGGGGGGGGGGGGGGAATGTGACGGACATTTTTGGGACTAGAGCCACAAACAAGCGCAACAAGAAACGGGAAAAAAGCGGGCAACTGAGTTTTTGCACCACTCGTAACAGAATTTCTGGGAAAAGTGAACGGAAGCACGGAAAAGCATAGGTCCGCAGATAAACTAACACCTTTTCCAACAGGGGGAGAAATACATAGGAAAACGGGTTGGCGTGGATGGATATTTGCAAAATGTAGTGCAAATTTATTGGCCTGTCGTGAACTCGTCGCCAGTTCGGACGAGACCAAAGCATTGGAACGCAATTCGATTAGTTTTTGATTGACCAAAGCTACGGCAAGGGATCTTTGCCGGGTCGAGCACGTTTTTCAACAGGTTTCGAGTAGGAAAAAGGGTACGTGGCTAATGCGTGTGAAAGTAATAAAAATAGTTGGTTTCATATTACTTTTGATGGGCTCGGAAGGGTATCAGGTAGCTCTGGTTGTTAATATTTGTTGATGGCAGGGATCTTTTAATAAAAGTGCGACGTTTTTAGTGGGGTCGTGCGAACATGATTTACATGGTGCTATGAATACGTGACAATTTTTGTAATGGAAAATGTGACCTAAAATAGATTTATTTTTATTCCAGTGAAAAGGCGAGGATTGGTTTTTTATTTCATTTTAATTCAATGAACATATGCAGGGATCAAATATACAAGTGCGATTCAATAGATCAAAAGAAAACAACTAGATATAAATAAAAAGCCACTGGAAAAGTTGTCCTCGAAATAAAAGACTAGCAATTAAATAAAACAAAATACTTACCAACAGAAAAATGGAAATGATAAATAGAATGATCAGAAATAAATAGAAGATAATAAATGAACAAGAAAGGAAAATAGAGTGCAATAACAGATGAAAAAATTGTGATATAGCAACGAAACAACTTAATTCTAAAAAACAAATGAAAATACTGATTAAAAAATATTATATAATGTAAAAAAAAATATGTAAAAGCAAATGATAAAAAACAGGATTTCGTTTTGATGGTGATAATCAGGAAAAAAGGAATAAATAACACACAACGAGACGAAAACTTGTAAATATAACTAATACTTACTGTAGAAAACAAAGATAAATGATAAAACAGAGTGCAATAGTACTTTGTGATATACAAACAAAACAAAAGAGTAATAAATAAGAACACAAAAATAGATAAAACCCATAAGCAAAATTAAAAGACAAACTTTATTAAAAGATTTCAAATACAAAACAAACTGCAAAATAGGAGTAAAAAGCACTCAAATGCCACAAACTCACTCACTCACTGCAAAGTAAAGAAACAAACCCATGGAAAGCGAAAACCATGTAAAACAAACCATCCAACAATTTCCTACTTGAACGGTTCCGTCTCCTATGCCAGACCTGACCGAGAGCTACCAATCGATTGACGTTTCCGGTGGCGCTTCGATCGATCGATCCGTCACGAGTGGGTCGGGATAATGTTGACGATAAAATTTACACCACACCACAACCGGAGGCAGCAGCTGCTGCCTGCCGCCTTCTTAGCTTCCCTATTTCGCACGCACACAAACGTTCGGCCAGATGCACACAACTCCGGTGACAATCTGTTCCGCGGACAAGCGCCGGGCTGGAGGCAAAACCGCAGCCACAGTCGCGGGCCGCTGTCGCTGCCAGCTCGTTAGATTTCTCGCACGAACAGGTCCGCCTCATCGCCGTCCACCACGTTTCGGTCCGCGTGTTTGTTACATCCAATTTGTGCACTCGGTATGAAATCGATCCAAAGTTTCCCGCCGGACTGTGTGTGTGTGTTCTCAAAGGCGAGGATGCAAATTTTCACGTCCCTCAACACACAAACACACACATAGAAACACGCACATACAGACACGCCAACTTACAATTGCATCAGATCGCTGGATTGAAGTGGCTTTTTTCCCCACTGGTGTACGCTACGTATCAGGGGGAAACTTTCGCTTGTTGATAACAAAAAAAAAAAAACAACCCTCCGATAGGAGGAAAGCTGTGAAATAATCCCCTTAAACAACACTTTCCTCAAAGTCGTTCATTTTGTCCGCAGCAATGTCCCAGGCCAAGGTTCGATAGTGTCCTCTCCACTGTGAGAGGTTTTTTTTCCTCCTGTTCTGTTATAAACCGATTATTATTGCACTTTACTGAACTCAAAGGACGGAGCGCGGCGCACGGGAGATCGCATCGATCTTGCCAGCATTACACATCTCAAAACATCGATTGAAGCGTTGTGCCTCCCAGGAGGGGGGAGTTTAAGAGGGGTGGGACAGCATTTGCACACTGGCTGGCAAGCCACACTTGCACTTTAGTCACAGGAAGGCAATGAAAAAGTGACCAATATTGGAGATGTGCATGTGCTGCACAGTCCAGCGCCAACCAGTGGATGAGTTAGTGAGAGGGAACAAAAAAATTGCGAAAACTTCATCCATACACACACATGTATAGACATGGTCGCTTCGTCAGACGATGGTTATGAATTCCCTGTGATCATGCCCGCACCAAAAAAAACGCCGTCTGCCCGCACCAAACGTCCCATGGAGTGTTGTCCCGAAGGCTTTCCGTGTGGACCATCGCTTTTTTTATCCTCTCTCTCTCGAACTTCTCCAAAGCGTTATTCACCGGCTTTCCTATCCACTGGAACTGGAGGGTTTTTCGCAATTGCAGCGAGATGGAAAAGCATGATGCTGATGATGATGATGACGATGGTAGCGGTGAGTTTTTATTTGCCGGAGGATTTTGGAGATTGTTCCACTGTTTTTTTTTGTATGTTGGCGTGTGTGGGGTTTAGCCAACAGCGCCACTCCAATATGGACCGCGAGAGACCGAGCTGGTATGGTGGTACGTGAGGGCATTTGCAAATCTTCTGCTGCGCTGCAAACGAGTCGGTCGAGCAGAATGTTTACATCGGTTTCGAAAACGTTCGATTGGCAGCCGAAACGAGAGGACAAGGGCCAAAAAAAAAAAAAAAGAAGGTAAACGTGTGTTCGCACACATCACTTCCGGGGAGGGACGTGGAAAAAAGCAGCACTGGGCAAATTTGAGTGCCACCGAAATGCACAGGAATGGCCGTTTTGGGTTTGGTGGGGCGTTTCTGTTTTTTTTACTGCCTCGTGTGTGAGTTTTTTTTTTTCGATGCAGCACATTCCTTCTGTGCTAGAAGTTTATCGGAGCCTCGTGGAACGAAAGTCTGTACCATGAGTTTTTTCGGTTGTTTGCCGCAATTTTCTTTCGACCAGATCACGCAAAAACTTCAAACGTTTGTTTCTTGCGGTGAAGCTCCTCACAGCAACGATTGCGAGAGTTTTTTCGACCAGAAATACTGAAATGCTTCCGTTGAAACTATCACTGTACGCCTTACAAAACGGTTATCGGTCTCGAAGGAAAACGCTTCACACAAACACACACACTCACACACAAACACTAACCCTCTCTCTCTTTCTTTTTCATTTCCCTAAGTTTTTTCCTTTTCCAATTACCACCAAACCACACGCAAAGTTCACGCACCGAAAGCGAGCCCACTGTTCTGTATTCGTTTGCCCGCTGGGATGGGCAGGAAAATTCCCATTTCCATCACGCAAGTAATTGAACGCAGCGCAGCTCGCAAAGGCTCGTCTCGGGCAAGAATGAGACGGAAAAGAAAAGAGAGGGAGAGAGAGGGGGTGGTAACATTGTCGCACTGAGAAGAAAAAAAAAATCACCTCTTTTTCTGTTGTAAGCACTGACAGCACTGTTTTATAGAGCGACCAAAACCCCGCACAGCCAAGGTTCGATAGTGTCCTCTCCACTGTGAGA
>KB665633.1:258749-271989 GCA_000349065.1 Anopheles quadriannulatus
ACAGCCTGCTGCGAAAGAATTTTATTCGATTGAGCTTGTAGTGTGGTCAGATTGTAGCCAATCGTTTGGACCAACTGATTGATCGCTCCAGTTAGTTTGTGGTCGATACTTTCTCGATCCTCCTTCATGGCGAACTCCATCTCAATTAACTTGTACTGGATATGTTCTAACTTGCCGATCAACTCTTCAAAAACGTCGGTTTCATTGATGTCCACACTGTGAGCTCTTGTCACTATCAACACAAACACAACACACAAGAACATTTGATGACCGTACATGGTGAGCTAGAACCGTTTGCTTTGTATGCTTAGAATGCAACTGAGCGCGCGCTATTATAGCTTCTATTTATACTGGCCGTATGAATTAAAATGAAGGATTTGTTGGAAGATGTTAGAAGAAAAGCTTATCAGTAATGCAGTGACGTTAGTTGTGTTGCACTTTTACACATTAGCAACAAGAAGCACCATTTTCGTTAAGATTAATTGTATGTGTGTAACATGCACCGATTACACGACCAAAGAGTTTGAAATGGGTAGCCTATTTATCTTATAAATGCACTTATCTGGTTTAGAGGGGTATTCAATTATTTTGGAGTTTAGGAATTTTGTAAACATTTTTGAAATGAGTAATAGGATAGTATTATTGCTTTTTTTTTTTCAAATTTGCTGTGTTCGTTCCTAATCGTAGAACTTATTTTCATAAAAATGGTTATAAAAAAATGGGAAGTTTGCAAAAAAAGCATTTAAAACCTTGACAGACCCTGCCTACTCTATATCTCTGATTCGAGTGTTAAAAAACGCAATAGCAGAATCAGCCCCCGTAGAGTCAGCGAGTCTGGAAGTTGTAGGATTACGGTCGACTTGTTATCTCGCTTTTAGAACACAGCTCGCTTCTTGTTTTTTCCTTTCTACATTTGTCGCAATCCATTCACTGCTGCAATCCACGGTTCCAACTCGGTTTCCGTTGCAAAATTGATATGACACATTGTTGTGTTGCACTGCTACAATGTTCCTCGCTAACATTAATACTAACTAAACTGCCAATTTAAGCTGCCACCTAAAATTAATATCGCCATAGTTGATCGGTAGAAGCATTTTAAATACCCCTAATTAGCGTGAAGTAGCAAGACAATTTCCGTTCGCCGTCTTTAGCGAGCGCTTTCATCTCATTACGCATCATTGTTGTCTTAGCAAAAGCTTCCAAACAAAGCCCAAATGCTCGCTTCGAGATGGGCGCTCCAGGGGAACGGCGGGAAGAGCAAAAGCAATTAGAGCAGTTTTGGCACCATCGCTCATGCCAAAACGCATCGTTTATCACCTGCCGTTATGAGCACCTAACGCGATTCGTAACGCGTACTTAGCGATGTACCTTCCGTCCAGCGACTGCCGATCTGTGCAACAAAGATGGGATGTTGTGGTGCCCCTCAAATCGAAGAAAAGAAAGATAGGAAGAGAGATAGTCGTTCAAACCGTACCGTCGGAGTGCCCTTCAAAACTACGGCATCATAAATTACCCAAGGCCCCCGCGTGCGCCACGGGAGTACTCCACGGTACCGAGATGGCACCGCCTGACGACGGTGAGGTTCAATGTACCGTAGCGTATCGATTTGGTGAAGCGCGTTTACATTCCGCTTCAATGAGGTATTGTGCTTTAGAATTTCATTGTTGTTGTTGTTGTTGTTGCTGCTGTGTGGGGTGGATTTTCCACGCTTGGGTGTGTTTCTGTTTTGCGTGCCGTTCCCGTTTCCCGCCCCAGAAGTAGGATCGTCTTTAAACCATCTCTTCGGACAATTCGGAGTGCGGCGCAAAGCAAAAGGATGCCCAAGTCGTCGTGTCTCGCCTCATCCCTCAACCCTCAAAAGCAACTGTCAGTTGTTTTGGTAGTGAAAACAACATCGTTTAAAGTGTTTTCTGTTTGTGCGCTGCGCGCCGCGCAAAGTCAGCTGCAGTCGAAATATTGAGTACGGGCAAACACACACAGGGCAGCGGAAGGTCTGCTAACACCCTCATCCTTCGCGCTGTTTTTCCATCTGTTCTGTTGGTTGCTTCTCGGTTGCGAAGAACGGGAAGAATGAAAGAATGCACCCAGAACGCGTACGGACCGAAGTGGTGTGGTGTGTAAAATTTACAGTGTTTTCTTTTCACGCAGCGTGGCGTTTTTTCTCCACCTCGCCCGCGCTCATTTCCAGCGCTCATTTCTATTATTTCTATTTGCGTTGACGGCAAGTTGACGTCAATTATGGTGAAGATGTTTGATTTTCACTTCACCTCACAGTCTTCAGTGGGCTCTCGTGCTGTCGTACACTTCCCGTAAATCCACCCCTGGAGGCTCTGTTTTTTTGGTTTGGTCCCAGCGCATCCATCCAGGCGCTTCCATCAACGCTTGAGAGCAACGCTTTGAGAACGAAAATTTGTTGACTGTTTCAATGTTTTTCAGTTTTTGGCGTTGAAGTTGTGAAAGGGCAAATATTTATGGCTGTCCAAATATTATAGTTCGTCGGATGGAACGAACAGTGCAGCCTCTGAAGCGAGGTGTCTTTTTGTGATGCAACTGATGCTACTGTCGGCTAAGCGACAGCCGGGTGTGCGAAGAGTAATGCACACAATCTTCCCGTTGAAAGAATGTCAACTGAAAGTTTTGTCAAGAAAAGCACAACAGTCACTTGTTTTCGTCCAAAACCAAAAATAATGACACATTATTACAGTAAATAATGACATTCACTGTGCGATATAATTACTGTTTCCCAAACTCCTATTCAATATCACACTACACAATACTAATGACTGCGCTCGGAAAGGTTAATCGGTAAAGTATGGAGCAGCAGTGTAACAATTGCACAGGCGAGCCCACAATGCTCCATTTGAATGTCACTAGAATGGGTTTGAAAATTACTCACCAAACAGTACGGTGGGTGCTTCCTTTCAGCGTGCCGGGCCGCAAAACCGAACACTTTCACATCATTAATATGCAAATCGTTCGCACGGTGGTGGGCCCGCTCGAGGGGTTTGTGATGCTGCACAAACCAGCGCTGCTGCACGGCAAGCATCATTTCAAATGGCAGTCCATTTGTCAAACCGGGGGTACGAAATTTGGGTTCGTTCGTATTTTATCAATAGCGTCAGGCAGCACCACTGGGTCGCTGGGTGCATTAGAATTTATAGTTATTTTGCTTCTCTACCTCCGCGCTTTTCCCACTGCCAAACCAAGCCGAGGGCATCAGTTCAGACATTCACCAGCACTTAACCTCGCCGGTCAACCCCCGCCGGTCTAGCCCGGGCGCGCTGTCTAATCGCGATCCAATCGTTCAGCAGCAGCGTGTGCCACCTCAGGTGAGGAGCCATTACGCGGCGAGGAGAAGCATTGTGTGAGCAGCTTTCAATTGTTTGTTTGTTTGCTGTACTGTGGAGCTGGTGCGATAGGAAGAGCGCTCAGGTGGGCCGGAGCCTCATCTGCTCCATACCCGAGGTCATCGGGTTTAGGGGTTATGAAAAATGCCATCCTCCGAACTCTTTGCTCTGTGAGAAGTAGAGAATGCGGGCTTTTATTTCGGGCTTCGGATGCATCATAAATCAAGCGTGGGTGAGGGTTTCTTTTTCTCCAAACACAGCGATATAGGGGAGCGAAATTGATCTTCTCAATCCGTTCGCTTTGTTTTCTTTCCTTCTTTCTGTTGGAGTTGGAGAGTGGGAGTTTTGATTAAAACCAAATGTCACCGAGCGCAAATGGATGAAGATGCAAATTGGCTCTTCGTTTGGGTGAAATATTGGAACAATGTTGACTTGGTGGAAGGCGCTATGGAGCAAACGATCTGGAAGAGATGTAGAAATAGAGAAGCTTTTAAGTGATGAGTGGTTTGCACGCAAGCAGACAACTTACGGGTCAGTGGAACTTTCTTGCATTTATAAAAGGCAATAATTGGAGTGTAAAAGTGACAAATGCTGGAATTAGTTTTTTTTCTTCTATAAGACACTCTCAAACATTAGAATTGTGTCTAAAACAAAGTGAAACGAGTGCTTAAATTGTTCACGCGTGGCACGTTAGTCCAAGGGCTTGACAATGACACCATTCTGTGCTTAGACTACACTTAGAGTAATGACGCTGAGAGGCTCCCATCCGGTGTCCTTTCCTTTTCAAAACCGTTGCTCGGGCCATTGTCTAAGTTCACTGCTTCTTCCGTTCACACATCGCTAGGCAACCTGTTTGCACTGTGACTGCAAGCATTCTAGCAGTGCGAGCATATTCTAGGTCAAAAGGTGCAACCTGCCAAAGGTTGCTAAGGTTGAAAGAGCACGGTGAAAAGTATTAGGCACTGCAACAGCAGGCGATCATCCTTTCCAGTATGTGTGTGCTGTGTGTCGTGCAGAGCGCATTTCAGTGATAATGTCTCACTTCCATTAAGCTGTACAATACACTTAATCATCGGGCTTTTCTTTTTGTCGCGCATGCCGATTTTCCTCGACGCGAACACAATAGCCCGTCGCCGCATCGTGAAAGCAGTGCACCATAATTTCTGGGATTTTGTCTAACTATAGTGCGATAAAAATCGTTCGCCCACCCAAAAATCGCTCCCAATACGCGGTGTGCCGTGGGCTCAATTTACGGTGACATTTATGGTAGCGAAATACTTCCGGTATCATCGCTACGGCGCTTCTCTATCTTTCTCTCTCTCTCTGGGCATGTTTCTAATGCCTCTTGTATTCTCATGGATCTCTTGTATGGATGTAGCGTACGGGTAATAATGCATCGCCGCCCAGTGCTTTCAATCATCACCTTACCGCTTCACAGCGTTCACAATCGTTCCATTAAGCAGCAGCAGCAGCAACAGAGAAGCGAATATCTTCCACATACCATCAATGATGGTGTCAATTTTTTATGACACTTTTGCGGTAAATGTGTGTGTGTGTGTGTGTGGATTTGGTTTTCAATAAAAAGCGGATTTCCGTCCAACGATATTCGATCAGCACGCGAGATAGCCGGGGACAGCGTACATAAGCACGAATTTTATTGCTCCCTTGCTCGGCTCGGCCGGTGGCAGCAGCACTGTATGATTTATTGGTAAGGGGCTTTTTTGTCTTCCACTGGGGGAGAGTGAAATCTCGCACAAGGATATCAGGTTTTCAAAAGACTCTGAGGACCTGACTGTATGGCCATTCGGTTCTTCAGAATGGCGTTAGATTATTTGAATTATTTTCCAAAGAAACATTCGTTCGAGGCCGTCTGCCGATGTGACAAAGTGTAGCAATAAAGCTATTAGCCGAAGGTGAGATTCTATTAATAAAGCTGTTAAACTTGTAACTAATGCAAACCGACTGTGGTGAGAGTATCGTAAAAGTATCGGCCAGATCGGAGACAGATACGGATCGAGCAAGATCAAAAGACTGGCTGGTAGCTAACTGGTGGTAATGAATACTAATCACTCCATTAGGAGAGCGATGGAGAAAAGACGAGATGTTGATGGGATGTTATTTATGAGAGCTGTCGAGTTTAATAACACACAACGAGTGCTCGGAGTGGTGCATTGAATTTTTTCAACGGGGGACTTCTTCACCGTTTATTACCAGAATAAGGAAATCTATTGAGGTTTTAGTATGCTGATGTCTAATTTGATGGTATTTAGTTACTTTGGCCCGTTTTCATGCGCTATTCAATACACCTTTTGGGATGGCCCTTTTACTGCAAGGTGCATGTTAAAAGACATTGATCTTAAAGCTATACCAGTGTGCAGCAAATGGTGATCTCAAAACTGTATCGGTATTGAAACTTTTCCAGAACCACGATTCGTCCTGGATCAGATCATCTGTACGTATTCCAGTATTGGATCAAATTTTGAACTCAATTCTTAGCCTGCATGGATTCTAGTTCATGCTCTGAGCTCAGATAGTTCCTTAAGCTGATCTTGTATCCATACCGGAGTTGGAACTGAAGTACACCAGTACCGATTTTGGTACTGATTCCTAACCAATTCCGAGCCAGAAATCAGTTCTGAACTTATATAGGTTCTTCAAGTGGTCCTAAAGCCTTATAAAAGTGTTGGAATCAATTCTGAAACTACATCAACAGTGAAACACATCTCTATTTCATATAGTTCCCAGAAAGAACTATGAACCGGGGCGGGGCTCCCGATCTGATATTCATTATGAGTCGTACTGTTTTTATGCATAACAATAAATCTGTTTTACTAGTTTATTACTCAACTGATTACTTCGGTAAAGTTACAACTCATCAAATCAGCTCGTTTACTAGCATCAAAATAGACTATCAGCTTGATGATGAAGCTATCCTGAAAAAAAAGATTCAAAAGACTCTGAAACTTTGGCCTCCCCTTTTCGAGAACAAACAATTACAAAAATGGAGTGCCTAGTCCATCTCTTCTCTCAGAGCTGAACATATATATTCAGTCCATTTACTTGACGTGTCCTGGAAGTTAAAAACAAAAAGCCCAAACATCTGAACAGTTTAAACACTCAGCCACGCTTTTCCACCTCATCAACTCGTGCTCGAAACGTTTCATCTGCCTCTCAATTTTAGAGTTGAGGAGAAACAACAGCACAAAACCCTCTACCCACAACATCAACCACTACTACTACACCTGAATGAGGACAGAAACTTGTACCGAAAGAAAAAAAAATGTAGCAAAAACCACACATCGTCCTGCAGTGCAGTGGGCAGCAGAAATGATTGCAAATAGTTTCTTGCATCATCGTCTTCTCCATCATCACCAGGCACTAAACCGACTTCCCTTACTTCGGTTGATGAACTTCTCAAGGAACGTACGTATGTGTATGTGTCTGTGTGCGTGTCTCCTGTTTGTAATTGTGTTCCTGCTGAAAGTGGATGGTTTTCGTTCGAAGAAATCTGGGTCAGTGGGCAGCAGTGCGATGCCGTACCGTTTTCCCTTAGCATCCATAACTTTAATTAAATGTATTCCTCGCAATCGTCCGGGGCAGTAGGAGTAGGAGGTGTGCTGCACCGAGGAGGTCATATATTTTCCACTTGCCGGGGGAATGTACTGTGTGGCTCAAGTCTTAAGGAGGAAAAGTACCTTCAACGTATGTCGGCAGGCCATCTTATGCTAGCCTTCGACCGACGGGCAACCAAAGAACAATGTAGTGCAAATGCGGCTTGCGGAAAAGTCCCCACACCCCCGTCCTGAAACTTCAACAGGAGTTTCCAGGCCATTCTGGCCGACGGAGAGAGAAGTAGGGTGTGTAGTTAAGCAGGAAATCTAGCGCATAAAGTAATTACATCGCCTGTAGGGGAAAACGGCAAGGTCGAACTGGAAGAACAGGCAAAAGAACAAAGCGGAAAATCTTTTGCCGACCAGCCGAATTCCGAATTGCCAAAGTTTCTTTTTTGTCTTTTTTTTTGTCAGTTAGTGTGTGTGTGTGTCACCAGTAAAACTTCATCACCAGTGCTAAATCGCGGAAGCAGATTTGGATTTTTCGGTCAAGTTGGCTGCGTGACTAAAGAACGCGCAACGTGAAGGAAGCACGTGGGGCGGGACTGCGGACTTGCGCGCGCTGTGTTCTCACTTTCGCATTAATTATTCCTGCACACGTTGACTAGTGTTTTTATTCCCATTTTGCCCGAAGAAGACAAAGACGCCGGTGGGGGTTGTTTTTTTTTTGTTTTTGCTGGACGGTCCAGAGAGTAAGTTCCGTGTCGTCCCGCCCGCGGTGCGATAAATGAACAATCTTCCACAGTGGTGATGGTGGTGGTGGCGTCTCCTTCCCACGAAACCCGACCCAATCGGATGTAAAGATTAAATGAGAATTACTCACCGAGTTTTCTCGGGCTGTGAAAATCTTGCCTGCGGCTTACAACGGTCTTCCCGCCCTCCCCTGAAAAACCAATCCGTGGTTATCCTGTAATTCCCGTCCCTGGGTGTGTCCAGGCGTGTGAAGTGGCCTGGTGACCGTCGTCTTTTTCCTGAGGGCAAGAGGCAAGAGGATGATTTTTTTTTCCCCAGATAAAATGCTTCCATCTTCCTTCCACCGCTTGCACTGCCCGAACCTGACTTCAAGCGGGTGTTTTGGTGATAAAAGTTTATGACTCTACGCCACTTTCGAAATGAAGCCAGCCACTGGAAGAAGCCACCGCGCCACAGAGCGCCAGGCTGGCAAGGACACTTATCCACCTTCGGGGCTTTCTGCGTTCGGCACGGCACAAGTTTGGGGGACTTCGGGCTTGTCTTATTTAAATTTGTGTCCCCGCCGTACCCAAGATGTTGGCCGGACTGCTTTGTAAAGCCCAGACTTGTTGAGAGTTGTTTAAGGGTCATCGACCGACCGACCGACCCAACCTCCTCTCCGAAGTCAAGCCGGACAGTTTAAAGGCGCCGCCAGTGAAAGCCTGCGCTTTCTGTGTTCTTGCGTGTTAATGCGCGAAAAATGAGCAATGGAAGTGCTTGGCCACGTGGTGTAATTTATTGCGCCCCGAGCCATTCTGTTCCAAATTCAGTGTCCGACCGGCTTTACGTTCGGTTGCGGGGAGTTTGTCTTAAATTTTGCCCTTGTCAGTTGCGAGAAAAGTCCTTCCGTTGTACGAAAAAGCATAACCTTTTGTCCGGGAAAAGTGTGTGACAGCGCCAGAGCGAGAGCGGGAGCGAGTAGCGCCACGTCGTTGGAAAGCGAACGATATTTCACGCTTCACGCTTTCGTGCGTCCAAGAAAGGCGGGCACAGGTTAGATTGCTTCGAAACATACACCCACACACACACACACACACACAAAAGGACGAAACATTTTTGTTTCAAGAAAGCAGAACAAAAAACGCTTCCTTCTCCCACATTGAGACGGGTCCGTGCGCGAAATGGTTTCGGCTCGCGCGTTTATTAACTGGAGCGTACCGACGTGCTGCGAACTGAAGGAATGGGAGCTGCTGTAAGCGAGCTGTCCACATACCGCCCAACGCCGCACGAAGAAGAACGTCCCTAGAAGAAGGTGAAAATTTATTACATCTTTTAAGTGTGAACCAGTTGCGGTGGGTGAAATTCCCTCACTCACGCACGCACTCGCGCGCCGTAAGAAACGTGACAGCCATTCCTGCACCGACTCGACGGAGCCGTTTCACGCGTGTGTCCCTCTTGCGGCAGTGTTTATGGTTTGAACAGTGTCCAGTGGGTTGGGAGTAGGAGAGTGAGTACAGGTACAGCACCTGATGCTGTGCTGTGCTCACGTTTTATGAACTGCGGGAACTGCTGCTGTTCGTTTGTTGCTGCCGCCCCAAAGAGTGGGCTGTCAATCCACTGGACGTCCCCTTTTGCAGCTGGAAAGTTGGAAGCTGTTCGGAAGCGTGGATTGGATGGTGGCGAGTGGCTTAGATTAAGCGCAAGTCCATGCTGTCGGTGACCTTGCCGGGTGACCCGCCGCGAGTGTAGTTGCATACGAATGCACTTCTCGAACGCTTGCCGACAGGGTGTTGAAATTCCTGAACAACGAAAATGTATTAGAAGGATATAATTTTAAAAGTTTTGTTGACGTGGAATATAGTGTGAAGTTTATTTTCCTGTTTTTTATGTGATTTTAAGGTAACTTGAAAGGTATTTCAAGCGTGATGTTTAAGTGACAACTGAAAGGTGCTACGTGCTATAGCTTCAAACACCATTTCAATGCAATAAATCCATTCAACTTCTTCTATTTGTCAATGCTCAGTCAGAAAAAAGTGCTCTCTCTCTTTCTCTCTATCTCTCTTGCTCTCTCTATCGCTCTCTCTTTTTCTCATTAAAACCACAAAATGATGAATTAATTAGATTGTATCGCTCATATCTCAATCGAAGCTCCCTGGTCTGGTAGCAGCGAACTGTCCTTTCCGTCCTATTATCATGAAATGAGACGAATTTTTCAAACATCCTCCGGAAGCGGTTCTGTGTGTGTATGTTTGAGAGTTGAAATGTATCCGGCTCGAGTTCAAAACATTCCCCAAAGTGGAAGCACGTACCAAGAGCGGGAGATAAAATGATAGACAACCTGCGAGAAGAGATGGGAACGAAAAACGCAGCTCATATCAACCTTTTAAATTCAAAAAGAAAAAACACTCGAGAAAGCTAACGAAGTAACGAAAAATAAAATAAACAAAACCACAAAAAGCTACACAGAGCCAGAAAACCACAAAAAGTTTCCTTGTTTCTCCGTTTGCTTCCCAATTCGAGATGGGGAAAAGCTGACAAATGAACGTCGGCGTTGAGGGTGGTTGTTCTTTTCACTTCCCGCGGGACAGGCGAGAGCGGTGGGACGTAAATAAGTGTCACCTTTTTTATTTGATCATTAATATTCTATAAATATTATGGATGTGAATGATATTATTCTCACATTCATTTTGCTCACCTTTTTTTTCTTTTCCTAGCTCTGCTCGCCTGTCTCGCCTCGGCCGTCCTTCGCGTCCAGTGTTTGTGCAGTCACAAGGGTGAGGCGTTCATTGCTTTTCTTTCACATTCACCTTCTGTGTTCGTTGTTCTTCTGTGTTCCTTTCCGTTCTATTGATGATCGTCCGTTCTAGTAGGTGTGTGTGTGTGTGTGTGTAGAATTGTGTCTTTTGTGTGGTTCCGTGTTTGGCGCTGTTATGCTTTCATTATGCCGAAATAAGGTATCTCTCATTAATATTCCCACTTTTCTCCTCTCCATTCCGCGTGCCCTCCGCGTAGGGAGGAAGGAGTAAACAAACATTAAAGCAGAGATCCTCCGCCGTACGAGATGACCCCGTATCGAGCCCCGGCTTGACGGTGTGTTCGTATTTTGATGAGGTGCGGGTGTGAAAAATTAAAGTGTGAGCGCTACGAACGAAGCCGACGTCCCGTTTGTGTGTGTGTGGATGTGACTGTTTGAATATTAATAAAACTTATGCATCATTCAACCAAACCTCTGGCTCAGTTGTCATGGTGTCGATGGGGCGGACAGTGTGGCGGCATGAAGCGTGTAGTAGGAAAACCACTTGCAATCCACCCAGGCGGTCGTCCCCGGAGGACGGAGTGGTGTGAGTGTGGTAAGGGCTTGGCTCTTCCGCTGTCCAGAATCCGGTGCTGGATTGTGTCCGTTATCGGTTGATATGGGTGTACGAATGTGTGTGTGTGTGTTTTGCTTTCCAATTGCAATGCGGGGTGTAGCACGAGCACGAGTAGCAGGAGAGTTTAGCCTTCGGGGCTACGTTAGTGATTAAAATACGTATACACGTACTTGAGGCAGCTCCAGCGGGCTTTAATATGCACCAGTGCTGTTGGAAGAAGGTGGTTGCTGAATGCGTTGCGTTTAATGTAATTCAAGACGCTCCGTTCTTTAATGTGCCCTGTAAAAGCTTCGTAAATACTTCACCTGTACGTTGCCCGCTTTTGAGAATGCGTGCTGTCGGGCTTGATGGGATGATGATTTAAAGGGCAGGAATCTGTTTGAAGTGTCGAATTTAGAAAACTGAAAACTAAAGAAATGGTTCGGAAGTCTACGATTAAAGAGATCTTGGCGATTGTCTTTTTACAAACGACAATAAGATTTTGAAAGTTGTAATTTGTAGCAGTGTCCTGACGGAAATAATTAAAAAAAAAAATCTCATGCTTCAGAGAGTCTTTCTTATTCTTTTAAGCTTCATTATTTCCTCCAATATTTTATGTGTTAGATCTTACCATTCAAATTCAATTGAGTTGCAAAGGCTATGATCAAATAAATTACCATCCAAAGTTTTTGAACGAGCTATAATGAATGCAGGTTTAATTATGTTTTTTTGCCGAGGTTTGGTTATCAATCTGTCATCCATCATATTGCTTAAATCTTATAAATAGCATTCAGTTTAGTTGGATTCTTACTCAAATAATTTTCAAACACATGGCCAGGCGCATTCGTTCTATTAACAGAGCCCCATTCCTCTATATCTATAAGGATAAAAAAGAGAGAAAAATGCATGCGTCTCCTTTTGAATCATATAAACTGCGTCGATTACATTTTGTGATGTGATTTGAATAAATTGTTTTAAGCAATAAGGCCTGTTTGGACAGTTACTCCTGAAAAAATAAAGAAAGAATAAATTTTTGTAATTTTAGCCGAGATTTTCGGTTACACATGATTAACTGAACCTGCATAAATAATTTGAAAAGGGATATGAATAATGTAAATATAATTAAATATAAAAAAAAAAATATTAAAAACTATGAGTATCATAAAAATGAAATGTTAGATAAAATAAGAGCCAATAAAAAATCTAAAACAAAGTTAAAAGTAAGAAAATCAGTTCGAAAGAAACAAAAAAGAATGAAAGAAATATGCGACCAAAAGCATAACCACAACAAATGGAAACGTAAATGACACAGTAAACAACCCCCTTAAAACATGAGCACGAAATGCCGTAACATACCGGTGCAACATAACCACTCTCACGTGCACCGCTATGCGAAGAATTTGAGCGCCCCAACAGTGCACTCACACTCACAGCGCTCACACCACAGCATATGTTGAGCTCCATGTGCTAACAACACTCACCACTTCCGAAGCATAACTGAGCTACAAGCGCATCAGCAAACCGGTTTCCCGACGTCGGCCCGACATTCGACGCTCGGGCTAGTAGCCGAAGTTCCTATCGGCGATCCCCTCATAAATGATGGCCGGTCCCCGGCGCGCAAAGGGCAAGCCATCAAGGGGGGGCTTTGGGAAGCACAGCGAACCCGTGTGTGATGCGATTCTGGAAGACGGCAGACACTCGCGCGGCCGTCCCTGTTTTCAGTCGATATTCTGCCTCGGTGCGAAGCACGCGCGTGTGTTTGGTGCCGGTGTTAGCGCGCGCGCGCGCATTTTCGAAGTTTCTGTTCGCGTACGTAGCGGAAATATGTTGCTCGCGTAATGTTGTTGGTCGCGTGTTGTTGCTCGAATCGGGCTGTGCGGGTACGTTTGCGAAGAAACATGTAACGGCCCCGTCCCTTGTAGGCTTTTGCTTTAAAGGAGTGGCAAAGCGTTGGGGCAGTTTGGGGCTACTAAATCGATTTAGCGTGCTTTCTTGGTCGGCAAGTGGGCAAGCTCGTAGCTCGTAACTCGATCCTTCCCGGTGCGATTTTCGCGTGGTATGAGCATGTGTGAAACGATGCAATCAGGGTGCAACAAAGCTATAGGTTGGGTGTGTGTGTGTTGAAGAATGCAAAAAAAATAACCGGACGAAATCCAATTCAGTCAAATTAGCGAAAGGAAACGTGCACACAATTGGTTTGGTTGATGCTTTTCTTTGTCGCAGAAATTGAACGGATTTTCCGTACTTGAAAAGCAAATGC
>KB665633.1:272009-284761 GCA_000349065.1 Anopheles quadriannulatus
AAAAAAAACGAGGGGCTTAACAGGGCAAAGGAAATTGCAACAAGCGGTACTTGGTGGCCGGTTTGCCGATGTTACCAGGTTTGTGTCGAACGGATGGGCTTGGGCAAGGCGTAAGGATTTTTAGGAATTCTGTTCCACCGCATACGAAAACTGGGTAAAGTTGTGGGGTTTTTCGCATTTTCCACGCTTTAGCAAACGGACCGCCCTGTCACACGGGCGGCACAGAACTCTGTGTGGCCATATTTGTTATGCTAATCTCGTTTAATTGAATGCACAGCCCGGTACGCCCCGACAGGTTTTTGGTTTCGGCCACGCTAACGCGGCCGATTCCGGGGCTTCCGATGCTTTTCCATTTTGACAAAATTAATTTTATCCGATTGCTGTGTGTGGCGGGAGGAGACAATATGTATTTTGCTAGTGTTTCCGTGGCAGATTGGTTTTTAAAAAAAGCGGAAGTAGGGAAAAGTGATTTTCTGTGAACATGGCGAATTTGAAATGCACTAGAAGTGAAATGTTACCGAATTGAAAAAAAAAATGCACCAGTGAGGTTTGTGAAAGCAGACAAAAAATGTATTATGTAGTGCACAGTGATGGTTGATTGCGTATGTTGTGGAATTAAAATCCAATACGGTTGAAAATATTTCATTTATTTTTTAGCAATTTTTGTAACTAAAAGCGCCCAAAGATGAATTTTACAGTGATAGTGAGCAAATAAAAAAAAAAAACAACCAAACGAAAAAAAAAAAAAAAAAAAAGAAGGAAAAGATCAAACGAAGAAAGTTGCTCGCGTGAAGTGATGCGCATCGGTTGTGCTTTAACGAGCGTGTGTGTGTGGGGCGCGATATGTTGTTTCTTGTTTTACGACTGGTGATGCTCATCCCATAAACGACCCATCTGCACAGCGCGAGATAAGCAGCGCGTCCGCCGCGGTGACCCTGCGAAGTGGTCAGGGAGGCAAAAAAACACTCCTTCTTTCGCTCTCTCGCTCTCTTTCTCTCCGCTTCAACCTCCGTTTAATGACGATGACACATTATTCATCGGAAGCATCCACCAGCGACCAACAGCAACAAACGGTTGCCTTCTAGTAGGCCGTGCCCGTTGCCGGATGGAAATTAAACGTTTCCATGCGATAGAAGACCACTCGACTTTCATGGTTGTGTGTTACGTTCTTCCGGCTCGGTGTCGAAGATAGAGAGTCAAAGCGAGCGATTAAACCCATCGGCAAAGGCACAGTGAGGTAAGTGAACTATTCCACTGATTTAATCGCGCTGTGGGTTTGGGTTTGTTACCCTTTTTTTCCTTCGCTCGAGCAAAGTGCACAACAGATGCAATTGTTGTTTTAACGATTGCCAACAAACGAAAGCACCGGGGGTAGGGCGCCTGCTGCACTCGGGAAGCATGAATAGCGGGCATTGATTAATGCTGAACCAATTTCCATGCCAGGCGGCTAATTTTATGCTAATTATTTAATGGGTCGTAGGGCTGTGTGTTTGTTCGTTTTTTTTTGTGAGCATTTGGTTCGCAAAAACCTCAATCGTTTAATCAATGTGGTTTCAGTTGCAAATGTAGCGGCGTTTTTTTGTTGCCGCATTACCATTACAGCAATTGAATGTTTCCAATTTAAATGAGGTCATTGGAATGTTTTAATTAAAATATTTGAAAAAAAAAACGACAATGCAAACATGTAAAAATAAATCAATAAAAAGGCTTCAGCCTGTCCTTTTCGGTTCGTGCTTTAAATAAAGTAAACGAAATTCCATTCCACAACAAACCCATTTTATCCCACCCTTGAACACAAACCCAGATCCCACAAGGAAGACGCTCTTGTCGCGCGTCAAAGGCTTAAGCCAAAGTTTAGCCATACTTTATCTGCCGTCTACGACTACGAACGTCGGCGGAGGTGCGATATTATGCTCGGCGAGGGAATTAAATAATGCACTACCAAAAACCTGCCTAGCGTGTGCCAGCAGTCGAGCTGCGTGTTGCCTTAAGGGGGAAGGGTTTTTTTTTGGGGAGCTTAGGTAGTGTTCCTTTGTGTTGGCCACGGCCTGTCCTACGAGAGTGATTAATAACACACACACATGGGCGGTATACGGAGCGCACGGAAATTCCTTTCCGCTTTCGCGTGTGAAAGTGTCACGCAGAGGGAAAGGCTTAAACTTAAGACAGAACGACGAATTCGTTTGTTCTTGGTACGATGTTGCGTTTATTTTTTCCCCTTTTTTTGGCAAAGTACGATAGCCACACCACCACCCCTTTTTGACCGTGTCACATCTTTCAGCGGGCTGTTTTGTTGCCGTGTATTTATAGCCCGTCTTAAAGCGAAAAGGGTCGGCGTGAAACAAATGTGTGAGGGTTTTTGGGGGAAAATTGGACACTATTTTCACAAAACGAATTCAAAACTGAAAATAGTCACACCTAGTCGGCAGAAACAAAGCATGATCCATCCGGACAGCTGCGACGATCGCTTTCCCCTTTTGGTAAGCGGATAAAAAAATCATTTTTTCCTCTTCCACCCCAAAAGAACCATCGTCCTGGCTTTAAGTCTGCTTTTTTTCTGGGGAGGCCGGGCGCCCGCGAGCACAAATGGGATTATTGTTTGGCGGAAATTGACCGTCCGGGTGTCGTTTCACCTTCGCCCAGGAAGTGAGGCTCCCGTGGGACATTACTCCACCACTGCTCTTCTCTTGCTCCTCAGAAACATGAGAATTCCTCAGTAGATCCCTGTTAAGGACGACGAATCCGAAAATGGACGACCCCCACCCAACGTCGCACGTTTTGGTTCGTTTCACCAGGTTCGTAGATTACCGCTCCCTTGGAGCGCTTGCCGTGAAGACTTCGGCAGTGGCAGTCCTTTGTCTTTGACGGTGTCCTACTCCCCCACCTGCTTGGTCCTGGCTGCTGGAAGAAGCTGTGATGCGTGCTGCTACTTCGGGTTCGAAATTGAATTATTGTTGGCGCAAATTTAATTCAATTTGGGATTTACGGCATTGGCGGGAGCAAGTTTCTCGCTTGCTTTCTAGCTCTCTCTCTCTTTCTCCCCCTTAAAGCGGTTTTTGTGGGAGCTGGCTAAACGAGGAAAATCAGCTTGCGGGTGATGGAATACCGCCTATCTTATCATGTTTTGTGGTTGTTTCGGCTGTGTATTTGCTTACTCGATGTTTGTTCCTTTGTTCCGCTTGGTGTGTGCGTGTGTGCACGCTAGAAGGAAGCCATTTGATGGCATAAATCATGGCCGATGATGAAGGTTGCATTGTGAGAAAAAGTTTTCCAAAAAACCCTTTGCGGAGCGTTATGGGACCTTGAACAAAAAAAAAAGACATACATACATGCATACAGAGATAGAGATAAAAAAGAGACCAAGAGAGATATAGTGAGAGTGTGTGAGAGAGAGAAGAATATCCTGGACGGTTATCGAATTCCACGCATAAATTGCTCCCGCAGAAAGGGGTTTGCAAGGCGGCATGGCGTCGGTAGGAGGGTTGGCCCTCATCAGCCCGAAAGTTGGCGTTTAGCTCCTTGAGGCGGAAAATTTTATCAAAAATATCTATAGCATGCTTGTGTGTGTGTTTTTTTTGCTTTGTTTCTGCTTCTTCTTTTCGCAAGCGCACACCGTAGCGCCTACGACCGCATTTCGTAGAATTGTTGTCAAAGTCACGCAAGCAAACACCAACAGCGCAAAAAAAACCTTCCAATAGGAATCCGGTTGGAGAGTTTTTCCTCTCCCGGATTCTGATGGCACATTTCAATCATCCCCGTGGGTTGTTGCATGGGTTCGGGATGTTTGTGTTGTATTTGTGTTTTTGTGTGTTGCTCCCGGTCCTCTTCATGCGAACAAAAAAAAAAAAAAAACCACACGAAGGGATAAATGCCTTAACATTTTGCCAATTGAATTTTTCAATCAACACCGGTGAAGAAAATTAAGCATTTTCAGTAGAAAAGGGAAAGGGTTTCGTTGTTTATTGCGTGGTGTCGTTTTTTATTAGGTTTTGTGGTTTGGCACAAACTGCTTGCCGTGGGCCGTTTGACCCATAGAACCCAAAGCAGCGAGGGGGAAAAAGGTGAAAAAGCTGGGTCGATTTTACGTCAATACTACTGCCGCCCCGTTGCAGGAGAGAGCGATGGAAACTCACTTACTTACCTCGGAAAGATCGAAAAGGTAACCACAAATTATCATAAATTTTCCCCCTTGGCAAAGGACCGGTCGATTTTGTTTGTTGGTGGGAAGCATTTTGGCGTTGATTTGTGCTGCCGGCCTCAATCGGCGGGGGGGGAATACCCGGGTTCAGAGAGTAGTAACGAAATTGGATCGTTACCACAAGTTTTCGGTCGGTGTTCCTTCCATGACAATATTTTATACACACACACAACGCACCACACAAAAGGCAAGCAATTTTAATAGGGATGGAGATAAAGTGCTAAAAGAGATTGGAAAACGAGTGTTTGGTAGCTTTGACAATAACCATTTAGAATGAACGGAGAATGAAATTCCCGAAAAAGTTTGCCGAATGTTGGGGCAGAAGTTATTCGTTCCCAACTGCTCCGCTGGAGCACCAAAGTACGCTAGTGGATAATTATAATAATTTGGAAAATTATTACCAATCGATAGAGATCGTTCGAGCGGAGCGCCCTATCATTGCGAACCCCTTTCTGTACAAAACGGCTCTTTTCTAACGAGGAAAATTCATTTTCCCTTTTTATTGCCCTCCCTCCGCTCCTCGTTCTAGTGAGCGTTAACAAGAAAAACCTCATGTTGCAACGGTTGAGAGCGAGCGAAAAGAATTATAACGAGTTCGGGACTTAAAGTTAAGTGATTCCGTTCAATTTCTGTTTCACATGCCATCCATACCGAGCCGTTTTTCCCTTGTTCCTTTCTGGGGTGCAAAAAAAAAATCGATATACCACCCCCCGACGACCCGAAGGTTTTTTCCTTCCACCATGTTTTCCTTCGTCACAGAACAGAAAATTATGCTAACGCAGACCCGCCAACCGGACGGGAGACGGTCGCCGGCTGGGCAACTTTTGCACAAATTTGTCACTCCCGAAAATGGAGTAGTAGTTGGGTGACTTATTGTTAGTGGAGGAGGGGGAGAAAGGGTTAAGTTTTTCCCACAAGCCGGGTCTTTCAGTGAAGGTTTGGCCGGCAGCAAAACCGGGAGCTGACTGATGATGAAAGTTAGTTCTGAGGGACGTCGTTTTTTTCTCGTTCTTTGGCTCGTTGCTGTCGTGAGGAAAGCGTTGGAAAAGTGGAAAATTTTACGAAAATTTTCTTTCAAGGAAGTGTTTTTGGGACAGGGAGTAAAAATGGTAAGAAAGGCGAACCACTGAACGGAAAGGAAAATTGAAAAGTTCCATTAAATTAACCCTCCACGTAGCGCAAGCGGGCGCGATGGAACACGAAAAATGGAGTGTCTGACAAGCGGGGTTTTTGGGGTTGCTTTCCCTTCCCTTTAATGTTTTTCCAGGGTTTAAGCAACTTTTGGCAGAGAAAAATGGTAATAAAGAACACAAAAATAAAAAGGGAAATTCATTACTTCCCACATGTTGAGCAGCGGCCGTGACCGTGCCCGGTTGGCCATTTGTACGTCGCTGTGTGTTTTGTGTAATTGTTTTAAATTAAATTCCACCCTCACCCTCACCAAAAAGGAAGTGGAGGGGAGCATAATATATCAATCAATTACATTTCAACAAAGTGGCCATCACATACACACACACACACCTTTTTGTTTGGAAGGGCTGACAAGGTAGCTCCTCAAATTAGTTTCCTGGCAACCACTCGAGAGAGCTTTTCACGCTTCGCCACCTTTCAACAACCTCCAAACACACACACACTGCTCAATCAGGATGAAAATCTTCAGCTAAGGTTTGGGCTTGGGATTAATCCCGTTTTGCATCCCCACCTGCTGCTGCTACTGCACGCTTGATCCGATGCTGTAAGTTTACCCAAAGAGGTGTCAAACTATTCAACGGATTTGCCGCTGCGAACGGCGAAGAGCGAATTGTTGACACAATGTCGGTGTGCCCGGAAGCCGATTAGCCGGGGCGTTGAAAAGGACTGCCGCCACTTAAAACATGCAAGAAAAGCAACCTCTCTCCTCTTCCTGAGGGCCTGTATATGTGTGTGTGTGTTTGTTTGGGAAAGGTGTGCCTTGGTCCCTTCCTAGGGCCACAGGTCCGAAAACGCCGCTCTGGCACCATCTCTATTTGCATAATAATTACAAACTACAAGCGGAAAGCACCTTTGCAAGGAAGGATGTCGTGTCGTGAGCTTTTGTTCGGGAGAAGAAGGATGCAGCCGAGCTTGTTCCGGCTTGTGTGTGTGTGTGTGTGTGTGCTTCTTCTCCCTGATCGAACTTGAAGCGCGATGATTGAGACACGACACGATGATGATGAGGACGACGGTTTTGCTGCCGCTGCTGCATCTTGCATCCTGTAGCGTTCGGTAGCAGCAGCAAAGGATTAGTAGCAACCAGCATCACTCAAGCATGGGAAAGAGCACCGTAAGAAAACACTCCCAAGAGCGACGGGGCTTCCGCAACGAAGGCACCTAGGAAAAGACCGGAAGGGCAACCATTCCGGTCCATCCATTTTCCCCTCCTACGAAGAAAAGCGCCATAAAGCCAGTCAATTGAAACCATCGACCACGGGGCGGATTATCGAAGCTCAATGAAAAGCCCTCCCGCCCTCCTCAACAACATCCCGTGGTGTGGTTAGAGGGCAAAGTCCGGAACCCGGAGAAGTTGTGTAAACTTTGCAAAACTAATTAATTCAAATCCCTTCTAAAAACAAGTTTCTTGCCATGCTGCTTTCTGCAAGCAAAGCCCCGTGCAATGTATCTCTCCTGTTTCGGCAGCCTTGTTTCAATTCCCACCACCCGTCTCACGCTCTCCCGTGGGGGCATCTTACACTTTTTGGGCAGCACCATAGTTCTGGCAATGATAGCTTCCCATAATGGAACTCGCTCGTTCGGCTGCTTGGACAAGCGCAGCACCCATTATCTGGCAGCTTTTCAGCTTTTTTATGCTGTCAAACTTGGCTTTAGCTCCCGATTGGTCTGACTTTTTTCCTTCAACTCAATCCCTCAAGAAGGGGGGGGGGGGGGGGGGGCAGGATGCTTTGTCGGATGGAATGCAAATAATTCATCGAAAATTAATGCATCCTCGGGCAAAACTTTCCACTCCGCCCGGACGGCGTGATGAGTGGGGAGAAAGAAAAAGGGAGGAAAAGCGCTTGTCTTTCTTGCTGTTCACGCTGTGTTTACGCAAGAATATCCTGAAGTGTGTTCTTTTCTCCTCCTCCTCTACCTTAGATTGCTTTGTCGATTTCTTTAATAACGAATTTTGCATTCACTAACTTGCTGCGACCGAAAAAAAACACGATCGATCGACTTCGCTGTTGAGTTAAGGAGGGAAAGGACCACGGTGAAGATGCTATCACAATTGATTTGTCTTCCCCTTCTTGGCTCGTGTCTTTACCGTAGTTGACCTATATTTCAGACACGATGGCAGCATTATAACAAGAAGTGCAAGAAATTTGACCCTCCCTGCTTCCTTTGTGCAAGGGTGCGAGACTTGCTTTACTGCGAAATGATGTTTGCCGTCTCACCAATCTTCCGTTAATCACCTTCGCGTAAAAGTTTTCAATTTTTCTTCATCTCGTCTGTTTTTTTTTTGGGTTGTGCCTTCTTTCTTCTCCCTGGCGGTACTTTTCCACGCGTATGGAAGGTTTGTTATCGGTTGTGGGCGTCGGAGAAATGCCTTCAGAACCTCCCGCTAGGTACAGCCCGGGCAGCAATGCAATTTATCGCCTAATTTACATCGAAACGCGTCACGGGAGATCCCATTTGCACAGGGCCCTTGGGGAGTCGGCAGGGAGCGGCAGCAGCAGCAACTCCCGCTTGCGTTAGTAGTGAAACATTTTTATCTTGTTTCGACGGGGGTGGCGTATAGTGCGCCACAACTCGGTGTTGTCGTTGGAATGGAATGGGCAAAGAGCGGAGCGCTTTAAAGGACCTCCCGTCAAACGCGGATCGATCGTGCGGGACGCGAAGGACTTTGGCGTGTTTCAAGTACGCTTTCGGGATGTTTTTGCTCCCCGCTTTTGGGGGGGGGGGAAGTGTTGATAAGAATCAACGATTACTGCTGCTGCTGGAACGGGAGCAAGCAGTGACGCTTCGAAGTGAAGCGAAAGTGAAGTCAAACAACGAGCAAACAGTGCCGCAAGTTGGCGCAAGTGTCAAGTATCGACATCTTCAGTTTAAAGGTGGTGCGTCATCTAATGGTGTTTGTGGTGCCGGGTGGGGGGGGAGTGCCTGGAAAAGGAAGCGAAGGAAGGCAACCAGAATGAAACCCACGGAAGTGACGGAAACAAACGAAGATAGCTGCACGATAGCAGGAAATGGAATGGTGATGCGATGCTGATGCTTTTTGGTCCGCTGTTCGTTTCCTCTATCCGGTTCTGGCGTTCGGATAAGAGTGTGCGCTGATAAGGAGCGCGATGGTGATGGCGGTGCTGAGACGATGCAGAAGTGGAAACAGATCTTGCTCAGGTGTCAGCAAATGGTATTCTGTATGTGTTTGTTCCTGTAGCAATTTTTATCGCTCTCTCTCTCTCTCTCTCTCTTTTGATATTTCTTCCCTGCAGTGTGGTCTCATTTTTCAGCCACCGGTGGTGGGTTTTGCGGGTATGCGCCAGTGGTGGTCCAAGAAGTTGGAGAACCGATCCAAATCCGGATGCTCTGGAGGGAAGAAAGAATGGTTGATAGCTCTGTCGGTTGCTGCTCCTTTGCACCGAGCACGCCTGTGGAAAGGTGGAAATGGATTGCAACTGTGCATTGGTACATTATCTGCCGTTTTTAGTTGTAGCAGCTTTATCTCTTCCCGTTCCTGATTGTGGTCATTTGTTGGGCGTCTTTGTTGTTGAGTGGTGAGGGTCATTTGTTCTGTCAAATAGTATTACCAATGAGAACAGGTAACATTTGATGTTTGCAGAGGGAGCTATTTACATCATTGTGGTTACGACTTAGTACAAATAAGTTGTCAGAAATAGGTACTTTGTTTTGTCTACACATTTGTGTTTGACTGTTTTTGAGCAGATTTGAACTTAGGCTTTTTTATTGAAGATATCTCTTAGGAAGACATTACATCCTTGAAGTAGGAGAGAAGTCTTGGAAAAAATGAAACTTTTTTTAAGTTTTTTAAATATCATGCTCATACAGACGTTGTCGGGTAAGTTCAGGCTTTCTCAGTACATGCTTTCTGAGGATCCACTGCAACCCTTTGTACGAATTCTTGGAGTTTGTTTACATTTCAATATTCTACAAATCATCCTATTTTTGGGCTGCTCGTAAGGGTGCTGTGGGTATTTTACAGGTTTGCTTCTAATACGAAGAACCAAGTTACCAAACATGTTTATGATTTCAATGTACCATTTTAGGCTACCATGAGAGCTCGAGGAATTCATCGTGAATGTTTGAAAAACAACAACATTAAGGAGTGGTGCTCAAAGTCTTAACTTTCATTTCTTATTACGCATCTAGACAAACTGGACCATTAAAGCTAGTAGTCTCAAGTGCCAACAGACCGTTATTAGGACATCTTGAAATGTATTTGAGATTGGCATACAGCTAGTGAGGTATCAAAGCGTGTATTCTATATTTTGGAAAGCAACTAGCATGTTTGAAAGTGTTACCCAACGACACATCACTGCTCATGATCTATAATTTCGTGGAA
Organism: Anopheles quadriannulatus; assembly: GCA_000349065.1. Taxonomy (NCBI): domain Eukaryota; kingdom Metazoa; phylum Arthropoda; class Insecta; order Diptera; family Culicidae; genus Anopheles; species Anopheles quadriannulatus. The sequence continues at coordinate 281,741 of KB665633.1, forward strand.
TAGTAACCAGAGCTACTCAAAACCCCTTCCCTTCATAATCAATAACATGTCTAACAAAGCAACTAGACCGTCCACCAGTTCATTCACTGATCAACCACGTGCGTTTCAGTTCCGCTTTTAGAAACCCCGCTCCATATTCACCACCTATAGCTGGTATCGATCGGTATTGGATTGGTTGTATTTTTCAACTCATCTTTCCGGGCCCGATGATGGCCCCGATGAGAGGGTGCGATAAATAAATAAAATTTCAAACACGTCCCACAGTGAATCGGAGCAGCAGCAGTGCTGCCTTCGATAACTGCAGCTTGATTGCATGCATTAAGCTGTCAGAAGCAATCGAGTGTGGTACGTTTTACTTTTTTTTTGAGTGGGAAAGCAGCAATATTAACTCACCTTGCCTAGTCCCATTCCCCCTGCGCTGTGGATGCAGATTCCGCATAGAGCGTAGATGTTTCGTTCGCCATTATTTACCCGAGCCCGTGCTCTAACAGTAAATATTTTATTGCTTTCTATGCAACTCGTTTGCGCGAAAAAAAATAGCCCACCGAACAAGTGACTGAGCGTGTGAGTGGGATGCGGAGTTTCTGATGCCACAAAAGGATCCAGTTACAAAGGAAAGGTTCGCGCTTTGCCTTGGCCGTATTCTTCGCCCGCTCCGTTCGGTACATCCCATACGCCTTCCAAGCGTTTCCGTGCAGTGCGCTACGTAGCTCGAACGTAGCTCTCTTTAACGTAATCCCCTTGTCGTTTGACAGCCCAGATATGAGATGGTAAACACTAACGACAGGTTTAAGGCGGGAAGAAAATCCAGCATTGCAGCGAAGGCGGCGCCGGGATGGGTAAACAAAGTGTGTCTTCATAATGCGTTATGGAAATTGCTGAGCGGCTTTTCCACCACACCGCCGCGGCGTCTTGTCTGTGTATTCCAGGGGGTGTTTTTTTTTTGTGCGCCATCCACCGGTGTCCCCGTTTAGCACAATGTTAAGCCGAGGGAGCTTGTTGGGGCGATGTTTGGAACCAGCGGTACCTAGAATCACGCGAGCAGGTGTGCGTAGCAGCAGCAGCAGTTGGGGGAAAATGTTTAAAAATTGTGTACCGGAAAGGAAGCGGCGGGGCCACACGCGCGCAGAAAGGCATAAAAGCATCATGTTACAACGCTGGGGATCCCAAGGATCTCTTTTGGCTCTTTTTTTTGGGAGCACAACACAATCTACAAAACATGACGTTCGCTTGCTGCGTTTTGTGTCCCACTCCGTCCCGTTTTCTTGACGGAAGCAAACATAAGGATATGCCTCCCGGGCAGAAGGAAGTTCCAGGCGAATGTTTCGGCTGGGCCTCTCAGTGGGTGGATAAACAAGCTGTTTAAAATGCACACGCACCCGCCACACACACACACACACACACAACGTGTCGAGGGGTAGCATAAAACGGAAGCAAACATCCTTCCGCTTTGTCGTGATTCTACTTTTTGCTGCTTTTTTGAGTGTGTGTGTGTGTGTACGTATTTTTTCCTCAGAATCGACTCTAAACTTCACTCTCAAGCGTTTCTAAAGCACTTCCTTGTTGTGGTAGCGGCTCGGCCCCGTTCCCGTTAAGTTGTCCCTCCCAACGCTTAATCGTGGCCACCGGGAGTTAGCTGTCGGTTGGTTGCATGTACAAAAGTAGAAGCAGGCTGTAGATGAGGCTCTTAAAGTAGAAAAGTAGATGAGGCTCTTAAAGAAATTGCTCCGAGCTGGGCGGCTAAAAAATCGTTGTCTGCCTCCTTCCCGGAGGGCGCGCGATTGGGCTTTTGGGCTGGAACTGCGGGAAGCGACCCGTGTGCGTGGTGCATTTTTGCACCGCCCGGTGTGAATAGGGTGAAGAAATTTTTAATTAAGCAAAGAACGGTAATTTCCCCTTTTTTTTCGGTGGAGGTGGTGGAGCAGGTTTTTGTATTGAAGTGAATTACGTAAGCAAATCTTGCCACACCGTGGTTGACTTTTGTTGTTTGGGTGGGGGCTTTTTTACAAGTAGCGAGTTCCTATTCCTTCCGAATGTTGCTAGGCAAGCGTTCGTTGACTTTCGCAATGCACTTTTATGAAGCTGCTGCTGCTTCAATAAAAAATGTCATTTTATTCACTTTGCTAGGAATGTACGTAATTGTGTGCTTCCATGTTTCGTGTTTCAAATTTATGAAGCATTAGATGAATGGAATTTATAATCAGATGGCTCTATTCCTACTCCTAGCAACAATTTCATGGCACACAGTGGAAAAGGGAGCAACACAGTGACATAAAAGTGGGAAGGGCTGTTTACATTTCGAACCTTCCCACCCAAAACATGTTGACGGACGGGCGACACGGCCTCACGCTCGTCGATAATTAACAACGAAAAGGCATGGCACCCGCGTGCAACTATTCTTGGAACAATTTTCGCTCTTTTCCTGTATTTAAAGCTGGTCCTAGGAAAGTGAGTTTGGTTCGGAAACATTTGGCTCATCAATTCATCCTAGTTGAAGGGTGATTTGAAGCGTTCCGGATTGGAGAACATTCCGGGAACGTTGAAGCATCCGTTCGGGGGAAAGCTTGCCTTAAGGTATCATTTAACCTACGCACCTTTGATGTGATTTCTTGCGAGCTACCTCATTGAAACGCCGTCGCACCCGGCAACCAATCACGCCAGCCAACCTGCTAGCTTCCTGATGACCCTTCATCAAACCATCCGCGCGTGTTTCGCAACGGTCGAAGAGCCATCACCTCCATTCATCACGGTGAAGGCTGAAAACCACTAATTACGAAAGCTGCTCGCTGCTTAAAGCTGCCGCCGTCGAGCGAACGTAAAGGTGTTACTTCCTTTCTCGGTAGACACGCTGCTACACGGCCGTCCGGACCCACACGGGGGCACACGGGTTGATTGAAAGCTCCCTGACGGGCACACCCCAGAATCCCTTCCTTGAAGTGGGTGGTGAAATACACCACAAACCCTTCCCCGCGGGTGCGGTGGTAGTGTGCTCCTATTTGTTCGTCAACCATTTACATGTAC
>KB665633.1:308596-342021 GCA_000349065.1 Anopheles quadriannulatus
TTAGTGATACACTGTCTTAAAATATGTATTCTCATCGAGTGCGAGTTCCGGTAGAATATTGAACCTACTTCTCGCACCTACTTATAATTCGGGTCAACCCGGACTAGCTGGACCAACGGGTCGGACTGATCCAAAATCGTTGGTGCATCGTTGGGTTGAAGTCGTTTATGGTGTCTTACACCTACCAGAATCGTTGCACCGACTGAACCTAATGTACCTTTCGGGTGGACTCGTACAACTCCGGGTCGTTTATGGATGACTCCGGCTGTAGGTTTGAATCGACCCACCCATCACTTATACAAGTGATTAAGCGCTTTATGTTAGGAGTTGTAACTTTAATGTTTTCTATATTCTACAAGCTGGTCTCATGGTCGCACGACTTAACAACAAGCCCGTCATGGGTTCAAGCCCCAAATAGACCGTGCCGCGCCATAAGTAGGACTCACTATCTTATGGGGGTAATCCAATAGTCACTGAAAGCCATGATTGTTGAGCCTAAAGAAGAAGATGTGCTACATTTAATATATTTTTTCTACTGGAATTACTTAAACTTCGTGCATCCGTACTTGGCACGCTCACTTCAAATTTCCTTTTGATACCGTTCCATCGTAACCATGTCATAGATACCAATTATATCCAATATGTAAAAACACTCATTAGCTGTTGCGCAATTGAAAAAAACCCAACCTTCCCGGGAAAATACAGTTTTTACCGGGTAAATACCCGTGGATTTTTTCCCGAAATTTAAAATATCCGATTCGGTACATCCCTGAGTACAATACAACCGAATATTAAACTGTCATTTGTAACGTATCCATTAACTGCTATAAGCAGTTAAACAGTTCATTTTATTATATCTATGCTTTCATTTAAACGAACCCATGCTTCCACCGATTGGTTGAAATGCACCAAAGCGATCACATTCCAGTAGCAATAATTGTCTACTTATACACAACACTTCGCGCTGAAGTTGTCCGCTTAGCTACAACAGTTGGCCCCACGCTGCCTGTTTAATGCAACCCTTTTTTGCACCGTCGTAAATCATACGCACATAAACGTTTACATCCGTTTGACTTACTAATGATGGTGTGGCCTGCATAAGATCTTTCAGGCGCGAGTTTTGTTTTTCTTCTTTTCTTCTATTTAGTTTGCTCCGTGTGCCTCCTTCACACCCCGATTGGGAAAGGATTATTTTCTCACGATGCGCGGGAACGATATTGTTACACTCTGCTTCTCCTCCGCGGTACCCAATTTTGCCGTTTGCTTTACGTCATTGCTGGTACGTATTAACAGCGGCAGCCCCGGGGACCGTTCCCGAAACAGTGCCATAAACCACATTTAACAAGCAAATGAAATGACACACGCGGGCACACCATCGCGCGTAAGACGATGGCGCTGCCGAGGCGCTGACTCATATTTTCCCACTGCTCGCATCTCGGTCGCTATTCGTTTGCAGTGGTACAGCGTTGAGTTTTTCTACAGCACGAAATGTTCAATTCACATTTGACACAACGCCATCCATTCCCGGCACCTTGGCATCTGCCCCAACGCCCCCCAAAGGGGCGATAGTTTTTCGTGTCACGTTGGCATTGCCGATTCGCGTCGCTAATGAACCGCGCTAATGGTTTTCGCTGCGAACCAATTCCTCGCGCGATCGGGCGTACGACAGGCTCAGGCACGATGCCGTTTTGCTCGATCTAATAACTCGAGCGGGTGTCCAACTGTCACTCACAATCGCGGCGTGGGGAGCTGCGAGAAGATGGAATATTGTATCGAGCTGTCAGGGCCCCAGCGAGTGTGTGTGTGGTGAAAATTAAAGAAACAGATCGCGCTGCGTAAAAGCTGCGGTGAGTACGACTTGCCCCACAGGGACGGACGGTAGACCGGGAAAGCAAATTAAATCTACTCTCCCTTTTCCCATCTACTGGGGTGTGCTATGAGCGGCACTGTGATGGGCTGAGAAATTAAAGATTAAAGAAGAAAGCAAGTTAAAAAAATGCGACCGAAACATCTACGTCACAGAGGTACAGTGACAATCAATTAAGACGCGCACAGTGAGACGGGCGAAAGGCGCGCACACATGTGAGTCAAACATGTCTTATCTGGGTCTATTTTGTCACGCTGTTGTATGTGTGTTTTTTTGTTCGTCTTTCTTCCTAGGGCCCTTTTTTGTCGAGGTTTGGAATAGACACCCAAACAACGCACCCGCCTAGAGGGTGGAAAACGTTGACTTCTTCTACGATGATGCGGGTTTGCTATCCCGCGGTGCAGCGTTATCGCTGATGACGCGCTTCGGAATGGAACGAGGAGTGGCTGTTGGATGTTTTATTTTTTTTTCTGTGTAGCAGAAGCCGCCCGTTAGATGCAACAGCGTGCACTCACTTTATGATCTTTAGTCACGGCTGATCTGGCGGAGTGCCAAAACGAACGAAAAAAAAACGAGCGCCCTGCATTGTAGGAGGATCGAAATAAATGACACATTTCTTGAGCTGTTCCGTTGCTACAGGGGCAAACAATGCACACGGCGGCCTCTTTCGTCGGACGCATTTATTATGAGCGGGGGTTCCGCGGGTTTTGTGGTTGTTGATGGTATTTTTCTTTCTTTTTTGGTGCTGTCTTTTTTCACTTAAGCGGGGTACTACAGCGCTTACATCTTGATGAAGAAGGCAGATTGAACCGGGAGTTCAATTGCTTTCCCCTCGAGGCGCGATCGTGGCAGCTTTCAAAATATGACATTTATTTTCGAATTGTTCGAATTGCTTTTCTTCTCAAGTGGCCTCGGGATTATTTGTTTATGATTAATTTGTCCCGCGCTACCAGCTTAATGGCTCCAGCATCCAGTAAGTAAGACAGTAAGTAAGTGGTTACGAGTGCGGCGACAGTGATAAGCCGAGTGGTGCTCAGCGCAGTGCGGGAAGTGCTTAAGAATCTGTCAAATATGCTCAATGTCATGTTGAAGTGGTTTGGGAAAATGGGATCGATGGGATGTCTTTTTTATGGGTTGATTGATTTCAAACAAATTGATCTTAACTGCTTTTGATGAGAGATGAAATGATTAAAAGATTTTTTTCTCAAAAATAATTGAAATTCTCTTTGTACCAAGAGTTATTATAACCATTTTCCTTTATCTCTGGTCTAGACTATCTTGAGTTTAATGAGAAATGTCTTCTTCGCCACAACACTTTTTAAGCTAATCGTCGTTACACCTTAAGCCTCTAAACCTTGGCACAGTTGTTACCCGCTTTACACCCTCAAGAACAAGATAATTAACATTTATTGCATAGATTTTATAGCCTCCAGTGTCGTAAATTCCAGAAAAGAATCCCACTGAACTGCACCCGCTCCCGGGATTAACCCCTTCTCAGCGCTACCAACCATAAATCAGCAGTTTGCGTTTTATGCTCACTCACCATTTTGACTATCGTTCGGGGATGCAAGATGGATACGCCACACGAAAATGGCAATAAATTACAACTGACGAGTTTCATCCGCCCTGTAGCTGCTGATGCACATTTCGCCAACACACATACACCTGCCAACCTAAGCAGAAAGCTAATGATGAATATTTAACGCGCGCTAGCTCCGAGATGCTCCCAGTGTGGGTGGGGAAAAGTTTTACCCCCTTCCAAACCACTCCCAACACACGGACAACGGAGGGTTTGATAGCATTCAATTAGGATCGTTATCGTTTGGGGGGAAGATTTGGAGTAAAGTTGCATGGACCTCGGCACCTCTCCCCATGGGATGGTAAAGCTTGCACCGGCTTGGCTAGTACGTGGGCCTGCATTTGCCCAATCTGTCTAGTTTAGTTTCGACAGGTTTGGAAGATTCCCATAGTCGTAAAACCCGATCAGCAACTCATCCATCATCGTGGCGCCGCTGGTAGGGTTGAGCTTCATTGGCTTGTAAAACCACACCACTTTATGTCCGAGTAAGTTGTTCTCCTGGTCTGCGGGGAGAGAGGGAGTTCGGTCCGGGGTGGTAATTTTAGCATCACTATCAACCGGACCCGATGATGTGAGTAGCCAATCGGTCATTACAAGCAGCGCTAACAATTCAATTAAGCTCCAGACAGGCACGCGCGCCAGCGCAAGAAAGTTTGAGGTTTGTGGAGCAGTTTGGCGAAGATAAGCTATAAAGTTGTACAGTCTGTGCGCTCGTTGATCTGGTGCGGTCTGTCTTATCTCCAACCAGCGTGATGAACGTGTTTGGGACAGTTTCGGGACAGTGTGTTGCCTCTTCGGCTAGAAAACACATTGCAACCCACACACAGTTTGTTCCTCTTTTCGTAGCTATTCGGCTTCGAAAACCACTTTCAAACACGGTCAACAATTATGGACTTTCCTGGGATATGTATTCCCGAGGCCACCACCACAATGCGGGGGAGGGAGAGCAGGGGGACACAATATATCACAAAGCGTAACCATCACATAAATCCACCACCAGCGGGCTGGCCTTCTCATGTCGATGCACCCGATACGCCCCCGAGAGATGAATGGCCGTGTGGAGCGGTGGAGGAAAGCTCTCATAAACATAAGCCACGAAATTCATTTTATGATAGAAGAATGTCTTAACCCTTAAGGGACAGTGGAAAGATGCTTTCTCGATATTGGATCATTAAAGAATCCCGAATTGGCTACAAAAGTTCAATGATTGAATATTCCACATTATCACTTTTTCGCATCTATTTTACAAAACGTTGCTTTACAGACCCATTTGATGCACCTCCAAGGGTTCGTGCATCATCTTCGCCTAGATAAGAAGCGAACCTCATCCATGTTGCTGGCCCGCGGTAGCGCAGCTGCTTCCAGAAGTAGCTGCCACCGCTCTATGATTTAATCGGCTACGGTGGCTACGATCTGATCGATTTAACATTTCCCGAAGCTCCGAGGCCACCGTTCACGATGCTACCGGCTTGAAAGGCCTTGAATTCACCGTAAGGAATTCGAAAGTCCGAAAGCTCCCGATCAGGGGAGGAATGGGAAAGTGCATCTTTCTGGTAGGGCTCACTAGCGATAAATAGACGCAGAACACCGAAGCCCTCGAGGCTCGTCACGATTCCCCGGGTTTTAGGTTCAAACATTCTATTATCACGATTATGCCGCTCAGTAAGCCTGTCCTGTTTTCGAGCGAAATGGGAGCAAACGGAACCTGATTGTACCTAGCAGGCAACGGGGAGCTTGGCTACAATTTCCGAGACCTTGGAAGATGATTGCGAAGACGCACAGAGTATGTACATAAATAATGGTTTGTGGAACTTCCCCGGAATAGCTTCGTCATATTAATAAAACGAGTTCCATTAAAATGACCGCTTCCAGCTTGTTTCGGCAACCACTCGGTCGTAGTGACCTTAATAAGCCTTGGTCCAACCTCTTGCCATCCCACACACACAGTAACACACGCGATGGTTTAGAATGGTTCTCCCGGTGCACGCGCGCGCGCGTACCCGTCTCTTGTAGTCATCCATGCATTGGCGTTGGGACCTAACAGTACTCCAAAATTCCATAAGTCGCTTCTTATTGAAATCTTTAATGGGAGCAGGGGCGCATGGATGATACGTGCACCTTCTCTGAAGCTCCCACCCACGAGTTGGCCTCACCTCAACAACCATTTTGTACTTTTAACAGCGAGAACGAAAGAACGCAGGAACATTCGTGTTCCGTTTTGTAGCCCACGTTTCCGTTGGAGTTGGGTGCGTGCGGGTTCCTGGAGGGGAACTGGGCGAATACAAATCCTCGACATAATGGTCATTGATATTGTAAAACGAAATCAGATAACGATGATGCATTGCTGGACAGGGCAAAGGTACGATCCCACCCAAGTTGGGGCTCGCGGGATTTGTTTCGTGCGGAACCGTACGGAGAGTTGCCCCGGCGGGGGGGAATGGCACGGTGGCTAAAGAGATGCTTATCGGTCGGGGAATTATGCAGCCAGGGCCCGAGAACGGAGAAAACCTGGTTATGGAGCTGTTGCTACCGTTCTGTGCTATGCGATTGAAAATGCGAGCGTATCGATGCGTCTATAAGCAGGAATACAACAATACCCTTTTGGCGTGATCCCTCTTGCCGTGTGTGACCTCCAAATGTGGCCTCCTTGCTGGGGAAAGATTCTAAAGTATGCAAGCGCACTAAAGCTTAACCATCCTTCCACCTGCTCGTTTGTGGCGTGAGTTCTTTTTTGTTTCCTCCCCGTGGTTGTGCCAAATAAATCACTCCCGGGGCAAAACTGCAAGGGCGTTCTCGCGATGACATCAAACCATTACTTGTGCACGGAAGATCGCGATACACGGATCAGGAGGAGGCGGTTGAGGGAGAAAGGGGGGTTGAGTGCAAAGAAACCGGACCGTACAGGGCCCGACCGTTTTCACTTGCACCCGGAGGGGGCAATTCTGCGTGGCCCGATGAAAGGAAGATTTAATCTCTTCCACCGACCGAATGATAAAGCACATTTTGAGTCCCTGTTTTATCCCGCGGTACGGCACGTTGTACAGCATGTGTATGTGTGTGTGTGCGTGTGTGTGCGTTTGCATCCATGATGACAACGTATGATTAATGATTAGGTTCATATATTACAATTATGTAATCGAGCGATTCCCGTGATTTTAGGGCAAAAGATTACTTTTGTCGAAGGTCTTTACGGTCGCGGCGGGACCCTTATCGGGATGGCTCGGATGGGTCGCGAGGGCAACAAGAGGTAATGATTCAACACTCACATACACATGCTTTAAGGCGTGTCTTATCAGCATTGCCGGAGTAATATATGATCAACCCGGCGGGATCATCAGCATCTCCGTCTCGGTGCTGATGTTTCGCTTTTCTTTGAGATTTTAGAGAAAAAATGTAGAAAGATTGTTAAGATGATTGGATACGTGTCAATAACGATTTATCGACAGCAATTTTAAACTGATTGAAAAAAGTTTCTTGTTCAAGATTTTTCAATTTCTTATAATAACAAAATTTACACATTAAGCTGCGTTTAAGCTATTTCAATTCAAACTCACTGCTCAATCATTTAATCCATTTTTAATTGCTCGCTCTCTCACATTAACCGCCGTAAACTCGATCGTTAAAATCCTGCTTGGCGCATCTTTTGCCATTCCCATCGGAAAGGAATGGGGAAATAAAATAGTTTTCATTTAATTTCGAAACAACTATAAAGGAAAAAAAAAACGAGCCGCTCCGTGTCGTAATGTGCAACATTTCGCATCATTTTGCCATCATCTGTCTGTGATTGTAAATGGGTGCGCTTTTTACGATCAACCGCACCGTATTGCTGGTGGTAATAAACACAAACACAGGGGTAATAAGATGAGCATCATCAGCTTCATCCCCTATTCCCCCCGTTCTACATACTCACGCCGAGCAACATGAAAAACCACTTGACAGACAAATTAACATAAAAAAAGCTGTCATTTAACCAGCTCGGACGCGGCGCGAATCCCGCGTTCATCATGACGTCTTGCACAGTGGTATTTAGTAATACCAGCAAACGGGGTATACCGATATGATGCAAAGCAAAGCGTGGGTGTATGGAGGGGGGTGATGCTAATAAACCAGCCCGCAGATAACGATCGATCGTAAAAAGTATGCTTTTGCCGCTGAAACGCACTTGTGAAGGCCTGTTTTAATTGATTCTTTTTAATGCTGTGGTTTGCTTGTGCGTGGCTGTGTTTATTGGCGCAGCTAGTGAGAGCTTTTTTTCGGTGCGTAAACGAGCTTTCAAGTACATTGGGGGTACAGCTCTAGGGAAGTAATAGCACACGGTTCAATAAACAAAATAAGCAGAAAAAAGAGTTTTATTATGAGACATGCATAAAGCAAAAGGGGAGTAAATCAAATAAAGTGCCATCTAATGTGCCAAAGCTTCGCTCTGCCATCGAACGAGCCTGCATGACGTTCCCGAGCTTGATGTGCATATTGCCTAACGTGTGCAAACATGCCCCACTCAAGTGAACATCATTTCAAAGATGCATTGAAGCGTGTATAAATAAGAAAAAGCGTATAAAAAACAAGCCATCCTTCCGCTCTTGCCTGCAATCAAAATGGGAAACCGCGCCCGAGCGATGCTGACCATCCATGGAGGAAGGAACATGACCAACATCAATGCCCCCGGTACAGCCGGGCACACAGTTATGAGAGCTATCATAAATAAATGACACACACAAGCATAAGCAGATCGTAATAACTATCCCGTTCCGTTTCGGACATGATAATAAATATTTAAACGTTTGCTATCGCTTCCTCCTGCTTGTCTTCTGCCCCGGCTCTATCTCATGCGCAGGGTGCACGCAGGGTCATTCGCAGACGCTGGCGGGGCGGACCGATAGGGCCAGAAGTTCCAAAGTCAATGCCGCCATCCAGTGTCCCTGTCCGGATGTGTCCGCCAGCGAGAATGGCTTCCGATGTCACACAACATTATCGCATAACTTATGGTCCTCGGTCCTTTGCGGGTTCCCTGATGTCTTGTTCCAGCAACCGCTGGGCTGGGGCAGCACACCTTTTACACGCATCATAAATCAAATTATTTTATTCATTATTATGATTATCCCTTCTGGTCGGCGCGGGGTACGCAGGGCTAATAAGCCTCGTGCGGCGAGGTCATCCGGGCAAATGGCAAATCCAACGGTTCGTTTCTTAGCTCTTTTTTGTTGAGTTAGTGTGTGCATTGGGGAGCTCTTTCTTTTTCCCAGTTGGCGTGTGGCACGCTATCACGTCAAAGCAATCCGCACGCATACGGTCGGGGCCCGCTTGTACACTGGTAGGGATTAGGAATCGAACAGAAGTCTCGTTGCCGCAGCCGCTCGGTTCTAATCTTATTCAAACATTATCATATTTTATCACCTTTCACTCTCAACCCAGTCATTGCCAGCGATGCCAGCCAGGTGGTAACGAACGGCTCTGCTTTTGGCTGGGTGTTGGAATATTTACCCCACTATCAGACAGATCAGAGAACACCTGCTGCCAACTCGTGCCTCCAGAATGGATGATGCAGTGATCCAAGCAGCCGTAGATAAAACCCATCATTCTGTGGTTGTGCACCGTTTGTTGTGAAGCGAGTGAAAGAGAGTGCGTCCTAATGCTTTTTCAACAATCAGCTTAATCGGATGGTAAGCTTGGGGATGGGGCGGAATTTTTGTGTAATGACTTCGAGCCCCGGGATGGATGTACTACGGATAGGGGTTAGAAAATTTACGTAGGTGTAGTGTAGATGACGATCTATTTATGAGTGCGGTTTGCTGCGAGAACATCTCACCCGGGGAGTTGTTGGAACATAACTCTTCTGGAGATGATAGCAGTGTTTGGAGGTTTTAGAGCTGGTCTGATTATGACACATGCTTATGCTCGTGCTGGTCCCGGCAATGCAGATGTTATTGAGAATTATGGCACTTTATTTCGTATCGGGTACTTGTCGTAGTAGAGGACCTTGTTGAGGACCTGGTCACTTGGTTAACACTGAAGTTGAAATGCAGAGCAGAACTCCCTGCTCGATAAAACCGTCATAAATCGTTGGTCAATGCGTTGACGTGAAACAATGCCCAATAAATTGATTTTAATCCTGACACCGAAGGGTAAATGCACCCTTTCGGTGGAGCATATGTTGTCCACTCGAACACTCCGCACGCAACAGAAGCGTTCAATTAATTAATTGGTTAATTTTCCGTTGATGAACACGGTTGAAACGCTCCAAACGTTGCATTTTAGCCACGCAGACACACTCGTAAGGTTCAGCCCTGATCCGTCAGCGTGGACCTAGGGCTGGGCTTATTTTAAGATCGGTTTGCTTGCTGTGACGTTGTTGTCGACGGTGGCGGCGGCTAACACGGTCCACGGGACAACGACGACGACGACGGCCGATTTATCGACATCACCGGGCCCGCGATCCGCCATCTGTTCGGGCCGTACGTGTCGCTACGCTATTTTTGGGCGTAAATTCCCCCCCAAACACCCATCAAACAAGACGCGGGTGACGCGGGTGCGGCTATGAGGCGGGTGCATTGTAAGCGCAAATACCTCGCGCGCGCGCTGCAGCTGCGTGACAGAACACGGTACACGGCGTGCCCCCGGCGTGAAAGGTCATTTATTAGGCGTTTTTATTGCTCGCACACACACATGTGTGACTACACACACACACACACACGCACCCAGTACCGTCTGCCATCGTGTGAAGTGGTTTATTTAACTTCAAATACCGAATGCCAAACATAACACCGGGCTCGCTTGGTAAGAGTTCACTTTCCGCGCAGGAGTGTCTCAATGTTTAAAGTCTTTATGAGTGTGTGTGTGGTTTTTTTGGGGGGATAAGATAGGATAACATGGAGGCGGTGGTGGTGGTGATGGAAAAGGGTAATCCACTTTCACGTAAATTACCAATGTTTTGAGCACGGGACTATCTTAGTGGACAAAAGAAGAGGAAAAGCAAAAAAAGCTAAGATAGCTCGTTATGTTGTGTGTGTTTGTTTTGTTTTTGTTTTGTAGCAGTATTTGCCGTGAAGCAAAACGGAGTGACATAATGTTTTACAACATTGTTTGGTGGTGGGGGGTTTGAAATTCTTGCCCAAGCGTGTCGCACGAGGTAAGATATGTCTGAAAGCATTCCTGAGGAAATTTATTTTTCGAAAACAAATAGTAAATATGATTTCACTTTTTTCTATGTTCTTTTGTTTTGTTTTGTTTGAAGAGAACTAATTTTAGGGCAGACAGGATAATTTTAAACACAATTAAACTGATTTATCACCCTCTTTGGGACATGCAGGGTATTAGTGAGTCAATTTCGCAAATGCACCGACCCACCCAAGCCAGGAGGGGGTTCGTCTTCTGCGTGGGACTTTTTATCGCTCTTTAGACCCAAACATGAAGCCAAAAAAAACCCCAAAATCCCATCCATTTAATCTAAAAACCCACGAGCGCAACACGCCAGTTTTATTAAAAGGACTTTTAATTTAAAATAATCACACCTGTCCCAGCGTGGCGATAAGTCCCGCTCAAAAATACTCCCTCACACACACCGATGCCATTTTAAATGATGTCCCCGTGCAGTCGTTGCCGTGTGTGTTAAAGTTTCGCTTTCAACGTTCGACGGTGGTCCGTTGTTCCGTTTTACGATTATCACTTTCGGGTGGGGGTTTTTTTTTCCCGCTCCCCGTGTGTATCGAAGGGATGATGCTCTCGTAGAGCCGTAACATAAAAGCCACATCAGCAAATGCGTGCGCGCGCGTGTGTGTGTGTGGGTATGACACTAAAGCGAAAATGGGGTAGGTTTTTGGGGCAGGCCACGGCAGAGGCAAAAACAGGCGAATGACAACGGCAACATGGTCCCCGTTTTTTGGGCGAATGCAACTTTTCACGCTCTTTTGCTGGTCCATCGGTGCTAATGGGAGTATCTGCACGGAGAGCTGTCGATAAATTTGAAGCGGCTGTTATGTTCCTGCTTGTGGTGAGTGGATTTTGTTGCGGATTGGGGTTTTGGGGGTCCATATCCGGCCGACGGTAATGTACGCTCGCGTGAGCTGGATTTTGTGTGAGATGATTTCAATTTGGACCAAACAACACTCTGCCAAACTGCTCGATCTCGCTTGGTTTGGATGCGATTGCTTCCTGTGAAGGGATTTATTTCCGATCGTGATATGACGATTGAGCATGGCGCGAGTGGAAGCGGACACACGAGCTGAAACTAGCAGGCAAAAAATGGCAAACGGGACAAAACGTGGTATAAAACTACGCTTAAACGCCCTAGCCGAGCTGCATTCCGCCGATGCCCGCGAGTGATGGACTTGGCGTGATAAAAAAAATGGAAAAAGCGCAGCAGACGGAGCCGCCGAAGACGAATGCACGAACGCAGTGAGAAGAAAACAGAAGATAAATTCTCCGCTATAAATTATGCTATCTTTCCTCGTTTTATGTTTTATTAAAGACCCCTTATCCGCGCGCATCGAGCAGGAGTTCGCTTCTGGCAGGGAAGGGGATGCATCCGATGGCGTGCGCTTGACGCGGTGCATTCGCAGACGCGCATCCAGACTGGGCAGAACCCAACCAGAGGGAAGTAGGGCCGGCAAAGCTGGCAGCGGAAAAATAGATTTTTCATTGGTTAGTGCTCATCCGGCACGGGACGGGCGAAGGGCGAGAGATGCGAAAATGGAAATAGAATAAACAACGGAAACCATTCCAGTGGACACGGGATCCTCATCAAGGAGCGACCGAAACGGACTGTTGCAACTTTGGGTAAAATAAATGAACTACAACCAACCGGACCCGGACGGGTCGTGCGGTTAAGCGTAGTGTCTGTTTGTTGAATATTCTTCTAGAAAAGAGAAAAGATCGATTCGGCAAAGCACGATTCGGAGTTTAATGCCACGCTGGGAAGATCCGTATCTGTGGCTAAGCGGGCCGATAGTTTCACACCTTCCCCTTTCTGAAAAAGCACCACCAAACCTTGCTCCTTCTCAGCATGGAACTCGAGCCCCGTTTTCGAGGCTTCGAGCTCGGACACTTCAAGAGGGATTAAATTATTGATACGGGTATTCATTATCACTGGGACGCCACCCTGGTAACTCTGCCGGGTGAAACACTCACACAGTGGGGAAGTAGAAGAAGGTTAATCCACAAGGGCTGCACCTTAAAACCCCCGGACCGAATCGTCCGACACCGATTACTTAGGGGATTTTCGTGTACATCAGCATTTGTCAAAACATGGCACCCACCGAGAGAGGGCCTCCGGGCGTCTGCATGTTATGTTATGACAGCGCTCCTGGCCAAAAGGCGGGGTGTCGAGTTAATAATGCACGATCGATGTAAAGTTGTGATAGTTTCTGGACAGTTCGGGAAGGAGGACTTTGATGGACTCGGATATAGGGGAGGGAGAAAAACAGAAGGGAATCCAACATCAAACGGACAAAGCGTCCATTTGTTCGCTTATCAATCAATATTAATCTTCCTGGGGGGGGGATTTTGGAATTTGGTAGCTCGGCCGGGTTGACACACAGCGCAGCAGAAATAGTTGAAGGAGTAAAGCAACGAGAGGGAGTTCCGGAGTTCTGGAAGGGAATTTCAATTATCGTAATCATTTGGAGAAGGTGAAAAATAGGTATTCGATTGCAGTAGCTGGAATGGGTATTTAAATGGACGCATTTTCGTTGCATTGGAACGGTATTTGAGATAACGAGAATTTTAGTAATTCCTGCGGAATGGGGCTGGTGCTTCTGGTGGAGTTATTTTAAAAGGGAATGTCAAACGGAAGATGAGGGTAATTGATGTGTAGGATTATGCTATGATAATCACTGGTGTGTTTGTGATTTTATAGGATGTCCTTTATCTTGTTGTTTCTCATCTATGATGGATTGAAGCTAAACATTTTTTTTCTTAATTTCGTTGCAGATTCTGTTTGAAGTGCAAAAGTGTCTACTGCTAGAGCTGTGATCTGAAGCGAAGGATCTTTTTTAAAGGTAAGAAATATAACATAAGTATAAAAGAACCAAAGTAACATTTTAAATCATAGTTTTAACGTTGTTGTTACGGTTGTTCCATCAAGCCTCCCTTTTTCATATGAATGTCTTGTATGACCTAATAAGACTATAATAAAACTCTCTTAAGACTGATAGAGCCCATCTACAGAACTCTGTTAAGACTACTTGTTAAAACCATTTCTAGACCTTTAAGATGTGAGGCGTAAATAAATTATCAGAAATACAGTTTTTTGCTATGGATTTGTTCTTGAGACGGCAATGAAGTAATGATGTTGAAGTGATAATAATGGTTGAGAATTATTGAAGAATTATTCTGTTGTCTTAATATTTTTTTCTGATTTGGAAATCGCTCGCGTATGAGCAGAAATCCATGCCAAGAAAAGTTCACTGTTGAAATACATTATAATAATTAAAAAAATATCAAAGCGCCTCAATAATAAGCTTAAAAATAAATTATTTTAAAAATTTAGTTTTCATAAAAAGCCTTAGATTAATTTAAAGGCTGTGGAATAATAACCATGACGGGAAAAACGTTTGGGAAATTGCCATTTTTCTATTTGTCTTGTAAATTATGAATTGGTTTATCTACACATCAACATGGCTGACACATTTTGGATACACAAATCAACAATCTTATGCATTAAAATGGATTCCATTGGCTTAAGATCAAGAGGACTTTCCTGATCACAAGTTCCGTTGATTTTTAGTGCTTTATGTGTGGCTAAGATAGTTTTAAACAGCACATAGCTTTAGGAAACCGGTGTCGTAGTACAGTCGTCAACTCGTACGACTTAACAACATTCCCGTCATGGGTTCAAGCCCCAAATTGACCGTGCCGCCATACGTAGGACTGACTATCCTGCTATGGGGGGAAATCAATTAGTCACTGAAAGCCAAGCCCACAAGTGGATGCAGGCAGGCTTTGACCGACAACGGTTGTTGAGCCAAAGAAGAAGAAGAAGAAGCTTTAGGAAGCGCTTGTGCAGACTAACAAGTTTTAAGACTCTTCGCGTACAGGTAGTATCCGAGATACGCTGATCCTGGTATATGCAAATTTACACAATCGTAGGTTTCTGAATTTGACAGTTATTTGCACAAAGTTTATTGATTTGATACAATATCAGTTAATAGCAACATGATTAAAAAAACAAAAATTGTTTAGAATTTGATTAATAACCACCCACAGCAAGCAAAAGGAATCAGTTGATCTAAAATGGATCTTGATCAGTTGATCTTGATGTCCCAGTCTCAAATAACGAGTCTTAAAACATGTTTATGAATCATCGCATAGCATTATTTAGACATGTTATAGTGTAAAAGCTATGGGAAATGTTTCTTGGGTATGAAGATTCAAATTAGTGCAACGTTACAAGTGAGACATCTTTAAGACAGAAATATCGATGCGGTAGAAGATTAACGAGGAGCCAAACATTTGAGTTTAAGAGACCAGCTGAGCATTTAGAAGAATTGTAAGCTATATTTACTTTTCGAAAGACATAATGCTTACACTTGTTAAAGTAATGCTTCAACATTCTCTTCTAAACAACCCGAACATAAAAAAGCTCCTGCTTCAACTGCTTAAAATCAATGCCACAACAGTTTCATCGATCACAGCGACAGCGGGCTTGTGAAGTTAAAATGCATCCACCCGTACATCGGTACCTTCAGCTGCATTAGTGCTGTAGCGAAATGGCTGGCGCTAACACGCACACGCTCAAGCCACACGCGCACATCGATCCATCCATCAGCCCGGGTTTGATTGACGCCCGTAATGCAATTGAAAACGCATCGGGCGCAACCTGACGGGCATCGGCAGTTAATAACCCCAACGCTCGCTCGCTGTGCACTCGCTCGCAACGTAAATGCAATTGCATCCCGGCTCGGTGTGCAGTGTGTTCGCTTGTTTTGATCGATCCGTTGCTGTGTTTCTCCCAAGAGTCGCACGCACAAGCCGAGGCACAAGCAAGGAGTCGGGCGGCCGCCCGGAGGTGAGATTCGCTCGTATGATTTATGAACTGCAGTGCACGCGGTGCCGTGGTGCCGTTCGTACAAGAAAAGGTTGTTAATGCAGAGGGGGGGTTTGTTCGGAAAACGGAACACACATTTTACCCATCACACAGCACCAAACCGGGGGAAGAATGCGTCAAGAGCTTCGTCGGCTAGGTCGGCTCTCGTAGGGTCAATCGTTGCCCTTACGCCGAAGCACCATAATGGATGCAGCGTTTATTGCATTAAGCACCGACGGGGGAGGGCCGTTTGCAACAATTTCTGCCATGCTCTTCCGCCAAAGGTTCGATCACAATCGCATCGCGGCAAATCATCGGACCTGGGCCCGGGCCGAAGCGATGATGTGCGCTCACACGAGTTTGATTGGTAAGAAATTGCACTCGTTGCATCGTGTGCTACACGCGGGACCGAGAGACGTAGCATAAGCTGAATGGATTAATCGGCTAGCTGGGCTGCGCCGAGCTCCTCGCATCGCTTGTCTTGATCGGAGTCATAAATCGTCTTCCATCCACGACGAGGCACGAAATCACACTTGAGACAGGCGGCTTCAGCCGCCGTGTCGTGCTCGAGATAATCACAATCCAATCGCAATCGAATCATCTAATCGCTTGGAGAAACTGTTATTTTCCTTCCCATGCCAAGTTTTTCCGGATGTGCCATCAACTGCCCAAGACCGACTGGGAACAATTCTGTCTTTCAGTTAGCATTTTCATTTCACTTTTACGACAACTAAGTTGATTTGGTTTTTTTCCACTGAATGAGGAAAAATATCGAAAGCTAAAAGAAAAGCGATCTTGAAACACATTTTCCGCTTTCGTGGCATGTTGGTGCCACGTTGATATTTTGCCGAAGAAATCGATATTTATAGGCGCGAATGCACGCGCTTCCGCCCTGCCAGACCCTCGTCAAATGCGTTGACATCTCCGACGCGTCGGAGTAATAGAATGGCGCTTGGGAAAAGTAGGAAGTCGAGAAACTGCCATTGGAAAATGTAAGAGTGGATGGAAAAAGTTTGAATATTAGTCTTGACTCCTTCCCGCGCGCTCGGTACATCCGTGCCAGTGAGACAATTGCTAGCAGGGAAGCAAATGAAGACAAATTGAAGAAAGCAAGAGACTGGTGAGCTAAAATGAGCCGGAACCGCCTGTAGCAAATGGAAGGAAGGTATTGTTTTTGGAAGAAAAGAAACGGAAGTTAGTGTAGATAAAACAATGCACCATATTGAAGGTAACTTTAACCTGAAATTATTGAAATTGAAGCTCAAACGCCAATAGAGGTATGAACAGAAATAGAAACGAATGAAGCATACTTTTTCTAGTTAAAACAACGATGGACATGTGTTGTTGCAGATGACATGGCATTGTCAATACTTTCAAATTAAAAGACATTTTCAAAACAAAATGTAAATGAGACAGATTTGTTATTAAATTTCAGGGTTTTTCTTATTCCAAGAGAACACTATAACCTTCTTCATGAAACTGGCCTACTCCTCACGCTGACCTAAATGTCAAAAAACCAATATTTTCTCTGGATTAGTTCCGATTACCTTTCCCATCGAAGGAATAATCCGAAAGTCATGCAATCGCTCCGTCAGCGACCGCAACTAATGATGTCGAACAACATTATCACGCCGGGAGTTCCTTCATTACTTCCGCCCGCAAAACTAGCTCGGGCTGAGTCCACCCATTGATCCATTGTCACCGCAAATCGAACTGTCGCATCGCAAAGTCAGTCCAGTGCCGGGTCCATTATTTATGATTGTTTCGCTTAGCCCGCAAACGATCATCCCATCAGTCGTTCTGCTTAGGTCCGCTTGCTTACTTGCTTCCGTTTTTTTTTCGATTACGGAATTTGTCACGCTAAACGAACTGTCAAAGAGTCCTTCAACCATTTCGCCTGCTAGGACAATCCCCCGGGAGCAAATGGCGAAGGTCCGAAAGGGGGTCTGAGGCTTGCGGTTTTTAACCTCTTCATTTACTGGCATGCTCTGCTCCCAGGCAAATGGCAAACTTCCCATCGCCCATTAGCCAACATTTCTCCCCCGTTTTATAGGAAGAAAACCCAATCGGGGGAATATGACTGCTCATGACAATACATTTTCACACTTCCTGGCTGCCCTTGGCGGAGCAGCGGCGCATTGGCGCGATCGAAGCATTTTTCACACGCAAGCTTCCGGCGCAAGCCCTATTCGCTTCCGGGGAAAGCAAGCCGGAATGGAATGGTGTGAAGACGGTATGAAAAGCTTTTGGCAGCATCATGACTCGGGCTCGAGGCTGATGAGCGTCCACCCGCTTCCCTCCCCCCTCCCCCTCCCGGCCCCTAGAACGACCGTGTGGAATCATTTCCGATGCGCCGGCTGCAAATGGGAGTACCGAAGCGTCGCTGTTGGCCAAAAAATCGAAGAAGAAAGATCATAATCGTAATCGCTTTGGAAATTGATAATAATGACTCAACATAATCGTCAACGGGAATGGTTGCTGGCACGAGTGGGTGCTATCACTAATGCACACACACACACACAAACACACACACTCACACACACACACAAACACACACACACACTCTGCTCAGCCGAAGGCAGAAAAAGAGCGTCGCTATAATGGACGTTTGGACCGTTACGAGACACTATCAGCCGGTTCCTTGCTGTTCCTTCTGCTTCGGGGAAGGCAAATTTCCTTGCGTTTTGGTGGCGTTTGGTGGGGAGCTGGAAATTGGTAGGATATCCGCACACGACTCGGTACGGGGCCAAAGTGGGTGTGAAACAAATGAGATACGATCACAACCAAGAGACGCACATTAAATCTGAGCAAATAGAAGGAAATAATGTATCCTCTTCTTCACTCTCCAAAGCATTGATGAAGGACGTGCGAGTTTTGATTACTAACTGGACTCATTTTGCACATTCCAAAAAGCTTAAAAGTAAAGCTTCACGCTTCAAAGGAAAGGATTTTGATTGATCATTGTCTAAAAGTCGCTTCGTTAACGAGCCGGCAAGCCTCGTGGAAAGGCTCCCCAAAAATAGTCACCATTTCCGATTAGCTGGAACGTTTCCTGTGCTACTCCGTTTTATTTCCCGCCTGTCATCCATTTGTACCATTTGTTCCGCTTTCCCATGGACCGCTTTTCTTTTGTGGACCGCACAGGGGTGTGCAGACATTCCCATAACCTCCGCTCCGTTTCTGCCAGGTACTGCTTACTATCGCCACCAACTTCTGGTCTGGTTTGCTCTGTTTCCCAATTTAGATAAATTTTCTAACGTGACTCATCATTCTTGCGCGATACAGGCCGCGAAAACCAGCGAAGGATGGAACAAAAGGAGAAAAAACGGCACAACAGAGCAAGTGGTCGCTACTGGAAAGCGTTGTATTGCCCTTTTGTGCGTTGGCCATTATTTTATCCAACAGTAGCCAAACCCGTCCCCCCAATACGACAAGGCCGTTGTGGTGGGAGGTTTTTGAAACTTTTTTTTACTGTTGCTTTAAAGTAATATATTGCACCCAACGGCTGTTCCTTGAGCCGTAGTATCGATGATCGGTGCGGGTGATAAAAGGACCTTGCTCTATGTGTGTGTGTTTGCTTTTTTTTGAAATTGCACATTATAAACTGAAAAGGGAATTTTCCACTTTTGACACATCATCAATCTAACGAGCACTGTTTGACATCCCCTGGTAATGGCCGGTTTTTTAAGGAAGGAGGAGAACAAAAAAAACGAATTATGGACTTACAGTGTTTACAGGGTGATGAAGATGTGGCATCGACGGGAATTGATGGCAAAATTGGGCATGGTTTCTTTTGTGTGCGGGGTGTTGTTTTTTTTTTTGTTGTTGTATGGCGACGACAAATGGTTTAGTCCTTCAAAGAAAAGGAAACAATATTGTATCTTTGGGGAGATGACTTGGGGAAAAAAACGAGAGAATAAATCTTCAATATCCCTACTGTTTACTTGCATCGTGTTGCTCTATGTTTCTTAAGTATGAGTTTTGCGCGGTGCATTAGTCACGACTTGATGGTAGTATTTGTAAGTGGACATGCTCACACAGAGAAGGACAGCAATCGGAATCTCGTCTGGACCCGGGGTGGCCGTTTTATATGGATAAATTGAATATTTATCTACATCAGAATATGGTGTGTGACTTTGTAAAAATAAAAGATAAAAAAGGAAGAACAAGAAGAAAGGCCAAAAATGAATGAAGAAATAACATGAAACATTCATGCAAAAAACACCCTCTTCATTCATGCAAAATTCAACAACATCATGTAAATAAACCTTTTTAAACAGCTCGATGTTTGGTCTCTTCCCTTCTCTACATCCTTGCCACCAATGCAAACCACAAAATTAAACCCATTTTTTCTGGTTCCACGAAACCGTTCACCATTTAACCATCCAGTGGGTAGTTTTTCACCGATCGCAATTCAAACCCCCGTTTGGTTCTTTAGCTTACCTAGCCATTTACCCCCAGGCAAGCAACCAGTGTCCATAGTGCCACGGGTGAGCAAGCGCCGAGGGCTTCGGTGTAGGTCCTTCCAACCCGCAGGTTAACTTTCCTTGCCCCCCAATAAGTCATGAAAAATGCAAACGATGCGATGAAAATTGCAGCTGTAAGCCATTTTCGAACGGTTCAATCAATCGTACACCCAGGACGCCCGGACGGACCTATTACAACCATGCCCAGGGCGTAATGCTGCGGCAAACTTTTCTTCAGCGAAGGCCGAAGGGCAAAAGAGAGAGAGAGAGAGAGAGAGAAAAACGAGGGAAAAACCAAACCAGGAAGTGTAGAGGTCGAACAGGCTGGGCAGCAAAATAAAGCACGAAACTCCCAACCCGCCAACCCGAAGCGCGGTTACGAAAGTGGGTTTTATTGATTGGTGCAAATCAACGGAATAAATGATCGCCATCATCATCATCATCGTTAAGCAAGCGGCGAAGCGCCGAGGATAAAGTCATAGCGTTCTCGGTGTGGTGGCTCGGCATTTTTTGTTTGCTTCATTCCGGTCCTGCCACAGTTCCAGCCGTGTGTCTTGTCGTGTCGTTTAATCTGCTCCACTCCGAGGGATAGAGAGCGAGAGAGAGAGAAACTCCCGGAATCGCTTTAATGTGAAGCAATCGATGAGCAAAAAGCACCCAACCAGTACAAAGATACAGAGATGCACAGTTCTTCCGCTTCCGCTGGGTCAGTCAAATTTCGGTCCCCGAACCCCGGGTGCTAGCACGAAAAAGGGAATAAAGTGGACATCGAACTGGCAAGGCAAAACTAATACTAAGCCTCAGCCGAAATGTCGGCCGACCCTGTGCGGTGGTTTCCTTTTTTGGCCTTCTTCTTCTTCTTGGACTTTGGAGCATGGAGCATGGAGCAAGGTCCTGTCGCTGCAGCACACAGAACGCTGTAATTGATTAAGCGATGTCCATTAGCAGATAAATTGATATTTACTTTCCTGCCCAGCCCTGTTTGGCGTGGTCTGCTGGGGGGTTTGGCTAATTAAAGATATTTTTCTTGCAACCTCCAACAAGCGTGCCCCGTGTGTGTGTGTGTGTTTGTGTATATGTGTGTGGAGGGAACGCGAATATTTCCAAATATTCTTGGCAGCACAGCGTGCGATCCGGTTCGGGTCCGAGTGTGGTCGGTGCGGTCGCTAATCTAAACGACGTCAGTAATTAGCCAGTTAAGATAAGTGATCAGATTTGTTTGTTGTCATGTACCGTCGTAGGTTTGTGTTGTTGTTTGCTGAAGCAGTTCTATATGCTTAGGCAAACAGTGCAATCAGTGAACCCTTAAAGTGCCTAGATTAAGTGGTCGAATGATGTTTTGCTCATTTTCGTTGTTTGTCTTTGCTTGAGTTAGGAAAGCAGAATAAATTGAGAGGAAGCAATTGTACCCTAAAAACCTTCACCAAAGCTGCATTTGAATTTCTATCTTTCAAGACTTACAAATAGACACGCAGGCACAGCAAAAAAGGGGACACACTTTCGAACCTCTTTAAAAAAGGTAACAGGGGGCGGAAAAATATACAAAAAAGAAGTCGAGACCCAAAGTCCACATTGATGAATTTTTAATGAAAACCTTTTATCTCGGGACTGCAATTTCGTCCAGTTTTTCCCTCGTATTTTTTTCAAGTCCACAAGTTAAAAAGGCCTTGGCGTAGGAGTACAAGCACACAAACGTACATACACATATAGAGGGAGAGTGAAGTAAAAAAAGAAGACATCACATTATATCCCTTTCTGCCCGCGCCCTGCCCTGGCTGATTGAGGGGAAAGAGGATTGTATAATAAATTTACCACACGGCAGCAGCAGCAGGTATAAGCGTAAGCAGCAACTGACTGACTGGACCGGGACGGCCCGGCTTGGCACAATCATGAGCGCAATAATTGTTATTATTATCAGTGTGATGAAAAATTAAAACCAATTTCCCATATCAACCATTTCGGTTTCGTATTCCTTTGGGACGCAAAAGGGTGTGTGTCAGCGATGAGTATGTTTTTTCCGATCTCGCGTTTTCCAGTTTTTTTTTATGTTCATGGCTGTGGCAACCGTGAAATGATACAGCCCGGAGTTTGAGTGTACTATTATTATCCTGCCAAAGTTCCGAGTGAGTGTTCGTGCTGCTTTGGGTGCAAAAGTTTGGAGCTTTTTCCTCATTTCCACCCGGCACTTTTCGCAGTTGTGCAGCAGAGTAGCGTGTTGAGCGTAGTTTGTTGAGCTGCAATCATTTGTGCAAAAGTTCAAGAGCTCCCCGAGTTATTACTTTACTCGTTGTGCTGAGGGCAATTTGTTTTCCCGGGCACTGTTTTTTTTTGGTACGCAAATTCCTGCCTGTTTTCCTCTTACTCTATTTCAATTTCGTAGAACTGGAAAGGAACAGCAGCAAGGAAGTAACTGCACGGAGACTGGCTACAAGTTAACGCTTAATGATTTTTCGCAGACGCAAGTGGCCGGTGGAGTTTTCGAGTGGATTTGTCTCGGTTTTCAGTCCAAAAGAAGCGGGAAAAATCCATCTCAAAAACAGAAAGTTCCTCACAAAAACGACTGCATACTACTGTTTGCATTTGTCCGTTTTGGCTTTTTTACGTTCAACCGAAGCTTCATTGCATTTAATTCCACTAAACCCTCACAAACACTAAGCTTCATTGATTACAGTCAATGGAAACACTAAACCACTGGATCCGGGCTGCCGGCAAAACGTTGCCAATCGTTTGATTTGCTCACGTCACGTCACGTTTCGCTATGGATAATCCCACGGTTTTAGCCCGATTGGCTCGATCGTTCGTTAAATGTCGATTATCCTCGGCCCGCCATAAATTCCTGCGTCCCAGAGTAAAGAGGGCGAGAGTTGCTTCCTCAGCTGACAAGTGATAAATTTTCCTTCCAACAAAGTGCCACGAGGAAATGGGAAGCAAGGGAGAGAACAAAAAATCCAATTAGCAATACTTTTCCACTCTACTACACGGTGGTATTGGGCACAGTTTGTGCTACAGAGAGAGAGAGAAAAGGACGCAACAACACAAAATTCATTTGCTAAACATTTCCGAAACAGCACGTACCTGTAAACGATGGATTGCATCGGAAATGAAAGGAAACCAGCCCCTTGCAGGCCTTCCTTTTTCTCATCTCTGTGTATGTACGTGCCCTGTTAATGGGTGTGTGTGTGTGTGTGTGTGTATGAAAGATTTCAAACTATTTACCATTTGCATGTGCCTGTTTTTGCCCATGCGCCCACAACTCCACACGTTCACCTTCGTTTTTTTTTTGGAAAGGTTGAAACATTCCAACCCATTTCCATGCCTCTAAATGGAAAACTCACTTGCAGTCGCAGTCGGTTGTGAAAAATTGGTTCGCAAAAGAAAAGCGTAAAGGTTTTTCCTTAAAATTTGAGTTCCTTAGCACAGGCACATTCCGTGGCACACGGGGAGGGAGGGAGGCGTTGCTTCATTACTCTCGTCGGCCGCCTAGCGCCGGAGTACCAGCATCCCGCATTAACAAGCACGGAGAAAGAAACACCAGCCAGCCACCCTTAATGAAATGAGAATTTCAGCATAAACCAAAGCAACACAAAAACGAAAAGAAAAAAAAAACGTTCCCCACTGCAAAACAAAATGCGAAGAAGTATATTAACGAACTTTTCATTTACTTTCCACTTTTCAGGACGTGTAACTTTTCGATTACCTCGGCGAGCTCGATGCGATGCGGTGAAAGGTGCAAAACAAATAAGTGGAAGCCGTAGTGGAGGTGGTGGTTTAATAATAATAAAAAATAAAATAAAAAAAAAACTCCAAGCAATAAGCAACTCGAAGCAGTTCGCTGCTCAAAATTGTCCGGTGGTGCAGAGAGAGAGAGAGAAAGAAAAAAAAAGCCCGGGAGGAAAACTTTGACGACGCGAGTGTAAATTTTGGTGAATAATGAGTGCGCAACCGGCGGCACTAAATGCTTCTAAGCAGTGCCACCACGTTCGGTAATAAATAAATTACGCTACTGCTGCTGCTGCTGCTGCAGGCTGTAAACTGGTTGCCGACGAAAACCCCGTACTGCCCCCAATAAGAACGGCACGACGGAACCAACGCGTGGGGAGGCGAAGCAATCGAAGCGCGTGATCCAGGTAAGTTAGCGTATTAGAAATGGTTAGCCCAGCACACAAACACACTGCAACCCCTGTGAACTAGGGGACACGTTTCGAGGGGTTTCCTTCCCTATTTTTCTTGATGCAAAATAAGTTCACGAAAGCGTTAACGCACAACCCGCCCGGCCCGTTTTTTTATTTTGCTACAGCTCCACCCTCTTCACGTGCGCTAATGTCGCGTGGGTTACGTTAAGGTACGCTAGCAATCGGTTGCAGAAAGAATAATTGCTTAATTAATTATTGAAAATCACTCGCGCACTCGTGGGCCATTTTGTCGCGACCATAGTTTCAGCGCAAACGATTGCGCACTCACAGGTGAAGGCACCGCTGGTGGCATTAATCGTGTTCGTTCCAGAAGGTCGACAAACGCCCCCCTTCCCTGTGAATTAATTATTCAACCTTTAAAACAGTATCCTATGGGCTTGCAAAATGTAAGTGTTCCTTCCCGTCCCGGAATGAAATGGGGGTTTCCATTTTCTTTCCAGGGTGCACCCTCCTCAGGGTCGGGCTGTGCTTAGAATGGTCATGCTTTGGCAGTTAAAATTTAACCTTTTTTTTATTATTAAATTACTAACCCGTCCAATGCCTGCCTGCGTTGAAATATTGACCCGGGCCAGTTAGGGCTGGGCGGGCTGACGGCGGGTACGCCCGTTATCGGCGGAAAAAACGGTTGAGAGTATTAATTACGGTGCGATATCTGCACTACGGTGGGAAAAATGCTGCTTTTACGATGGCTTTGGAGGGATGATATTGGGACGAAACACTGAGGTGGATTGATTTAGTTCGGTCGACTAAGGGCGGCCGGGGCTTACGGTTCACGGGCTGGCATGAATTATGTATTGCGTGCAGCGAAAGCGAGTCGATGGGAAGACGTGTTTGTATTGTTAGGGAATGAAAAGCGATTTTTTGTATTATTATCCTGCGACTAATTCCATTAATTTTCAAAAATGGTTTAATATTCCGCATTTTAATGTATACAAAAAAAAATCATTACAGTTAAAGTAAGCCCAAGAGCTTTAAAAAAATACACAAATTTAATCAAAAATAACCATAGAAGCTAGACGTGTGATACAAAAATAAACTGAGCGACCAACCAAAAAGCGTCCAGGGATTACCAGGCGACGAACGCACTAAGTAGCATTGTCTGTAGCGGTGAACTTTTTAATTCCTATTAGAGCATTTGGCCCAGACGCCTACGGCTTCCATTACGGACTGCGGATATCACCAGCCAGCCGCAGGGAAAACTTTTCCCCCTGCGCACAGCCAAGCGAAGGTGTAAAAAGAAAGCTTTTATGCAAAACAATATCGTGTGGCGGGTGGGGGAAAGAATAACAGAAGAAGAAAAAAACTGAAACGGAACACAAAACAAGTGAAAATTGACATGCCTGAAAGGGAGAATGAGAGTGTTTTTGTGTTAAAAATAGCATTGCTGGGAGGAAGGAGAAAGCAAAGCAGAACAAAAAAAAAAAACAAATGCTCAAACAGTCAACAATCCATGCAGATAAGCTTTTCCCGCTTCCTGTCCCTTTAATCTTGACGGTTTTTTCTTTCTGTGTTTTTTTGTTCTGCCAATGTCTTTGTTTTGTCTGATGCATTACAGTTAACCAGCTGCAGCTCATGCTGGTAATGGTTAACAGGAAGGTTTCCTTTGTTCCTTTCCTCCTTTTTTTAGAGGAGCTTTTTATTCCACATTTTCATATTTGGTAATTGATTCCAGCGAAAGAATGAGTGAATGCCCATTTTGCATTTCAAAAGTCTCTTTTTTTGCCTCAAACACTACAGTGCTATACAATATTATGTGTGCACTAATTGGATTTTTAAGCATTTTTCTTATAATAATTCCTTATATAATTTCCTTATAAGAAAAGCAAACCTTAAGCCGGAAGCGGTTATTGGATAATCATAGCCATGTGTGCCAACCTCCGTACAGTTACTAAATCTTTTAATCTTGTGTCCTACCTCTTTTCGACTTCAGCTGAGCGTTTAAACCTGTAAGTAAACCATTAAGCATTATTATTATGTCACGAGCTGCTTGTCTGTGCGGACTTCCGATTTCACCTGCCCATTTCCGTACATGTTCAATGCACAAACATTAAGTCGTACGACTATTTTGTGTGTCTTTACTACATGCTCTGCATTGCATTTCCTCCCCCTAAAATAATGGGTCCCGGTTTGGTCCCTTAGCAACATAAACCAAAACAAGCCAAATTGAAAAGAGAAAAAGCGAGGAAGGGAAAAGCGTTAAAATCTTACTGTGTAAATCAATTTAATGAACAACGTTTTTCCTACCCGACGTCTCTTACCTGCAGCAGAGCTTAAAAAGGTAAACTACAGCCCACACACACACACACACACACACACACACACACACACACACACACACACACACACACACACACACACAGCTTAGCTGTGAAAAAGTGAACATTTTTCTTCTTTCCCTCTAAAGACCCTCTGCCTTTCCTGAGGGGGTTGAATTGAACCGGTTTTTCTTTTTGAACGGAAAACCTCGCTTAATGTCGGTTTCACTTTTCCCGAAACCCATTCGAAAGGTTTGGGGAGGGTTTTTTGGTTCCTTTTTTCTCCTTTCACTGTCCCTTTTTCCCTGTTTTTTCATCCTTCCCGAAAGCACGAGGCCTGTATGACACCCCCCCATGGGCGGGAGGGTGGAGGACGGTGCAACTCCCAACGAGAAATGACGAAGGTGAATGTACACACGTTTCTCATCCACCAAACTCCATCCAAAACCCGGGGAGGGGGGATGTAGGTGAGCTTCCCTTTTTTGAATTGAAGAATGGGTCTTCTCTTTCCCTCAATGCCGGTTTTTTTCGGGGTTTTCTAGGTGGCTTTCTCCCCTCTGTTTTACCTACTAAAAGGACACACACTAGCACTAGCCGGTGCTGAACGATGGGGGGATGAAGAACAGAGGATACGCGTGCGCGTGGTGCTGCAAGGTGCCGCAACGCAACGCGAGAAAGGGAAAGGGCGCTTCACCAAAACGGGTCTCAGCTGGCACTCGGTTTGGCAGGAAGGTAATAAAAATTTATTGGTAATTTTTATTGTAGCGCAAAAACCCCGGCCCGGCCCTCGGAAGGACGGCGGGGACGGCGATGGAGTGGTGCGAAAAACGCACCCGTGTTTTGTGTGTGTGTGTGTGTGTGTGTATTGTCTCGAATTTTCCACCACGGGGAGGTACTGCGGAAAACTGTTTCGCCACGCTTCGATGCGGGCAGAAACCAAAGCAAGCGCCAAAACCTCGACAGCTCGACCAGATGTATTTATTTCGTTCGATTGTACAACACTGATGTACAGAGCGCGTTTTCCGCGTTCGCGAAGCGCTTTTGCAGCAGTGGGAAGAGGTTAACTCTTTTCTACTGTTTACACGCTGCGTTTTATTTGTTAGCTTCAATAAAAGTGAAAATTTTTCATTGCACTTTTCCGTGGTGGCAATAAATCGTACTACCCACCCGGTCAGGGGGCAGCCCGACGATCGAACGCTTCGCTTTGTTTCGCACAGTTTTCGCGCGGAACCATCTGGTTGTTTCCAGTCGGGATCGGGGGGAATTTTCGCTCCATTGCGCTAAGAAGATTACCGTTTGGGGAGAGTGAGGGAAGGGTAGAAAACTAGCCAGACAGACAGAGAGACACACACACGGGATAACTGTCGGACGGACATACGGAAGCGTGTTGCTTATTGCCGTGTTCGATCAGATAGAAAATAAAACACAAAACCCACCGCTCGAATGCTGCTCACGGGAGTTGAAGGAGTTGGTCCAAGCTTCCGGTTTTGGTTGTTAAAAGGATTCGCGAAAGGAAATAATCAAACAGCTTGATTGTTGTTGAGCTATTTCCATTAAAAATAAGAGTTATAACAACTCCACACAATTTTCACCGCAAGCTCAGGAAGCTTGGTTGGTAAAGCGATAAAGCTTCATACAATTACCAATCAAACCGCGGGATGCAATTTTCTCCGGCATCATCTGTTTGCTCTGTTGCGGGATGGAACGGAACGTGCGGATCGGGTGCACTCTCTTGTCTGAAATTGAAATCACGCGAACTTCCTCATCGTTGGAATCGTACTGGAAAGCAAACACGAGTACCGGAGAAGAATATTGATGCCGTTCTCGAGCATTTCACCGCTGGTTTGCTTCGCTGCCACGGATGTCAACTGATAGTGGGCTTACGGCTGATCAATCTTTCGCTCGGAGTGGTCTAAATATACTTTACCAGCAGCTCAGCAAGCTCAGGATCGATTCCAATGGGCTTTTGTGAAAGCTACCCGATTGTTCTGCTCCAATTTGAAAACTGGAAAACCATCGGACTGACCGTTACACGGTTTGGAAAGGCTTCCTATGCTTCCCCAAAACTACTTCCAAAACGATGCTCGCTAACTCGTCAACCCATCAACGGGACAGAGGTTAATATATTTCTTTTTACCAGTGACATTTACAACCACATCCAAAACATAAACACGCAAAAAGGAATCGTGCGGGGACCGGAAAAATCGAAGCCAAACACGCACTGCTGTGTGAGGCACACGCACTGCCATTTTTCCCTCCTCTCGGTTGGAATCCTCACGCGTGTGTTCCTTTGCTAATGAGTACAACTTTGTGGTGGAAAGCTCTCTCCTTCTCGCCCTCCCAGTGCGGGACAGTGTTGTGGTGTATCAAACAGCCAAACCGTTCTAATTGTGCTGCGGAAAACTCGATGTCACATTCGCCGGCATAACTCACCTTTGTTTTGTTTTTGTGACTCATTTGTCGTTCCTCATTTGTTCGCTTTTCGGCTACGCAGCAGCGAGGGAAAGAGCCAAGGAATGAAATGTTCCCTCCATCTGGGTGAAAAGTGGTGAAAATTGGCTCAAATTGGCCAACGTCGCAGGTGAGTCGCCTTGTGTCGGTGCGTTCCTTTCCCCCGATTGGCGCCATTCCATTCCGCTGCCTGCGCTTACTTCGCTTTCGAACGCTATGTTGCGTGACGCACGATATTCAAGGATTAGCCCATGGCGTTGTTTTTTTTTTTTTTTGTTTGCTGAGGAAAGTGAACGCGAAACCACAGGGATTTGCCGCCCGGGAGAAAGAATTCGTTCCGAAAGGAACGAAACATTGGGAAGTCACATGCCTTAGCCAAATTCCATTTCGTTTACTAATTTCTTAGCCTCCCCAGGGCCGTTGCGAACGAAATCGACCGTGAGGACCGGTGTTTGCCGGTCCAGCTCGGTTGGAATCGATCGTTTGTGATTAATTTGGACCTGTCTGAAGGTAAACCCCCAATAACTTACCGATGAAAGATGGTGCTGGAGCTTTTCCACGTGAGCCACGCAAACTGTCAGCCACGTGGCGGTACAATAATGTGCAAACTGTGTACAGTACAAGCAAAAGAACGGTTAGTTGCTTCTTCTCGATATGCAAACTCACCCGACAGGGCCACGAAGCGGCACGAGCGTAAGCAATTTATTTTGCCTTTTTATCTCGGCTTTCCTTTCCTTTTGCAAACGATCCATAATTTACCACCAACATTCGATCAGCATTGGTTGGTGTTGGTGCTGCTGACACAGTGTACACGCAGTGTGTCCCTTCCGGAAGTTCGTTGACCCGTTTTTCGCTTTTACGAGCCTACCATCCGGTACCGGGCACGAGTCCGAAACGATTTTGAAAGAAAAAATGGCTACAAAAATTGGAATAAATGTGCTGTGGAAAGTTATAAAGCTGAGAAAGGAAACATAACCAGTGCTTTGGCTGCTAGGAAGCAATCTTCCTACTGTTAGATGGTTGTTTCGGTGTGAGTTATTAGTGTGAAGGTCCGGAAAGAAACACCAGCACTACAAGTTTCAATGATGCGTCACTGTTTGTCTTGGTGCCACAATGTCTCCTTACTCCAAAAAAAAAAAAAGGGAAAACCAAGCTCTATTTCAAACAGTTAGCACTGGAGGCTGAAGCGTGGAATTGCAATCTCGCCGGATGGTAGCACGAATTTTGCAGAGCTTAACAAACACACAGCGCACAAGGAAGGCCCATTTTGGGAGAGCGAATTTGGCCTGGCCTTGGTGCAGCAAAGGCGGATGGAAGGGCAGGAAAATGCAAAAATCTCAACAAAACCCGTCCACCGCAAGCGTAATGCGAAAGTGCTTTAAATTTTATCGCTCCGCAAGAGCCGAGCGTGCGATTTCAAATATGAAAATTGTGCCCAATTTCCTGGTGGCCGTTGTGACTGGTCCGGAGGGGAGGTTCCCCAGTGGCCAGTGTACCGCAGCAAACGATCCTCGTTTTGGGGCTATTTTTTGCTTACTACTTGGCCTTCGCATTCTCTTCTTTGCTTTCCGGTTCGCATTCCGGTTTGCACTTGCTCACTCAATTTCACTTGGTGCCGGGCCCTACCGGGCAGCAATGGTGCTTTATCGTGGCAATTGCTTCCGTCTGGGGTTTTTTTTTTTTGTGTGTGACTGTTTTGTTTTGGAAATGCAGTGAGATGCACTTTCGTTCCACGATGCTCTGCACCGAGAGCCCTGCCCTACAGCTGCTCCGTGCTGGTGGTGGTGTGGATGATGATCATTTCCACTTCTACTGCCACTTTAAATTCATGCAAAAGTGGATAGTCAACATTTGTGCGAGCGACAGTGCACATTGTGATGGGTGATGTGAGGCACAAAAAAATCAATTTACCCAGTTTTGGGTGAAATGAATAAGGAGAAGAGAGGGAAAAAACCCTTTCAACATACACTTGGGCTGCTCTACGGGTACTTTTTATCTCCACACGGACTAGATTTGAAGGAGAGCACACTTTGAACGAGCTTTGTTAGCGACGCTCGAAACTAACGTTCCGAAACCGGTATTAATAAAGTTAAATGAAATACAATTTGCTCAAATCTGTACCGAAATTAAGTTGAATACATAAACTTTAAGTTTGAACAAATAAACAAACCTAATTTAAGGCATTATTTTTCTAAGGAAGTTTGTTATGACTCTGTTGGCAAATCATAGAGAGATAATCGGTTGTTTTAAAATACGTCCACAATAAGCTTTGCTTTGACTTTTTTTTCTCATTACATAAAGATGGGGTTTTAATTTCATAGGAAGTGGTTTATTCTTTATTTGGTCTTTATCCAGCAAATAATGAGAAAATGAATGATTTATTATGTTTTGGAGTAATTGATTGTGAAAACAACAACAGTGAACAACAACTCCACTTTTTTAATCACCTTGCTTACCATTAAGGTCCTTTCGTCCTTCAAACGAACTGCTGCTTCATTGCTTTATGCTTCCTAATAACCGATTTCATCGAGGTTAAACACACACACACACACTAAATCAATCGCGGTAATCGGTAAGGCCACCTTACACAATCTCAACTGCTCGACAGGACCGGACGGGCGAAAACATGATTAAATTTATAACTCAATCAATAACGCCGCCGTCGTTCTTGGAGCTGTTCTTTGGTAAAGAACACTTGTACACACACACACACGATCAAAACGGAAAGCTTTTACAGCACACTATTACACGCGGTTTTACAGCGTAAAACCATTCCGGTGGCTGATTGACCCCGCCGGAACGGTTATAATTTTTATGTCAAATATTAGTCCACCAGTGTGCCGCTACCGATGATATCGATCCGACACACTTAAGAACGCGCCGGCAAGTTTGATGTACGAGGTCGTGGAAAAGGCGAAACAAGCGCTTCAGCCCTGTTCGGCCGGCTCGGTACAATACCTGCGTGATTAACGGTTGGAAAAGCGGAATAAAATTACTTAATTGTACCTCTTGCGTTCGCTACGGGCAAGTTGAATTCATTAGCCCGCCAGTGCCAGGGTTAGGGGAAAGTCCGTCTGCCAGCAGCAGAGCAAGATTGATTACCTCCAAGTCCGCGGTGCAATGGTGTGGCCCGCAGTGTGGTGCGGAAAATTGTTCAGCAAAAATATGAAGGGTGAAGAAGAAATAAATAAATAGAATAAAAGTAACACTGCTTGCAGGCCACAAGCACTCCCAACATGAGAGTAGCATGGAGCAAAAAAAAAAAACAATCTCTACACATCCATTACACTCCCGCAGAAGGGCTGCAAAATGGCTCGCTACGTGTTAAGGAGCGGAGGGAGGCGGAGGGCAAAAAAGGCATTACTTACCCACCATTATCGTGATTGGAAAAGGGGAAAAGTTATGAGCGGAGAAAAGTGGCAGCGAAATAGTTACACGAAACAACACATCCACAAAACCAAAAAAAAAAGCCACACAATGGAGGCTCCTGGTGGCGTGTACACAAACGCAAAGGCACGGCGCTTTCCCTACCCATAAATCTACAATTGGAGTGAGCGCGTGGAAAATCCTGCCAGCAATTAGTGCATTTGCTTGGCAGGACAACGACTAGATCCGTTTGGTTTGGTTCCACGTGTGTGTGTGTGTGTGTGTGTGTGTATGTGTGCTTTGATGTGCCCTGTTTTTTCTCTCCATTGCAGCACGATTTACGTGTGTGTTCGGGTTCCCTTCCCACTCATTTCCCGCCGCTTCCCAACACACACCGAATTCCGCGACGATTTTCGGAGTGGTTTTAATTTATTTAAATTACCCATCACGAAACCCGTACATTAACACATAATTACTTCATTACATTCGCAGGTGAGGGGGTTCGCTGTGGAGGGAAAGGACATCACACACACAAAAAAAACGAACTGATCGTACCGAATGATTGTCACGAAATGGGCGTAAAGAATGCGCATACGGCGCGTATTTATTTCCACTTGGAACGATGGAACGATTTACTGCTCTAAAGGAAAGCTAACACAGCACAATGGAAGCTTTTTTCCACCGTTAATGAGCAGTACGATACGCGTGCAAAAGGGTACCCTGTTTGATGATGCATCGCATTTTCCTTTAGCTTATATAAAATTTACCACTCAAAATTGACCCACAATTTGACGCGAAGCACGCGTGTGTGTGTTGGTTCAATCCGGTCAGACAATAAAGCCGAGCAAATCATAATTTCCAACCATTAGCTTAACGGTACGGGATCAATCCGTTCTGGGTACAATTGAATGTTACTAGCACGCTTTGATGAGCATTCCTTCACTTTACGTTACTCGGTTGGTCCTAACGACTAGCGAAGGGAGATGGAGGGTTTATTTTTCCTAGTAAAATAACCCCATCAAACACACACACACGTCGTACATCGTAAATCGCAGCACAATTTTCGGCTTCACGCGATAGTAAGCCTTTCGCCCCAGCGCTCGGGACGAGACGGTCGCGTGTCGGTTCACCCGTCACCCCGGTTCGCTTGTTGTAACGGTTTCAATTCCACCATCGCCGCCACACGTTTATAATAAATGTGCAACAGCTCAAAAAATGGGCGTGAGTGT
>KB665633.1:351739-367367 GCA_000349065.1 Anopheles quadriannulatus
TGTTCGTGTATCAAATTCATACATTTCAATAAATTATTTTGGTTTGTTGCTCCCCCTAATAAACCCGCGTCACTCTCACCCAGCAAACGCTAATGCAACTTATCGAGCACATCAAAAACCACGAGCCATTTCTTCCATCGAATGAACCGATAACAGTCGCTTCTCAAAAAACATCGCAATCCCCGGGAGTAGAAGAACCTTCATCGTCAGCACAATAAAATGCAATTAAAGGAGGGAGCTAGGGGGCGCCTGTGGTCGGAACCTCAGTTCGTCAAAGGGCGGCCAACGTTGTCCGCTAAACGAAAAGGCAACTTTTCATAATGCAATACTTGAAATAAATTAGTAGCTCGCTCGGATTGCTCGGCTAAAGCGATTGCCGCGTTTCCTTGGACACAATTGCGGGGCCTTCCGGACCGCAAGGTTGATAGATTTTTCGGGAGCGAAAATTTTGAAAGCGCAAAAAGAAGTGAAAGCAAAAAGTGCTGTTGAATCTGTCGCCAAAAAACGATGAAAGAACTGAAAATTGTTGCAAATGGAAATGTTCACTCGGAAGGAAAAGTATAGAGAAAAAAGAAAAAAAAAGATAAAATTTTAAACCTCCATAATGCACAATCGCCACTGCAAAAAGCCAGCCAAGGTTTGAAAAGATGAAGCACACAGATAATAGTCAGTACATTGCAAGCGAACTTTCGCCACTGCTTTACGACCGAAATCTGCTTACCTCAACATAATTTTTAATTTTGCTCGAATAAAATTAAATGTTTCCCTTTTTTCAAAAAACTGACAACTTCACAGCGTCGGGTGCGGTGCAC
This sequence comes from Anopheles quadriannulatus, assembly GCA_000349065.1. NCBI lineage: Eukaryota > Metazoa > Arthropoda > Insecta > Diptera > Culicidae > Anopheles > Anopheles quadriannulatus. The sequence goes on from KB665633.1 coordinate 352,552, forward strand.
CGTTGAACGCACCGAAAAGGAGTGAGTCGGCAGTGTCCTGAAGCTGTGATGCTAGAGTATGGTAGAAGTTTACGGGTTTTTTTTTTGTTGTGTGCCACTACTAACCAGCATTTCATTAAAGAATGGACCACCATGACGACCGATGATGACGTTCGGTTGGGCTCATTCGTTTCAATCTAATTTACTTCACTTTTCGGCGAAGGCGGCAGGGTAATGTTGCCTTTCGTTGTCCTTTTCCCCCACCCGCGCACGCTGTGCTTCGTACAACAGCTTGGCAAAAGCGGCACCGCGTCCCGAGAGCCGAGTCCTAATGCCGGTTTATTTTACGCTTAATAAAAAGTTGATAGGAAAAATGAAGCAAATTTCCTTCACCGCCGGCCACCGGCCACCACGATTGTTCATTTTTGTTTTGCCTCGGCGTGGAACGGAAGCCGGAGGGCATTTGCGTGGAAAGGAAAAATCGCCCCAAAAATTACTTGTACAGGGGTACGAGGACAGGGAAGGAGGGACACATTTCTGCAAACAATTCTGCTCCATCCTCCCCCTTTCGCACAGGGAAAACCTTTCCGCTCTTGGGACGCTTGCGTGCTTGCTTTCTTGGGAGCCGTAAGGCAACCGTCCTGTGCTAATGCTCCTTTGGGTAAGGAAAAGAAAAGCAGACGAAAAATGCTTCCATCACCTCGTGGGTGGGTGGTTTCGGTGAGATTTACCCGGTGATGGTGAATATTCTCCTGCAGCCCATTCGGAAGCATCCCGAAAGTTGAGCAACTCTCGCCCCCCTCCAAAAACAGTTGCAATTTATATTCATGATGTGCTTTCATTTTTCACTTACAATTTCCGAAGCATTTTGCTACCGGTAAGGGCTGATGATGCAAGCCAGAACAGGTTTGTTCTCTCTCTTTCTCTCTTGAGGTTTGTTCTCGTGTTTGAGCCCTCCAGATGAGGTTTTGCATCGATGCAACTGCAACTGCACGTCGACTGCACGAGCGGTGAGTGCACTCACCATAGCAGTGCAGTATTTACCGAAAACCGACCGGCTGGGACGGATCATTCATTCACCGACCACCGGTGGTCCGTTGCTTCGCTCAAGGTTGGTGAACTCCTACTACGGTACGGGATCGGATCGCTCTTTTGACCGTGGCTAATGTGCGTGAAATTAAAATCGGCTACGCGTACGCACACACAAATCATAACCGCGATTGGTCCGTTGCCCTTGGTGAAGTGCGGTCGGGACGACGGTTTCGCAACGGTCGGGCCGTGCCGGGCTGGAAGAAGGTTAAAGGCGGACGGATTGTGCGCAAGACGCGCGTCCCTTAAATTGATTATTCAAAAAGCAGTCGACACGAGAATACTGTCCGCCTGTGCGATCGGTCACGGCTCTGTGTATGGTTGATTTAAATATCGGATTGCGGACGGACGGACGACGATGACGATACTGCCACAAAAGTAGCTGAGTGAAGTGGTTCTTTTCGCTGGCCGGGGTGACTGTGATTGAATTGCAAATCAACGTGGATGAGTTGGATCGTCTTTCCGCTGCCCGGGGCCGGAATCGAGTCGAATGGATTGATCGGTGATTTTGGCTGTTTATTGCCGTTTGAAGATGTGTTTTTGACGATGTATCAAGCACTAACTTGAGCGGGGGAAAATAGTTTCATGGCTTATATCTGTTGAAGTATGAAGTCGCTGCGTTGGATGTCAGGTTCAGTTACATTATTCTCAGGTCATTGTGCATACGAGAAAACATCAAAGGTACAGCTGCTCCTCAATGGAACATTTATGATTAGGGTTTCGATAAGGAATAACTTTATTGCATCTTGAAGCAATGCTGGAATTTCATATCTATTCTAAATTAGATGGATACCTCTTCACTGATATGAGATTATGAAGAACTGATGTGTATATTTTTCCAAAAAGATATGGCTAGCTCTTATGTCGTCTTTGTCGCTTACTATCTCAGAAATCTTGAATTCAAATTATTGACATAGCTTGAATAATTAATATTTATTATTGACTTAATTGTGTGGAGACCTAGGGCCGATTGGTTTTGTTTACCTCTTCACTTAATCTATTTATTCATACCTGTAATAATTCCCAATAAAGACATGATCTTCTTGGAGTTACACGAACTTGGGCAAAGTCGGTTCTCATACAGACATTGAACAAGAAGTCCGTCTAGATCCTCATAGTGTATCAATTTCGTCAGAATTTAGTGTAGGTTCAAGCATATACATCTATTCAGAATTTAATGTGGTTCTGGAGAAAAGGAACCTATATATTATTGAAATTTACTTCAAATAAATATGTCAACATGCCTGTTTCCATTAAAATTTTTTAACAAAATTGGTTCAAAATGAACGTTTATAAAATAGTATGAAGAACTGTTATGATTCTTCTTTAATTCTGCATGATAATAGCAAAAGCATAACAAAATAAAAAGAATAGTCCTAGACCCTTCTTAACCGCTAACAATATTCATGTCAATTTGGTTCTGCAAGACGAAATAATATCTCTGAAGCATCTTTACTGCTCCTACAATGAGTCACCCCTGTTTCCCGAACATTCGTTCGAACCATTCTCCCAAGAACCCTACCAATTAATCACAGCTTCCTTATAAAAGTCACATCACATCCGTTGCATCCATTTGAATAATCAATATTTTACTGCCACGTATCCATCACAAAACGTTCTCACCCGATCATACACACACTCAAAACATCATTTATTGACTTCGTCAAATCGTCCTGCATTTCGTCCTGCCTGTCGAATCAATTAATTGCACCCCGCACAACCAAGAAGTAGAGTTCCCATGACAATAATCGACCTGCGTACGGGACGACGCCCCGAAATGATAGTTGTCCAAGTGCACTAAAAACACAATCAATCCGTTGCGCCCCGCTGTAACGCGGGCCGATTAGTTCGGGTTCTTAAATCCCACTGCCCCTGCTGTTCGCATTCACGCGGCTCGTTCGGCTACTGTCAGCATGATTGAGGATCATAACTGCACGCACATAAAACCCAACCCCATCGGTAATTTCCGAGTATCAGGCGAGCGCTTACATTTTTGCACTCACCGGTGCTCGAATCAAAACGGGCTCGTGTAGAGACAGAAAAAAGCCGGTTGTCCGTCTTTTCCGTCCGTCCGATGGTGTTTTTTGTTATGATTTGGAAACAAATAAAACCATCGCCCCGGAACCCCGGCCCAGGAAAGGATGGGTTTTGCCGTCGCTTTGTTTACCACTGCCATTTCCAATCGACTTCCGGCCGCATGAGGGTGCAATCGTCTCGGGTAGAACGATAAAACCGTGTGTGTGTGTGTGTGTGCTGTGCACCATGCTCCATATTTCCGGAATCATAACCGTCGTCAGCAAAGGTTTGATGTCATCATATTTTTTCCCATCCCTTCCGTCGGCCGGTCCTCCGTCAGCGTCGGCCGGCTGGAGGGAAGCGAACGAGAAAGCTGACCTCATCATTCCCGGCCATGGAGCGGTACCCGGAGTTTTGCAGCGCTGTCACACGAGTGTGTTGCTGTGCCCTGTTCCGGAACGTTGCAACACCTGTGAATCACTTTTGTCACATCGTCAATCCTGCCGGCTTCATAGGTGCGTGCTAGAGTGTTTTATTGTTCGGTGCAGGAATTCATGCCTACCCTCCGGGTCACTCTGCAGCGATGGGATGGGAACACCTGCCAGAAGAGTAGATCCACACATCTACACTGCTGTGCATAATAGTTTGTTATGTAGAAGCTTTGAATCAAAAATTATATTATCGACTTGTTTGTAATATAAAAATGATTTAAATTGTATTTATCAGAGTTGTTGAATCGATGTGGGTTCAAGATCAGTTCTAAAACCGATATGAGTTCAAGATCAGTTCCAATGGCGATATGAATTCGGAATCAGTTCCAAGACTTTCATAGTTTCGTGATCAGCTCCACAACTGGATGATCAGTTCCAAGAATGTTAAAGGTTTCGGATTCAATTCGAGGATGTCTATAAGTTGCAGCATATATCTAGGAACTGTTTAGTTTCCGGATGTTTTCAAGGATCAAATTGTGTTTGGAATCAGTTCCAGAAATGGTATAAATTTAGAACCAGACCAACATGGGTACTGGTTACTGATCCAAGTATCCAGACCCTAATGAGTTCCAGATTAGTTTGAGAACAGTTTTGGTATCCCGATCAAGAGCTATTCAACTTTTATTTCAGAACAGAAATCGGGGGAATTCGGGATAAGTTCTAAAACCGCTGTGAGCTAAAGATCACTCATAGGACAGATAATGTCTAAGACATTTGCTTACCGGTAGAGGATCCGGATTGTTCTCAGAACAAGTAAGCGTTTGAGATCAGCTACAGGACTGGAATGGTTTGATATCAGTTCAAGGATCGGTATGGATGACACATATGGCTTAAGCACGTGTATGAGTGTCGGATCAGTTTCAGAGTCTCCATGGATTTGATTTTTTTTTAATACAATTAAAACCATTTACGCGAATTATTCTTCAAGATCTTGTATAATAAAAGCACAAAACCTCACCTAACTCTATTGCTATCGCCCTAACTGTTACGATTTGCTACTGTGATAGAGTGCGAATAAAAAAAAACTCTCTGGCCATCATCGGCTGACCACGTCCGTTTGCCCGTGGCTTTGTCCGGTGGGGGGCAGTTCAAACAAATAACCCATAAATCCTCGCCCCACGGCACACAACACATCGGGCAGTCGAGTTTCATCACATTCACAACAGTGACAACAAACGGTGAGTGAGTGTGAAGTGAAATATAAGTACTCGGTTTTGCTGTTTTTCGATTAGCCAAGCCGTATGACAACTTTTTGTGAGCATCAAACTACCTCCCGGGACAATCCCGTTAAGCAATAATGGAAGTGTGGACAATTGGACGTGCCTGCTACGCAGTGGTCCCCGAGCAGCTTGAGATGGGATGAACGGAGTGACAACAGCAAAAAAAAACTTCCTTCAATTGGTCTGTTTGCACGCATCACGTGCGTGGAGATCAAGCTGGACATTAGAGTTTGGAGGAGGGATTTTGGTTTTTTGCTGGTACGAGCGAGTTCCAGATCATGCAAACTTCGTGTCCGAGGGATTGATCCCTGCAAGGTAGGCACAATTGTCAATATCACTTTACCTAATAGCAAACGAGTTGTGTTTGTTGATCCTCAACCATGAATGTTGACAGAAGTGGTGCATTTTGATTGAAATTCCCTATCGGGAAGAAAGAAAACCCGTCCAGACTCCCAAAAGACTTTTGTGGTACTTCATAGGTTTTTTTTTGTTAAATCCCACACATTCTTTACAACTCCTTTAACGAGTTTTTGCACATCACAAAGGGTCAGACACACACACACACCCAAATGCTCGATAGCATACACACAGCATAGGCTAGAATTGGACCAGTCGGACGACCGTTCCGTGGAAGGGAAGTCGTTTATAATTCATGCCGGTGGCTTGTTCCGTCAGCTTGTACTGCTAATGGGTCGTCGTCCTGGCCGAGCCTACACTCTGTGTCCCGCTCTGTGGGCTGCTGTACTCGGTGGCTAATTATGTTGCTTTTCAGCCCGGATCACTCCAAACACTCTTTTGCTCCGGCCCGTGAACATTGTTTTTCCATTTTCTGTGGTTGTTGATATGACACGAGCAAAAGTTGGCATCAATTTGCAGACGCGTGTGATATGAATTTTCCTGCGAGTTTTTCCCCTTCCATTTTCTACACCGGCATGCAGCTGCTTTAGATTTTCAATTAAGCATTCAATTGCAGTGTTCGATTTTCTACGAATGTTATTTCCATCCTTCACGGCCTATTTTGAACCCGATTTGTGGTGGTTTTTCCAAAGAACAAAACCATTATCTTGTTGCTATTACACGTACTCACGGCTTACAGTAATGCGTTCCGGGTGGTGGACAGACAAGCTCACGGTTACAGTTTTACCAAGAAAACAAGCAAAAATACAGCGCACACACACGTAATTCTCTACTTCATTTCATAGAGCGCGCTTTCAACGCAAAAAATCGACAATTTTATCGCATTTTCCACATCACCGAAGTTCGGCTTCGTCCTTTTGCGCGTTCCGCCCAATCCCACTGTGATCCAAGTGTGCGTTGTGACAGACAACAAAAAACACCAAGCTACGCAAAATGTAAACTCTCACCGGTTTGCTCGCTCACAGTCATGGAAACAATTGCACAATGTGCCGAAAAAAAGCCAAAATTCAAACAGAGAAAACGGGTTGTACAAACGCGCAAGCGTATCGATTGCACGCAACCTAAATGTTTTGCTTTACAATGGGATTACATCGAAATCTTGGTAGCAGGAAAAAAAGCCACAATGGAGGGAGAATAAAATCCAACAAGATTGCAAAAATGCATTTTGCTCTTTGTTGTTTGGCACACATTTTTGTGAGGGTTGGAAACAGGAACGTTTCCATAGTTTTTGGTTTTTGTGATGGAAAAGGCTGTTTCTTTGCTGTACATGGAATTGTGGCTTTGTTACATCGGATCAAATTGTTTCAATGAGGCATTAACAGCTCTTTTTTGTCTGACCTCGATAAGTCCGAGCGAATCAATCAAATCAACGGTAAAGGATGAAGTTATGCACGAAGACTAATAAAATGACCGTCACATTTTATCGCGTAGTTATATTACACGCATAAAGCTAAATATCAATCATCAAACGCGACTGAATCGACATGGTCGATAAAGTTGCCTTTAATATTCGCACACAAAACGAGAGCCATCCAATTGGAAAAGAAATCCAATCAAACGCCGCGCGGAAATTCGTCGCTGTCAGTTCGGAAAATGATAATAAAAAATACCCCTTTTTTGAGCTAATTTCATTCGGTATCCATTTAGAGCGAAGCGCAGGACACTAAACGTTTTCATTTCAACTGATTTCAATCTGTTCCGATCGCTTCTCATCATCATCTTTCTGAGCCGAGCTAAAGCAAAACAAAGCTCTTTCAAAACGACCCAAAGACGCCACACACACACAGTCACCGATCCGTTCATTTCCGATTCTTTATCACGCATTCCCATGGCAGTCCCGGGGGCCGAAACTTTTCACCCAATGGTCAGTTTCCCACATCCCATCGAACCAATCCTTTCGTTCGAATCCGTCCGTGTCTACCAACCCGCTGCTTCAATCAGCACTTTTTCCGCCGGGGCCCGAAATTTCGTTGATTTGACGCATTTGTCATGCGGGAGTGCAGCGATTCTGGGGGCGCAAACCGTCTCCGTTCGGCTGCTGTGTGGCGAAATCACGCTGTGTCATCGTTGTGTCCTTCGGCGGCCGGCTCTTTAATCCGTTCCACTCGCAGGCTATGGTCAGTGGATGGCCTCGGTTTGATTACTTCGCCACTTGGCCAGTTGTGCGCGGACCCACGGACGACAGTAAAATCCCAAATCACGGGTATTCGAAATTTATTATCCTCTTGTTTCCCCTCTGTTTTGCGCTCCAGTTGCAGTCTTTGCCCGTTGCCTTCACAATCGGGCAGTGAAACAAAACCAGCGTCTTGTTGTATCTATCTCGAATGAATCCTTTTTTTGTGTTCTCCAACCCGGGAGGCCGAGATTACTGTGCGTCCCCTCTTCACGTTCGCGCTGATGTCCATTAGGCGAGCTCGGGTTCGCCTGAAAGTAATATCCTTCCCCCTTGCTGGTGGTGTAATAAACGAATTAAAACAACTCTCTGCCCGGGTCGCCTCGGTTAGAAGCGAACAGAATGTTCCGTTGGACATTGTGCGGAATGAAATTATTCCTATCAGCCATTTTTGCTCCTCACGGAGGCCTCATAACCCCACTTTCGCTCTCCTTTGTGCCAACGAATTGTACACTTCCGGAAGAGTGAGTGTGGGGATTCGGCCTCCCCAGAACCCTTCGAGGGAAGGCTGATCTAATTTTCCGAACAATAAGCATAAGCTCCCTATAATCATAACTCATAGCTATCGGTGACAAAATGGCCGGCTCTTGCGCCTCCCCCCCCCTCGTTTCAGTCGTAAATGCATATTCGAGATGATTGGGGGCGAGACAGTGAGCGGAAGGGAGAGAGTGAGATTTTTATTCCGCCCTGTAATGACACCAGCTCGCAATGGCTATCTATGCTCCGCCGTATTTATATGTTCCGTTACGGTCAGCTGGAGTGTCACCCTCTTCGATTTTAAGGGTCGGCTTGTGCTGGCTTTTAAGAACGCAAATGTTTTGCTCCAGGAGGGCGAAGCGTTATAAGGGAGCCCCTTCTTATCTTTATCACCAAAAAGAGGGAGAGAGAGAGAGAGAGAGCGGTCGATACGGTTCACTTTCACCAGTGGTGCTGGTGGAATTGTTTCCGGTGAAAGATAGCAAAAGGCTTTCTTCGCATCGGGGCCCTGCTCATGATGGATACTGTCAACGCACAATGGGAGGCTTACGGTACTGCCACTACACTACTTTGCCACGGGAGACAATCATCAGGGGAGACTCACTGCAGTGAATGGGCACTGCAATCAGCATTAGCGGTGCCCGTGGCACGGTGATAAAAGCAAAATATCATTAATTAAGAAATAATAAAAATACACATTACTGTAATGAAAATATGTGACTATGATATTGGAGGAGAGCATTTGCAGCCCACAAAGTGTGAGAGAGATAGAGAGTGATGAAGTGTGAAGGAGAGGGCTTTTAATTCCAGCGCTACATGAAATCGGAGCTGGTGTTGATCACAGCCCTTCGTTGATTTGATGAGCTGTGTCTGACCGGGTAGGGGTTTGTGATTTTATTTTGTAATTAAATAATTTGAAAGTAATTATTCATTTTATACTCACTAATAAAAGCAAACAGCTCACACAAAGCTCATCAATAAGCTTTAGATAAATATTTGCAATTCAATTACAAATTGCGAATGAGGTTGGATTGAAACGTGTCATCCAAAAGGTCACTTTTACGATCGACCGTTCAAATGATGAAGCCGAATGATCATTAAAATATTTATATCTAATTTACTATCAACCAATAAAACGGAAAACAAACAGTCGGTCTGTGAAGAGAAACCAATGAGCTCCAATAAGATTTGCTTGCCGCACTCAAATGCACTTCAGTTTAATTTCCAGTTATTTACCACGAACGGGTAAATCCTTTTGCCAGCTACATCCGGTGCAATAATTATGTGATCACACCAAAACACTTACTGCTTACGGTTCATAAAACCGTCCTCTATTGCACGTACGTGGCTCTATTGCAATTGTCCCGCTCATCTTTCCCTTCTTCGTTGTGGGTTTTGTCCTATTATTAAGTCGGATGGTTAGGCTGCAGGACAGAGACAAGGTAAGGCACCAGCTGACAATTCAGCGACAAAAGGCGACATCATTATCCGGCGCGAGTGAAACGATTCTTGCTTGAGTTGTATAGATGGGCACGTTTCGTTCGCTTTTCTGTGTTGGACCCGCTTTGCTGCTTGGATCATTTTTCCGACCAAGAGGGGTGGGAAAATGGAGAGAATAGGAGAAACACACGACAGAGTCATTTCACAGAGCAATCCATGGAATCAAATCCTTTTGTGCTGCGACATTTCTAGAGTGGATCCCTGTTTTCCTCCCCCCCATTGCATCTTGACATTGCTCTGTCCACCTTACACAAAAACGCACACACACACGACGAGTCACAACAAGTGTGGTACCGTGATGGAAATAATCACACGGCACTGAAAGATTTTATCCTTTTCATCCGTTTTTTTTTTTGGTTCGCTTTTCGCCTCGATTCGCCAAACGGGTTCTATGTCCTGTGTCGCCGTGGCTGTACCCGTTGTGCGGCAGCGAGTGTGTAAGCGTGCCTTAATCATCTCACTGTAACAAAGAGCTACTAATCTACCCTTCTAAAGTGTGCACACCCCCGTCCCCACAGCCAGCCACAGTGTGGTCGGTGAAAGATCGCATGCTGGAAAATGTTGGATCTTTTTCGTTGACTTCGTTTCAACAGTGGCACGACAAAAAGTGGCTATTTTCCTTGCCTTCCTTCCGTTCCCCGAAAAGTGTAGCGATACACAATCGAACCAAGGGAAGGTGAAGCCTTTTTGCAGGAGGTGTGGTAGAGCCAATGTGAAAATGAAGAAACATCAAACTACAGAAAAAGCTTTCTCGCTGCACGCTGCACGCGCTATGCATGGTCTGGTCAATGTTCGCGTTGGAAGCTTTGTTAGCGCAATAAGCTCTTCATAATGCTTTCGTTCGCATCCCTTTTCAGACCGAGTGTAGTGAGGCTGGCAGTCCAATCGATTCCATTCCAAAGTGGGAGCTATTTTTGAGTTTTAAAGGGGAAAAGGTTTGGAGGGAATGAACGAGAAGCATAGAAAACGGAACAGAAAATAGTTTGATTAGCTACAAGCTAGTTGTTGGCTTCATGCGAAATGTAGAGCTTTTTATCTATTTATTTGACATTGATATATTAAATGGAACTGTATTGCCAAAGTTTTGGAAATATTTTTATAATAAAAGTTGGATTTGAATACATTATTTACCATAGTGGCTCTCTAGTGTTTAAATTATATCTTTCAAGGGCGCTAGAAGTACAGTAGTTATTCAAGTTATTATTAAATTTAAACAAATATATTATTTCAGTTTAAGGGAAATTTATTCATTTATTAATTTATATTCATATTTAGTTCATGACTTAGGTGTACAACTAGATAGTAGATTGACTCTTCAAGATCACTATGAGTTATGTATTTCAAAAGCTCTTCGTTTGTTAGAGTTTGTCTGACGTGTTGGAAAGGACTTTAGTGATCCATATACCTTAAAATCCTTATATTGTGCTATAGTTAGGCCTGTTCTAAAGTTTGCTTTAATAATATGGATACCAACTCAAAAATACATAATTGAACGGCTAAAATCAATCCAAAAAAATTCACACGCGTCCTGTGGTACCGTCTGAATAGGTCTCGTAACGCTACTTATCCCTGCTACCGTACCAGATGCCTACTTTTGGGACTGGAATCCCTCGAACACAGGCGAATGATGGCTCAGTGCATTTTCTTACATAAGCTCATTAGTGGATTCATTGACGCCCCGTCCTTTTTCGAAAATAATAATTTTCAGGCCCCTAGCAGGAGTTTAAGGTCACGAGCTCTATTTAGAACTGATTACAGGACGACGGAATTTGGCTGCGAAGACCCTTTACTTCTAATGGTTAATGCATATAGCTCTTTATACAATGCTGTCGATCTTAACGTTAGTGTAAATAATCTTAGAATGATTCTTCGAGGCACATATTGACGATCAAGTTATTTATTTACATATTTATTTACCGTTTTCACTTTCGTCATAGGTACCTGTTTGTAATTCGTTATCACCATGTTTTGTAAGATGTTAATTTCAGTTAGGTCCATTACTAACCAGTGTATTGAAAAATCGAGAATTGTTATGTAGGCCAGTCTAGGCACGATGTCGTCATTAAATAAATAAATAAATTAATAAATAAATTTACATAAATAAATACATAGTCAATTGACCTTTTTCTAAGATATATCTTTCTCTTACTATTTTTACAGGTTAGCTACCATCTCTTTCTGGACAGTTATGCTCAGAATTACACAGTAAGTTCATTCAAGTAAAGACTTTTGCAGGAATATCCGGTTGGGATCATGCGTTTAATTAACTAAATTTAGACATTGTTCGAACACGAATTGAATTTTAATTTAACCAATCTTCCATCCTGCGCAAAAATAACCCTTTTCCACTCACACACACAGACAGCAAACTCCATCCACATCCTTCGTTAGTACCACGCAAAATTAGGATTCAACGTAATCTACCACATTTTGACATGTCATTACCAAGCCAGACAAGATCCAGCAATCGTGTGCCAGCGGCACGTTCGTGTCCCATTCTCTAGCTCCCATTTTTCCACCCCATTCCGCACAGTGGTGCAGCGCACTTTAAATTAAATCCTCCAGCCAGGAAGCAATTGTGTTGAAAAATAGAACAAAAAAACCAAACGGAAAACCCACACTTACTTGCCGACCATGCGCTTAGAAACATTGGCTGCAGTTCCTGTTTGCACCAGGAAGAATTTATCGTGGAGACAATTCCAACCATTTGCCGAACGGAGGATATTGCCTGCCCTGAGGGTGTTTCAAAAACGGTTCAAAAAAGGGCTTGAAACTTCTCCCCCCCGGAGCAGCAGGAGCAGCGAGTAAACAGTGTCCGGAGAGAAGCGGCTGAAAATCGATCAAAGCCGACCTCAAACCACGCAATGCGTACCAACCAAATGACAACTCGTGGACAATCGAACAATGAATGAGAGGGGAAGGAAATCAATAAAAACAATCAAACACAGGCACGGCTTTTGTATGAGTGTGTGTGTGTCTCAAATCGAAGGCAAAACCCTTGGTACCCTTGGCCGGAACACGGTCACGCACGGTTACGCACGGCACCCCACGCCGTATTGGCTTGAAAAGTCAACAAAGTTGGTATGTGCGATCGAACACATTATTCTACACCCTCTTCCGGTGCACGATAAAAAAGAGTACCGAGCAACTTATGCTAACGCCCCTTCCCTTCCCTCCAAGGAAGGTGTATGTGTGTATTTGTACGAGCCGAATCACATACCGACGCTTGCATTGCCAACCTTGTGAAGAACACTGAACGCACTGCAGGGAACTCCGGCAGACAAAACTCAGCGCCAAACAAACAAAAACGGCGCACAGTGTGTGTGTGTCGGCACGCTCGCTCCAATGCGTGGACGAGGAGTTTTCCCGGCCCTAACGACCGAAGGCGGGTGGAAAACTCCGCTTGTTTATGCTAGTGACAGTTTGCAATCATCCGAGAAAATCAGTCGCATGTGTGATTACCCGAGCAGCCCCGGTCCGTTTGTCTCGCAGCCGCAGCCGTTGATCGTAGCAGGCGGCAAACGAGCAGGCCGAAACGTCTTCCTCGTATGCTGCAACATTACACATCCGACAACGGTTATGTTGTGCTGCTGCTGCTGCTGCTGGTGTGTATATGAGGGATAGTTTCGGCCGCTTCTCGGTAGACAAGCGTGCGAAGACGACAACAGTCTGGGAGATGGTTAACTTTTGCGTTGAAATTGTTTTGCTTTTACGATTGCTCAACGACGCAGTCTGTACGGGTTGTAAATGTGTGTGTGATTCGCTTTTTTATTGTTATAGCAAAAATGAATCTTCTTTCTTAGAATGGTTTTTATTTATGGATTGATGTTTGTGTGATTGAGTGTTTGTTGTAGCATATTTTGTATAATATTCTTTAAATTTAGAAGATTTATCTGTATGAGATGCCTTAGATCGGTTCTTTTGACATTAAAAACTGTTCTACATAACAATCTTTCTCAATCATCCCTTACCAAACTAATTTACAGGGTTTACAGGGGTGGGAAGGGATCTCATAGTAGTGGGACACCTCCTTGAATCTTTCTAGTGGGAAGTGCACTTTATACAATTGAAATTGGATTCTATGGCACCCAATTTGGACATGCTCCTTCGAAATTCCTATTGGATTTGTCCAACAAGGGTGCCCAAGAGACCAATTTCCCATTTCAATAAGTTTATTTCACGTAGGAAAGAGTCAAAAAAGTGTCCCACAGCTATGAGAATTCCTGGAAAACCCTGTAATATAAAAAAACCCAATTGTTAATCAATGCTGAAAGGACTCATGGTGGTAATTGGGTTCTTTTCTATCTCAAAATTAAGACACAACTTCAAAAAGTGATCCAAACCAGCAAATAAAAAAAAAAACAGCCACAATTCTTATCCATCATCATTTCAATCAATAAGCTTTCCAACATTCTTCAAATTCTTATAAAAAGCAGTTCTTTCGTTTTTTACCCTATTTTCCTTTTAGGATTCATTACACACAGCGCCCATTGTTGCTGTGGCAGATTGCAAGCGTTTTTGTGCTGCTTTTCTGTGCTATTGCTACAATCACAATCAATTTTAAAGGCAACGATCCATCACCACCGACAAACGCTGGTTCTTAATTTTTGTTTTGTTTCACCCGTTCAACCCGGTCCTTGTCCCCTTGCGTGTGGGCTCCATTCCAAACCCCAAATCCCAAACCAGCACCGTCATTAGGCGAGACATCATTCATGTTGAAATTTAATTAGGATGTCTGCAAGTTTTCTTGCTCGCCCCGGGAAGAAGACGGGACCAAAAACCCTTAGACCACCAGCCAGCCAGCAGCAATGGGTTAAAAATGGAGCAAAGCGTACAACAAAAAACAAGTACCAGGTTCGTGTGTGTGTGTGTGGAAAAAGGGAAAAAGAGTGGAGGGAAAATCATCAAACAAACAACAGATTCTCCATCCACTCTGAAGCTCGGGCTCCATTCCGAAAGGATGCATTTCCCGGGGTTCACTGTTTTGCAAACATTTTGTTTTTCGTTTTGCTGCTCGGAAAAGAAAAAAAACTTTGACAAAAAAAATCCCAAAAACACACACACGCATACGTACTGTTCCTTTTCAATTCTTGCAGCATCCTTTATTTGTGTGTTCCTACAGCGAGGAACGCAATCTAGTAAGGAGCAACAACAGCAACGAGAAAAAAATGACGATTCGCATTGAATGGCACGACACGACGCAGAGAAACAAACACGAAGGACGAGGAAGAAAAAGAAGAAAAGAATAAGCAGGGAAAAAAACGCACGAAAGATAAATAAACAAACAATCTCGTTGATGACGATAAGGACGACTCTTCCCACCTAAAACCCCTACCCAAAAAGCAAGCGACAACCGACGAGCAACGATGGAAATGATAATGGAGAGCTAGGCAAACATAAACCTCCTGCACTTCTTTCCCCCATTTTGGTTCATTCTTTCACACACACACACAC
>KB665633.1:376548-396002 GCA_000349065.1 Anopheles quadriannulatus
AGGGGGTGTGTGTGTGTGTTTGGTTTTACGACATGGATAAGTGACAGAGATTTAAAGTTACCGTTGCGACGCACCAAACCGCTGGCTGGCTGGCTGGCTGGCTGCCTGGAGATCCTGGCAGGCGGTGATGACGGTGGTGCGTTGGACACGGTTGAGTTGTTGCTGTCGCAAACGCTTTGCGCGGTGTTGTCGCGCGCGCACCCATGGTTGCTGGGGCGTTTGTCCTGGGACGCGTTGGTTTCGGGACGGCCGGGTGGTTTGGTGGTGTTTGGTAATCTGGGGAAATACAAAATTGATAATTAAAATTCTGGTAAGGTTTTCTGCAAACCATTCTTGGACGCGGATGAGATGCAGTTTACAAGGTAAATCCCGGCTGCTGATTTTGGTGGAAGGTGGTAGTTGCTGAGCATTTACCGAATAAGTGGTGTTTAACGTATCATGTAAGTGTTCGTAGAAGCAGCATTAGCTAGAGTAGACGAGTAACATACTATGTGTTGTGTCTCACAAGTTCACAGAATACAATGATACGGTTTCTTGGGATGTCGTTACCTTTTTTTTTAGGCGACCATTTGATTTTTTAGCATCGTATTTGATGGAAAAATTCTTCACAAAAGTTGTTTTAAATATATATGTTCACAGAATATCAGGTTTCAGGAGCTGACTACTGAGGAATAAGGCATAAGAGATACATAGTTTGTCTATCTCATCATATAGAGCCTTCGTTTTTCAGATAAACGATGCAAACTGGAATATTCTGGAAAAGCATCGACATAAAATACAATTAATTGTACTTAGAAGGTTTGAGGTGTTAATTGGTAATCTAATGATAGTAACACCAGTTAATCAAGGGTTCGGAGGTGGTTCGGATTCACATATCGGCTGAAAGTTTAATGAGAATGTTTCATGCAATGACCGCCTATGGAGCACTTCATGTATTATATGTCTTTGCCAAAGTGTTGAGGTGTAGCTCTTGATCAGAATGTTAATAAAAGTAGTTAGATAAAATCAACATCAACCTACAGAATCTTCTGAACTTCTAGATTCTTTTGGAAATTCGATTTTTTCTATTCCTAACTTTTGAGCTATTTTCGGATCTTCTATATTGGATATTTTATTGGAGTAGTTTTTTCATCAGAACAACTTCTAGCATATTTAAATAAGAAGACTTTTCAAATGAATTTACCAACAAAACATGCAGGAGTTTTAGTCTAGAGGATCTACTCCCAAACATTAAAACAGTCGATGTTTGTAGCTTGGAAATCAACTCATATACCACCGAGCTCTTCTTTCCAATTGCGATCAACCTCAACAAACATTCCACCAAACGAACAAACAAATACCAGCAGTTGCATCTGTAGCTCTCCTGTTTGTACGCAACTTAGTTTCCAATTACTCCACAACTCCACTAGCTCCATGCTCACCCGGAACAAACCCACACGTGATGCAACAAAGCGTTTACGGTGCAAAATGCCATTGTTTTACATGCACCCGTTTTCTGTATTTATGTTCGCATGTAGTACAACTTTTTATTAAGTTATTGGTCGTTCGTTAAATGAAGCAAACATGCACACACACACACACACACACACACGCACGAACACGGATAAACGCTCCTGTGCAATCACAGACAATGATCCCAATGTGATGCTACTCCTGCTCTTTTTTCGTTCGACGAGCGAGGCTACATCCACTCAGCAGCAGCATCATTTCGGCATCATCCCCTTATGCCCTTATCTACCAGGATAGTCAATTTCTTGGCAAACACACAAACACACATACAAAACGTTCCCGCTTGCTAGCAGCAAGGGCACAAAACATAACGTTTCACCATTACAACTCATAAAGCAATGTATGACTTCCCTTCGCAGTAAAGTTTCTCCATTGTAAATCCATCCCACGGCCATACTCGATGCCTCGAAGGCAAGGCAAGGCGAGACAAGGGATGCAGTGTGTATTGGGTGGTTGGCAAAGCGGAGCAAAATCAAACATCATTACAAACTAAGTTTATTTGAGTACGTTAGAATTTTACGAACAATTGCGTCGCGCGTGCACCCTCCAAGGCACCCCTTGGACGATCCCAAGGCACCTGTAAACGCGCACCCACAGCGACAGAGCAGCAGGCAGACAGGAAGTTCGGAGCGCACCGGACGCGCGAGCGGGCGCGCAAAAGGCAAACATAAAACCATCTCTTCCCGGTAATGTCTTCCTGCGCTATAAATCTTCCCTCGCAGTTTGCCTTTCTTTTTCGTTGCGCGGCCCAGCACAGCCAGTAAGGAAACCTTTACAATGTCACACGACGCACACGATGTCGTTCGTGATGATGATGATGATGAGCAGAAAAGCAGATTCGTAAGAATGGAAACTGGCTGGCCCCGTTTAGAGCTCGATTTTGATTGACACACCCGTGACTACTTTTATCCTGTCAGCTACCAGGGGCTGTTCCGGGGGCTAATTTATCACCTAGGAAGAGGACACAGAAAAAAAAAATGGCGATGGATAAGTTTATCCTCAAACCACAACCCAAGTGCCGACCGAGACATACGCGGTATATCCGGTTGCCAAATTGAGACATTTGAGGCATCCCACTTTGGAGACATTCGGCAGACCATCCCGGCGAGTCATTCGCTCTGTCGTCGAACTGCGTTTAGTGTTGTGTGTGTGGGTGAATTCTGTCAACATTGTCACGGCAGGACACGACATCATGAAGTGGCACTTTCTGGCTGTCCCTGCCTGTGTCCAGCATGACTGTCCAGTGGTTGGAGATGGCAACCGTTTGTTTTTCTTTTGTTTGAGAAAGAATGAAAGAAAGACTGCGGGAAATTCGAGCTACCGACCAACTGCACCGCATTTTCGGACCACGGATCATCCATTTTCGTGGCGAATGGTGACGAGACCTTGAAGTGTTTTGTTTTCACTCCACCATGCACTCAACTGGAAGAACATGCTGGGTGTGGTTGTGTCTTTCTCGAGTGACCATGAAATATGACAGTTCTTGGAAATCGATTTAGGATATTTTTTTTTATACAAACAGAGATCTAGTAAAAGATTTACTTAGCTTAAACTTTACTCACAATCTTCCACTTTAAGAAAATTTTATTTTAAACAATAACTTTAAACCTTATTTCCACAAAACCAACAACCGAGTCGTGTCAATAATGCTATTGCTATTTTCGACAAGTTGCGCTCGCGTTTTAAAATTATGAGCTACGTGAGCGGTCTAACAAAAACTGCAAACGAACACGGAAACCAACCCAAAACGTAAGCAGTAAAACTGTGTGTTTGTGTATTCTTTGCTCACTTGCTTCCACTTGCGAACAGCTTTAGGATAACGGAAAAAACACTCCAGACCGAAAAGAGACGGCTTCCCGGCTTTCTGAGGAAACGATTTTCTTCCTCGGGTATTTCATATCGGGTACTGGAGAGGAAGACTGGCAAACACTTTTTCTTCATCGTTACTGTTCTTGTTTTGTTCATTCCCTTTCCCTTACAACACGCAGAAATAACCACTTGCAAGGAGACTGCAGCAGGAAATGCAGCTCACGTACTTATTTATGATACCGAGGGCGATGAATATTAAAGCCTGTTCGATGGTGGAGTTGAACTGTTACTAGCAGTGAGTTTGAAATAGCAATTGCCAAGGGTGGAAAAACACCTATTTTAAATAACTTTTTGGTTTTTTTTTGTATTTTTCAAACTCAAAGAGAAACTGTACAAATTCAATCAAATCAATAAAAACATAATTTTGAAAAACAACATTATTGAACAATTTGTAGTAAAAAATGCAAAGTTTTCATTAAAGATGTTTGAAAAGATGCATCCCAGAGTTACACTAATCTTCAGATTTATGTAGACTAATCCAAGGTGGCATTGAATTCCGTTTTTCAAATTGCACGTTAAAACCTTGGAATGTAGCCTCGATAAACACGAACATGATGCTTTGGTTGACGAACTCTCCAACAGCGAGTTGTGTAATTAAAACCGTATTTAAAACAATGTCTTGTAAACTAGCAACGAAATCATATGGGACAGTAAATAATCTCTATTTATAAACCCCATCAGTGCACAAAAGCGTCTATTTCTGGTGCTTATTATGCTCATCGACCATTAAAAAGAAAATTATAACCTCCTTTCGCATCTGTCTCCCGCTTATTGTGTCAGCCCTTTCGCATTAATCCTTCTGTCCATTCCCCCCGGCGCACCACACACACATGCTTGACAAACGACCTCAGGCTTCAGGCCCCGAACCTGTTGCGGCTACATCATTCGTCTGCCGTTGGGATTTATCCAGCCGCCGTCTGCCGAACCGAGGTTCCAAATATAAACTACCCCACCCGAGACCCAGCAAGGAGGAACAATCGTACGATGACAATAGAACCCGTAAGAAAGTGCGTCTCCACCATATCCCATCCTTCCCTGAAATGGCTTTTCAGCTCATTTAGCGAATCTAGCGCAGAGATGCGCGTAAATTGTTTCGCCGAGACCGCTGTGCCGCAGATCCAGCGCGTCAGAGGTCAGACAGGTGTCAGACGGGAGTCAGACTGGGCCGTGGGGCGCACGGGAACTAATTTCTGTCTCGGCACAGACCGAAAGGCGTAGCACTAAAAATAACAATTCCACTCCGGCGAAACAACCAAAAGCATCCAGCGTACGCGATAAAGTGTGTAAAATTGCCTGCTCCCGGGGCGTTTTGTAGCCCCGGTGGCCCTTTTCGGATTCGCAGGGCCACATCAGTCTGCTTCAAAATTAAATACGAAGGTTTTGAAGTCGGAACAGCTGAAGAAACAATAAAATAGCGGGGAGCGGGGATCACTCATCCACTCTACTGCCCGCGGCAGCGACAGTTGGTGAAAATTGGCAGAAAATGGCGTTGCGATGGCAACGGCAATGCACTGCAGACGGACGATCGCAGGCCGCGGGCGATCGAAGAGCGAGTGGAAAACGCACAGTACGGGAGGAAGGCCAACAAATTCTACAACCGCTTTTACTACGGAATTCGAGCGGGTTTTTTACCACGCTCTTACTGCCCCCTTTCTCCCGAGGTGGAATGTTTTGCGCCCGCTTTGCATGGTTCCCGTGGTTTTGGTTTTCGTGCTGCTGCTGCTACTGCTGCTACTGTTGCCGAGCATTGCGTGGTTGAGTTTTTGGAGTTTTGTGATTTATTTATTTTATTCGTTTGCCAGGAAAAAGGAGTAACACTTTAAAGCATTGTTGCTTTTAGTGATTGCTTTAATGATTTCAAAGCAGTCAGCAGCGACCAAGCAGGTCCGGGACAGGCAAAGGGCTTTGCATTAATCAGTGTTTGTCGGAGAGAGAGAGCGTGGAAATGTAAAATTGGAAGGCAAAAAGTTTGTGCCTCAATTTCGGAAGAGTAACTTTATGATCAAGATGTAGGGCAGGCAGAAATTCTTGAAAAGTATTAATAATTAAATAAGGCCTTCCAGCAGCAATCACACAAAATTTTACTGTTTAGGATTTCGTTCTTCGTTGTCAAATAACCCTTTTGTCGCGCCACTCCAAGCAGTCATAATAATCTGCACACAAACCTTCAGAACAATAGCAAGTCAACAGTAAAGCGCTCCAAACAATCACCATGCGGCACGTGGCACCGTAACTCCTTCACTTTGTTTCGCACGGCATCCGGGCACGAGGCCTTCGAAAGGATTTGTGCGCGTTTCCCCCCTACCCCGAACGCGTTACTTCGCGTGCCAAAGCCAGCGCCTTGTGGCAGCCAAATGTGTCAAGAGTGACAAGCTTTTGACAGATTACACGTTTCAAACCTACCTTCCGCTGCCGCCTGCTGGTGTCCTTCAAGGTCTTCTCCGGCACGGAATCGGAGAACTTTTTGTCACCTCCATCCCGACTGGTTCGATTCGCGTGCGCGCTTCCACACACACACTTTGAAACTTAGATCGCACTCAAGATGGGATGCCTAATTTGTGGTTACGGTGGATGATGATTATGGGCACAGCCGGTTGTGTGATTTATGAAAGCCGCCGGCGATACGGAGCTTCTTGGTGTGGAGTTTGATTCGGGTGAAGTTTTGGGCAAAGCTTTGAGCATGGCGGAGTCGCATCACTTCCAGCGAACGGTTTATCTTAATGTCATCTAAATAACTGGTCGTGTTTTGAGTTACTGCTCGTGCGGATTGAGTGCTTGATTTATAAAAACAATAACCTATATTTGCTTGCTTGTATTCATCCAACTTTTTCGACTCAAAGGGGGACCACCCACAGGTGGAAGTCCTTAGAATACAGCCAAAACCCTTGGAAAACCCTGTGATTTGTCCCAAAGACTTCAGTGTGGCTTAGATATCGATATAATATATCGATGCTATCCTCAGAAATATCAATATTTTGGATTCGGTGAATTTAGTGTCTTAAATATTTATTCAACTAATTTTTTTTGCAGAATTAGTGTTATGTTATATTATGTTTCCAATTTGTTTCTAAAGTCCTCATTGTTTTTAGATTGTACTTTACATAGAAATGTTTCCATCAAGTTAATCTTCTTAGGATACTAAACCATAATACACTTATATCTATGTTAATACAGGGTTTCCCACGATTTATTGGTCAGTTCCCATGATTTTTTGGTGCGTTCGCACGATTTTTTGGTCGTATCCCATAGATTTTTGGTTCGTTCCCATAATTTATTGGTATTTTCCGATTGGATATCAATACAATTGGACCAAAAAATTCTGGGAAATGTCCAAAAAATCTTGGGAGCGCACCAAAAAAATATGGGAACCCACCAAAAATTGATGGGAACCGACCAATAAATCGTGGGAAACCCTGTAATACGCTGTAACCTCATTTTAAAGGTCTATAATTTACCCTCGTTATATCTTAATTTGACTCCTTCCTATCGGACGATAAGCGCATTAACTCCATTGCCTCCTTTCACTTTCTTCTAATCTTTCTCCCCAGATGTGCATCAAACGAGCGTGAGTGCCGACACCTTCGAAGCATGACTGCCACCTAAAAACCACCGTGAAGAAGGAAAACTAACTCGATCTCCAACAAAACCAGGCGTACGATCGTCAAACTCGTCATCTCTCTGGAGGCAGAGAAAGAGCGAGATTTGAGGCGATATAAGAAAACGCAACCACCCAACACACACCCTCAAGAGATGATGGCGGACTTAAGTGGCTTTGTGGCAAATTCCCACCACCTTGAGCGGACAAACCACCACGTCACGCTGGTGCTGCTCCTGTCACTCACCCTACTGCCCACCGCGAGCAGCTTCTGTCCGTCGCTGTGTACCTGCGAGAGCGATCGCAATCTGCGCACGTCCTGCATTAACGCGTCGCTCGAGGTGGTACCGATCCAGCTCAACCCGGACGTGCGGTACCTCAACCTGACCGCCAACCAGATCACCAACGTACACTTTACGCTCGCCTTCTACTATCAGCTCGAGTCGCTCGACCTCTCGCACAATCGGATCGATACGCTCGGGTCGAAAAACTTCGAATCGCAGGAAAAGCTGCTCACCCTCAACCTCACACACAACGTGCTGCCGGCGCTGCTGAAGGACAGCTTCCGGGGGTTGCGCCGGCTCGAGCTGCTCCGGCTCGGCGACAACCAGCTGGAGCAGGTCCATCCGACCGCGTTTCAGTCGCTGGTGTCGCTGCGCCGGCTCGAGCTGCCCAGCAACCGGCTGGTAAGCTTCGAGGAGGGTGTGCTGAGGCCGCTGGTTTCGCTTGAAACGCTACTGCTGGCCAACAATCAGCTGCTGGAGGTACCGTACGGCGGCAATCTGGAGTACCTGCGGTCGTTGCGCCATCTCGACCTGTCCGGCAATCTGATCGAGTTCGTCGCGAACGACAGCTTCGGCACGCTGCACCAGCTGCACACGCTCCGGCTGGCCGGCAACGTGCTGATGGAGCTGGACTGGAGCGGTTTCAGCGGTTTGAGTGCGCTCCAGCTGCTCGACCTGGCCGACAACAATCTAACGGTAAGCCGCTTAACCGTCCTCAAAGGGCGCCTTCGTCTTTCGCTCGATCGCGCTCCTCAGCATTGATTTGAAATTCAAATTAGCGTAGTTTAATAAACCATCTCCAAGCTGCAATTAAATGTGTGCGCCGTGAGATACCGTTTCGAAAGAGGAAAGGTTTCTCTGCCCTTTAAGGGAGGCCTGCTTTGGAATGGTGAAACGCGTGAAGAAAGCGATACCATTTGTTGGACAGTTGACGTTTCGCCCTGGGTGCATATGGTTCATCACGTCATTGGCCGCGCGCTCGATGAAAGGCGGCGAACGTATTTGATTTCAAAATAGTCAAACCGGTACCGATCAGCTCCAGCCCAGGGCTTGTGATGGACATTTTTAAAAGGAGGAGTGGGGCTTGGAGACAGAGGGTGGTCGTAAATTAAGTCAAAGGAAAGGATTAATGCACCACGCCACCGGTAGGGCGTGTGGTAAAGTTTAATTTGAATTCGATACGGCACCGTGGCGCTTATGCATGTGGATTTAAATGCTTCGAAAAAGAGGAACTTTTTGTTATTGTACTGTTTTGGTTGCCTAAAGCTACAATATTGTCTTAAGTTGTCTTTTCCTTTGACTTTTATAAGGCAGCGGTTTGAGGTCGCTTTTACTATTTTATATCTTAAAGGTATTAAAACCTCGTACATTGTGTGATCCAACTGCTTTTTTTCAAGTTTAAGAATTTATTCATTAATAAATCTTCTATTTCATCCTCTTTGGTACAACGACCGTTGGTGGTCTAGGCCAACCTGTCATAATAATAAGGAAAATGTAGGTCAAATTCAATGGAATTTAATGTAAAATGCATTTGACAAAACCTTGTTTGAGCCTCTAAGCAAAGCATAATACATCTGTAACGCTTTCTAATTAACGGGTCTGTCAAATTACAACGTGATGCAAGTTAAATGGTTTTATAAAATACAAAAACAATTTTTTGTTAAGTTGAAAATTGATTGATTGATGAATGTACCTAAAACAATTAATAGAATCATTGCCGCCAAATTTTGGCTCTAAGACATCAATTTTTGATATAAATTGTTGCATCTACGTACCTATTTTTGTCTGTGAGTCAACAATTTTAGACTTTTGTTGAAATCGTGATGAATTTATTTAATTATAAAACAGATTTAAAACAACTGTAATTTGTTTTAAATGTAACACCACAAAAAATACAAAAACAGTATAATTTGATTGTTTTTTTTTGTGTAAAAAATAATTAATTTTTGTGTAAAAAATAATTAATTTAAATCAATTTTAAATCAATCTATTGCTCCTGATATCACATCGCAACTTTAATCGATCCATTTAAACTTTCTAAATTGGCATAACAATTGTATTTTTTTTAATTCTATTGCTTTACTTAAATTCAATCATTTTAAAATAAGATTCTGATATTATTTTAAATTTTGTAAAAAAAAGCGCTTAACTTACAGTCAAAAATTGATAAGCAATGTCAAAAATTGATGCTTTAGAAACAAAAATATGTGAGTTAAAAAAAATTGTGGCAACGGCTGTAATAATACATAAAGGTTATAAGTAAGCAATTGGACCACCGTCAAAACAGACTTTTCAATGTACAGAAGGAGTATTGTTTTGTGTTATACTACTGATGTTACAAATTTATCTGATACACCATACATTTCAATAGTTTTGAGTCCCAAAAATCGATCATTATAGCCGGCGGTGCGGTTATACACTGCAACGAGGGTGAACTATTCCTCCGGTGAATTATTTTCACCCCATTGCATCCCATCATCGATTGCTTTTGGCTTCCGATAATGCTTATGACTTATTTCCAGTTCAAACTCCCCTCCAAAGCTTTTACTATCCCTCCCAAAGGGGTAGCAATTTTCACTTTCATCGTGCCCTCGACCATCGCTTTTTACACTTGTTGTTCTGTATCTCTCATCCAAACACACACATACAGACCATCCCGACGGTGCAGCTGGCGAAGCTGTACAACCTGACCACGCTGACGCTGAGCGGCAACTCGTTCGTGGAGCTGCCGCCGGTTGCCTTCCAAAATCTGTTCCAGCTGCGTGAGCTGCATCTGGACCGGCTGGATCGATTGGAGCACATCGATACGAGGTAAGTACCGCCCAACGTGCAACTGCAATTCGCTCCGCCTCGCCGCCGGTCGTCCGTTATGAAAATGGTCGGAATCTATTGACTTACTGCACGGTACTGCACGGTGTTGCTATCGATGTTATCTCGCGCTGATTGGTGATTGCGGAGGAGGCGAAACGATCGGTTCTCTCTGAGGGCGAGAAGGATGTAATAAAAGCGAGCACCCCACCCAAGCTGTCATCAAACGTTCGTAACGATCGATTCAAGATTATAGCCCCTTTTTTCGATGCGCGAGAATGTGGCATGGCATGGCAAGAGAAAGGGCGCAAAGATATCTTCGCTGTGAAGTGTGAAGGTACTTTCATTAGCGAGCGCACTCGGAATGTGAATTTAAGCGCACCGTCGCTCACGTCTGAGCTCACTGCTTGCAGTGGCTGATGAGGTTTTAAATTTTTATAACCATCCACAACACAAAGCACGTATCCTGTATCTATAGCAACGGTGATGGGCAATAGAAATGCTCCCAACGGAGGTTTCACTTTGATGGTTTCATGGTTTCGCGAATGAGTCATTTCGGCGTTGGTTTGGAAGTTAAAATGCCACCCTGTTTTTGAAAAATTAAATTTTAAGTAGACATTGAAAAATGCTAAAATTTAGAAGTTTATTGATGCATACTCATATAATTTGATTGTTCTATAATCACGTGCACAGTAAGAAGATTTTAGTTAAAGTTCATCAAACGTAGAAAATTTTCATTACTGCATGGTGAATGCCTTGGTGCAATAAATTCCCAAGCTAGCTGCTCATCTACTGCCAAACGAGTTCACCTGCTCGCTGCTCGTATTTGGGCAAACTATTTTCAAAATTAAAATCAACCCCCAGCCCCACGCACGGGTGATGCTATTCCTGCACGCACACCCGACTCACGCAACGGGACGGCAGGATACGCAAAGCATCCGTTGTCTACGCCAGCAACGCTCTTCACCCATGGCAACGAAGGAAAGAAAGCGAAGCGGACGGCAGTGAAAGTTTTGCGCTGCGTGTAATTTGGTGTAAACTCCCCTCCCCAAATAGTATGGTCTTCTGGTTCTGGTGGGCAAAAATAGCAGTGCACAAAGGCGACGAAACACGCGTGCGATAGTTCATCATCAGCACGACACGGCAGAACAGAACAATAGCGAATTGCCGCTAATACCACGCCACCATGGTGGGAAATCGCAGGCATCGAAATTTAGCTATTTTTACGAACTCTCCGCACGGGTACGTTGTCGGGGGAAAACACACAAAAGGGCCAAAGGGAAGCATTTGCATTGTTAGCTCTGTGTGTCTGCAGCTGCCAAATGCCAGCGCGAGGCAACCGTGGGTCGCTTCCGTCTTGTTGGCGTAAAAATGGAGTTTGGCACGATCTGCTGAGAGCCGTTGACAGTTCCCCGGGCAGGGAGCAACACATATCCTTACCCGTACGGCGCGATAGAGGAGAGAAAACTATTTCTGACAGGTTCAATATATTGTGCGGTCTGAGATGCACTTTTGCTTGAGCGAAGCGAGGGAAATAAATGATAAAAAGTTGAAGCCACTGCTGGCGTGATGAGCCTCGAAGGAGCATAAAGATCGTTTTCCGAGCTGATGGTTGAAGAACAATCAACTGAAACAAGACATGTGAAGGTTAAATGCGTGATTTCATGTCAGCGTCGAATGAACTTCATACCAACAAGCTTACAGGCTACCATATTCAGTAAACGATAATCCGTGTCTTTAAATTTGATGTGAAATGAAGTGCACGACGCTCATCCACCGGTGACTCAGAAAAGGGAAACATCCAGCTCGTTGTTCCCTGTTTTTTTTTTTTTCTCATTTCAATTTCAAAACCGCTTACCATCATTTTACTCGTTTTAACACAAAAATATTCATACGTTTGGTTGGAGTATAACAAACAGGCGCGATCATGTTTTACTGTACACGAAGCGTACAAATTGCAGCACCATTAACAATGCTATCTTATGTGTACCAGCCACAAATGCTTCCATCCTGGCCAAAAACACCAACCATTCGCTCGATTTACCATGTGCGTCGTAAACATCGTTGTTGTAAGACGTTGTGCATTTGCATTGTAACTCGCAGCACTTCATGGGCCTTGTGGGCTGTGTAGGTGACAGGGACAATCTTTCCGGGCCGGCCCGATGCGCTTGGAGCATGTACCGGGTGGAATAAAATCAAAATGAAATGAGTTGTAACAATGAACATGGATGAGTGTTGTTGTGTTGGGGCGCAAAAGTCCCTGTTGTGGAGGCGTGTTTTTTGAAGAGGTGGATAACTGAATCATATACCTCATTAGCTGAGGTCTTGTGGAGTATTTGATAAGGTACTTCCATAAATTATGCAAGTAAATATACAAAATCTCTAATGTACCAAGAAGCAAAGGTGTACAACACATTCAGGCATGTAAAAGAAACTTTAAAATATAAACTTTTCATAAATTTTATAGTGATGTGCTAGCTGAGTCGTAATGATTGAAAGAGTTAAATTTTTACAGTAAATGAACTGAGTTGATGGAATTTTTTTAAAATTAATTTGCTATTAAACTCCTTCTGGTGGCCAACAACTCACTCATAGTGAATTAAATCATCACTCAATAGTGCGGTTATCCCATGAATTGAATTTCATTCATTGAATCAGCTCTCTACGCTGACTGATAATGAATTCAGTCGCAACACTTTAATTAATGACGCAACAATAACAAAAAACGTAAACACTCACTCATAACGAATTCAATAATTCTTCATTTCAAACTTGGGAGTATAATCTTGTTTTAGCTCACGTAGTCGAACAGGAACTCACTGTCTTGTAATTCGTGAATCAAATAACTCTTTCGATAATTGAGTCCTGATGAATCATTTAGCTGTTTTGATTCATTTGAGAGTCCCTCGCAGCTAAGTCATTCTTTTGTGAGCAAAATAGCTTTTTCGATGGCTAAAACCAAGATCTTTGAAAGAGAACAGGTCAATGCGCTTAGAGTAATTTGACAGAAAGCCATGGGAAAATTTTGACAGTTAAATTGAACATTGTTTATGTGTAGCGATGGACGTTGCTATGGAGTGAATAAGAGTTTTGTTCAACATTTTGCACTCATTTCCTGTTAGAATATTATAAGAATTAGAATCCAACCAGAATATTACACGACTGATACAATCCAAGGATCTCTTTTATCATTCGTCGCCGGGTTAGAAGCAGAAGATGATATGCTTATTGTACTTGTGTGTGCCGATCCGATGTTTCATTTTACTCTCAGTGTTTAATTGAAAGCAAATAGGACTTCTTTTAGCCAGTTGGAATATGTGCTGGGCTGTTTTATGCCTGTCAAACTTTTCGTTCTTCCAGCAGGACCGTTGCAAACGGTAGTGATTCGTGGTCACAGAATTGCAAACAATAAAAGGTTATCAATGTTTTTGACTACAGCGTAGGCTGCAATTACTTCTCCTTACTCTCCAAAAGTGAGAATTTCAGAAATTTAACCAATATCATCTTTCCAATAGTACATTCGTCCATTTTTCCGCGTTAACTATTAGCCGTTTGTTTGTAAACTTTACTTACTTTACTCTTAACTTTACTACTTAATAGGATTTTACTCATTCATTCAGCGATGAATTAAATCGTTTGTGAGCTCAACAGCTCTTGTGCAAGTTAATTACTGATGAATCGTTCAACTCTTTTGATCAGGCAGCTCGTTTCAAATAATTATTTGAGAAAAAAATCTCGATCAATGAAGAACTTATTCGCACTGAACTCACTCTTAGTCGACTTAGTCGACTCGATCTAATTCGCCATTCAATCCTCAAAATTTACCCAGAATCAGCTCTTACTAACTCGTTTGCTACATTTCCATAACTCCATTTTACAATTATTAACTTTCTTCTACCTTTACCTATTCTCTCCCCTCCATCCCTTCCTGCAGAGCCTTCATCGACAACACACACCTGCAGGTGCTGACACTCGACGACAATCCCTCCTTTTCGACCCTCCCGGTACGGCTTTTCCACGGCAACCCGCACCTCATCGACATTTCCATGCGACGAAACGCGCTGCTCACACTGGATGCGGTGCAGTTTCCGCTCGATCGGCTGCAGCGCCTGAAGCTGGCCGGCAATCCGCTCGTGTGCAACTGCACCATCCGCTGGCTGTGGCGGCTCGTCACCGGCACGCTCGACGACGACGACGGGGACGATCCGGACGGTGTGGCTTTCCTCGGCAAAGCACTAGCCGATCATTCCAACATTACGACCGTGCTGCTGATCGACAAGGACGAGATTGGGTGCGATCTGAACGAGGACGGGCTGGTAACGCGTCGCATACTGCGCAACATGTCGGAAAGCGATATCAACTGTCCCGCCCATCTAGTAACCGTGTTGAGCGTGCTGCTCAGTCTGCTACTGCTAACGCTCGGTGCTGGCGCAGCAATCGTCTATCGGCGCAAAACTCGCGAGCGCAAAAAGATTCTCCAGGAGCGCAAGAACGTGCACGAGCGCATCGTGCCGCAGAAGGTGGACAAGCTCGAGCTGGAGCGATATCTGGCGCAGCAGGTGCTCTCGAACGATTATCGCGAGCTGCGGCCGGCCTGTGATCTGCCGGTGCGGTACGACCTGAAGTATCCGGACCAGACGGCCCACCAGCTTGCGGTGGCGCCCGACGTGGATCCCGACTCGGACCATTACGAGAACATAGACTACCTCCAGCATCAGCGTGCCCTGGGCAGCTCGACCGCTTCGAACGCTACCACCCAGTCGATCATTACCAATCCCTTCCACCAGCAGCCACCGAGCCAGTACCACTTTCTGGCCCAGGGGCAGCACCCGGCCGCTTATCAGACGCACCAGCCCCATCACCACCACCATCACACTCACCACCCGACTCATCATCATCCGCATCCGCATCATCAACAGCAGCAGCAAACGGCGGCAGCACCAGCGATGACGATGCAGCATCCGCACAAGTACGCCCACCATCAGCATCACCAGCACGCCGGGGCGGACGGTGCTGCCAACAACAGCAACACCCTGCCAGTGCCTCCCGGGCAGCGCAGCCTTAACAACTACTCACCGAACTTCTTCATCTACGTCCTCTACTCGCACTTCATACTGCTGCTGCTGATGTTATGATGAGGTGCAGGGCATGGCGCTGCAGGGTGTATGGTGCGATAGGGCAGGCGCGTTCTCACGACGCCGCTCCTCTCGTGGCTGGCTGTCAATGAAGCAATTCAATCAAACTCTCAAAACAATCGATCGAAACCGGTGCTGAAAGGTGTGTTTATGTACAGAATGTGTGAAAAAATCGATACAATTTTGCTTTCATTTTCCTGTTTTGTTTGAGATTTTCCCAAGTTGACGTGTTGCTGCATGTTACTCATGCAGGCACGGCAAGGCTAGTAAGACATAACAGCAAACTGCAATTGTACATTATATGGAAACTCCCATGGCAACACTCGTACTAGACTAATGTTAACAAACCCCGTACGTAAGGTTCAGATGACTTGTTTTAGTTTTTTTTTCTTCTTCGCTACAAAAAAAATCGTTTAAATGCGCCATATTAGATTAAGATATTTTGTTTTTATTAACACGCAATCGTACTGTAGGATGGGTAAGGAGTGTCCCAAGAAAAGTCTTTTATTGGTTGCAACTGTTGATATGTTGGCAGCTAAACTTGTTTCTAATTGCATTATATGATCTGATTTTTTTACTTCTTAATTTATCTTTACCTTCTAACCTACTCTATATACTTGAGCCTTTACTCTTAGGGACCTTTTGTTTACTTGCAACTGTTTATTTCGTGCTTCATCTGCTAAGCGTTCCTCTGTGCTTCCTGTTTGGCCCTACACTAACAACTTTTTGGCAAACTTTTCTGCAAAATTAATACCTTTGTACAGTAGATAGAGATAATTTATATTTTTACAAACAACAATTACGGAAATTCACGAATAAAAACACGAAAATTCATTCAAAAGGAGAAAACAGAACACACTAACCCACAAAATGTACATCGCGAAAGAAAAGGAATAAATTTGATAATTGAATGAAACAAGAAATGAGGAAAAAGAATGTTAAAACAATGAAAACAAAATGCGATAATCTAATAAGAGTAAACTAAACAATGGATAGCGCAAAAGAGAGTTCCATTGAAGTGTAAAGAATCCTTCTTTAGTTGTCTCCAGCAGCATAAAAGAAACCACATTATATAAGCCTGTTTAGCGGAACATTTTTTTACGAAAACAAAACATGTGAAAATTAAAAGCAATCATGGAAAAAAGAAAAAAGGTTAGAAAAAAATAAAACATTTGATAAAAAAAGTGGAAACTAATTGAACAAAACAAAAAAGCGTAAGAAATGTGTAATACTATTGATAATATTACGAATATGTTAAACTGAGTTGTTATAAGACTGAGCTAGTAGGAGAAAGGCAAATAATAAAAAAGCAAACATAAAAAAAGGCTACTGAAGAGAAAATAAATTTGACTACTGAAAAATGCGAATCCAGCCCAACGGGTTTCCACTTAATTGTGCCGGCGTTCCATCCATATCCGAAGAAAAAGCTATCGTTTCCGCCCTTCAACTGGTTCGATCGTCCATTCCGATTGACTTTGAATTGTTCACTTTCACAGGCAGCCGCACCCAAACAAACATCATCGAGCCGCCGGCCTCCGTTTGATGTTGGGCATGAATATTTCATCATCCGGAATGGTTAAGTAGTGCAGGACAGCACGAGCTTACCGGTTTCCGTCTTTTCAACGTAATGGGCGGAGGAGGAGGAGCCCTGTTTACCTGAGAATATTGTCTATCGTCCTACCTGATTGAAAATGCACGTGGGCTTTGGGGCAAGCTTTGACAAACATCGCCTACTTTCTGGTGCAATGGCTTCTTCGTGGGTTCTCTTTGGGACTCCAAAATGATCCAAATTGCTCCTTGTTTATCGTGGAAATAGTAAATAAAGGGTGGAGCTTTTGTTTCTTTCAAAGGGGAAGGTACGGTTGAGAAAATGATTCATTATATATTTATCCGATTCTAATGTTGTGGGAAATTTTAAACCACGCTGACCGTCACTGACTCGCGGCACTGAAGTACTGAATAAAACATGATCCACGACAGAGGGTCAACATCGTAAAAGATTCGGTTAGAACGTCGCTTTGTACGGTGACAAATGCAACGATTTTGATTGTCCGATGCACTACCGGATGCATGTGTTTGAAGGAGGCGCTACATAAAACAACACGAAAACGTGATACTAACATGACCAACGTGTTTTATTTATTGTACTGCAAAGCTAACGACGAGTAAAAACAAAGCAAGCTTTCTTTAAAATTGTTAAACTTCATCCGCACGACCTGTTAAAATAAAAAAAATCGTTAAAATCGTAAACAAAAAGAATTATAATCAAATAATTGTAGAATTTCATGTCATCATTTCTTCATTCGTTTCGTCCTTCTATTGTTTAAATTTTCTTCTCCAAAGTAATATTAAATTAATTATAAAATATTATCCATGTTATCACATTCTTTCTCAATTTCCCCAAAGCATTTTCCTTCATTTCCACAAACCAATTTCCTTCCCATAATCGCCAAACAAAAAATGGCGCCAATATTTCATGCACGCCTCCTTAGATAAACTCAATGCTATTAAATGTTAAACTTTATCTCCCCAACCAAACCACCGTGACCGACCAACATCGGTGCAACGTCCTTCCCCTCCCCCTCCCAAGCAAAACAAAAGAAACCTTACGCCACCATTTTGGAAACTGGTGTACGGCTGTGTTTTGGGTGGAAAATATTGCACCCATTTCGACGGCTCCACTCGAAAGTGTTCCGCACGTTCGATTCGCCCGTTTCAGTTTTAAGTGGTGCATTTTAAGACGCCATACCTTAAGCACTTCTCAATGCCTCCCCCTGAGGTGGAGAAGGTGGTTGGTGTGTGTGTGTGTGTGTATATAAAAAGCGATGTTTTACGTATGTTACACTCAACGAGATTCACCGTTTACGACTGCTGCACGATCGCAGCGAGCCGGGTGATGGTGCAACAAATGGGTCTCGTTCGCGCGGTTTTTACGTTCCCCGTACTGTGTTCTCAAACCACCTTGTTGTCGACTGTAGTGACAATCGGTCATAGAAAGACGGTTTATAACTTGTCAAAATTACAGCCTCCGCTCTACAGCAGAGTGCATGATACAGGCAGAGGATGGGCGGTAAAAATCAAAATTTTGATAACAATTCCAACTTTTACGACATTATGCCCGTATTGCCTTTAACGCGCCAAATAACGTAGCTTTAGCGTGTGGGGGAAAAGATGGTGTTTTTTGTTCCTTTTTTTTGTACATCCTCCATTCCTGGGTCGGAAGTATGAAACCGTTTTCGGGTGAAGTTAACCAAAACCAACGTCCATTGCTTTCCAACGAACCACGGCACACACAATTCATTGAACGATGGCCTGACCCCAACCCGTCCCTTCCCGTTCAGTCGCTCGTAAAGTCTCTCGTTGAACTGAATTCACGGTGGAAAGCAAGCAAAAAAATGTCCAAATATTTTGCTGATTGAAGTTTGCCAGCAACGATCGATCCCATACAGAAAGGAAAGTAATTCGGAAGTTTTATGATTTTTTATGATTTTTCACGCGACAAGATTGTGGGGCGCAAGTTTCGTGGAGTTTCGTGGTGAATCGTGCCGGATGATTTGGTCATCGTTTGGTTCGTAACTTTTGCTGGACCCCTCTGGACGGCCCGAAAGTTGCAGCTCCCGCAAACGCTAACGCCATTTTGATTATGCGCTTAATGATGGTGGAAAATTTGGAAGGGAAGGATACGCGCAGTAAGCTTCGGGGCGCAACGTCGTTCGGCAACCTTTTGCGTCCATTGAATTAGCCGGTGGAGCCCGTTCCGTGGGGGGGGTAAGGGTTTATGAAACGGTGCACTTAAAATTTGCTTTGCTGGAGTTGAAGCTAAATAAAGTTTGTCGAGTTGCATTCCTGTTGTATCTGAAAAGGGGTAACAACTGTAACTAACAACTATAACTGTATCTAGAAAGAATTCGTATTCAATGGTGAGTGATGTTTACTGGTCATTTGATTGGAAGCAGTACAGTAACACAAGTAAAACAAACATAACGATTTAGGATAAATGCGATTTTTGAATAAGTTATTTTACGTGTTTAACATGTCGAAATTCATATCATATACCGTTATGCTTCAGATTACGGACATTTGGCTGTTTGTATTGAATATCCTAAAATCTAGGCACTGGTCATGCCACTTTTAAATTTTGAGATAATTGCCATGATGTACTTTGCGGTCTTGGCCTGCCTCAGGAATGTCCGCTCACGGTCTCGCGCCTTCGTCTGCCAGTCCGTTATCCCGGCCTTAATGGCGGACGCCTCC
>KB665633.1:400206-411449 GCA_000349065.1 Anopheles quadriannulatus
ATACAACATTCGTTCAAAATTATAAATAGTTTTTGAATCGAATCTAACAACGTACCATTTTATAGCTTTATTCGCTGATAAGCCCATTTTTTCCTAAACAACCAATGCCTCCTAACGGATGAAAGCTCGCCGGACTCATTTATTCTTCCATTGCCAACTCCTGGCTGCAATGCTTTTTCACGTGATTAGATTGAAACGCTCGCTAACGCATGTGACGCGTAAATTACATCCATATCTACGGGATACTCGTGCGATCTAATACGATCACCAGCCATATATGATATTCATCCCTTTTTTATCGAAACGCAATCTTTTGCACACCCCGTCGGTTTGCAGCCTAAAGCAAACATCAATCAACCCGCAACTGCAATCGACACCGTGCCCCACACTTAGAGCATGATTAAAAACCCGGGAAACCTTTGCCGGTCCAAACACACCCGCGTGACTGTATGTTTGCTGACCGGAAACAAAAATATAAAACCTCTCATCAAACTAAAGTTGACTACCGCACGGCCGGACGTGATTGAACGTAAGAGGATGGACCCGCTGGCAGTACGGGTTTTTTCCCATTTCGCTCGGGGAAGCTTTTTCAATTTGAGAGGAAAAAGAGGATGGAAGCAAAGGAGCCGATTAGAAGCGACTTGGTTCGATTGGATGCCACCTACACTGCCGCTGCTAATACAAGTCAGTGGTGGAAAAAGCAGCAGCAGCAGCAGCAGCGCAAAATGCACGGGCAAAAGTGGGACCGTCCATCCGTTCAAGGATATTTGCCCGCACGCTCAATCGATTCATCTCAATCGAGCCCGGTCAGGATGTATAATTATTACGCTTACGAGCATATTGCTGTAAAGCGTTTTCCGCTCTAGTTTTTCAGTTCCTGTTTTTGTTGCTCCTGTGTGATAGGGGAAAGGGTATTCCCGGTTCGCGAATAAATTTACAAAGCTCAATCGATTGGAACAGCGGATCAGTTCATATCAAACGAAAACGGGTGTAAGGGGCATCGAGGTTTGACCGCCTTTGTGTACGCTATCGGGCAGTACCGGTATAGCAGATTGAACGATAATCGGTCAGTTAATAGCGTTTCTCGGTGAAGCTTTCCATCAACGTTTAGTCGAACGAAGCTTATGAATTTACATGTAAAATGAATTTTAAAATCCAAACCAAATGATTTTTCATACTTTACAAAAATAAAATTGAAAGGTAGACTGTGGCATCGCCGGGAAATTCTGAACAAATTTTGACTTTTTTACTCCAATAAAAAGCTTTTCTCGTGGCCTCTAGGATATCATTACCTTTTTGTTGCAACCATGCACCTCCAACTAATCGTTTGATGCCAAAACTTGATTGATTCGCTTCAATAAATAAAAGAATTACAACACATTCCCCGAAACGACTATCTCAACTAAAAGGCAATGCAGTAGTGATGGGCCATCAGAATGGCACCCACGACTCGGAATCGCTTCCGAGCATTGCTACTCCGGCTCCGATTCTGACAAATTCAAACCGTCGATTCCGCCCGGAGCCGTCAGAGCCGTCCAGAGCCGCTAGTCGGCAGCCGGAGCCGGTCGGAGCTGTCCGGAGCCGTCTGGAACCGTTGAAGCCGTTGAAGCCATCGGAGCCGTCCAGAGTTGTAACAGACGACTCCGATGGCTCCAACGGTTCCAACTGCTGCAACCGGCTCTGGACGGCTCCAACGGCTCCAACGATTCCGATGCCTCCGACCGGCTCTGGCTGCCGACTAGCGGCTCCGGACGGCTCCGGACGACTCCGAGTTCAGAATTTGGCTCCTACCTTCGGGAACCACTTCTTATTTTGGCGGAGTCATTCGGAAGCGATTCCAGATTTTTGTTGACTTTACCCATCACTACAATGCAGATTACATGCTGCCTGATACTCGTACCAACCTGTACCCCCAAAAGCTGTTTGATGTGCGCAACGGTAATCTGTCAATGTAAAATATATGTTACACAACCAAAACAGGCAATCAAACAACAGGAAGGATTGGAATAGGACAATACCACAACGAACGGTCCCAATATAAATTACCAAACCGACCAGATCTCTCCCACACAACAATTGGCACGTTGGCGCATGGGATTATGCCGTGTCATCTATCATGTCATGCCGGAAGCGTGCAAGGGGATGCTTCAAACTGCGGTCAACCGTCAAGTCAAGGCAAATCATCGATAAACGGCGGTCGGGCGGCGAGATTAAAACAAAACACTACCCTAGGTACCTTGCACATGTGTAAAATCGAAAGGGAATCCTTGGCAGAGACCATTTTCCGCATGTAAAAGTCTAATTTGCATTTCCCATTAGAAAAAAAACTAAACCAAACATTCGCAGTTGACCTGCTCACTTATTCATCCCCTCAGTGGAGTCCTGCAACGTTTGTCAAAGGTTCGATTTTAATTAAAAAACAACATACACTTTGGATAAACGACATTGAGAGGGCTGTTTAAGGTGATCCTCTTTCTTTTTATTTTTTTGGTTCGAAAGATAAAGCCTTTTCTTTGTTGCTGTTTTTCCCCTCCGCTAACAGACACTTAAGCCGACCGTATCGAACTTTGCATGATATTGACGCTCACTCATCCCACCCTTCGATTGACTCCTTGCACGCGAGATGACCTTTGACATGGCTAGGCTTTCATGACAAGGACGGTCCCCCCCCCCTCCAAAAACCCCTTCCGCATCGTATAAGCCTAATGAAGGAAAAGGCCGTTCCATTCAAAGGACACTTTTATTATTTCAAATGAAACGAAAAACGAGTCCGAAGCCACGATAAGAAAGAAGCCGGCTACCTACCGCTGACCGCCCAGTGTAATAAATATTTATGAATGGCTAGATTTTTCCTCCCCCTTTCCTTTTCATCCCACCCCCAGGGGGGAGAGAAGTATCGGGTTAAGGACCTTTTTGTCGAAGCTCGCCAAAACTGCCTTCTTCGGGGTGCGTTAGAAGACACCCGCGTTTGCGTTTGAAACGATCGACCGATTGTCCTTGTCTTGCTGTGTGTTTTAAAAGAGAAAAAAGCGAAACGATCCTTTTGGTTTGACATGGCAGGATTTTCATATCGGCATATGGCAGTGGCAAGGAAAATTTGAATTTCCCATCCCCCCCAAACAATACATACACTTTAAGACTTCCCAATGCCGAGGGAAAAGGGGTCAGAAAGGCAAATCTAATCTCCTTCCATAACAATAGCCAGGCCCGGTCAAACAACCCACCGTGCACCGTGATACCGGAAGCGATTCGATTCGGATTTGTGTGTGTGTGTGTGTGTGTGTGTGTGTGTGTGTGTGTGTGTGTGTGTGTGTGTGTGATTTTCTAGTTATATTTTCTTCTGTTTAGCAGCAACACCGTTCACGTTCACTACTGGACGTAGCAGACATCAACTGGCCTGTTTTTTAGGTCCGGAGCGTCCGGTTAGGGTGATAAAATGGGTAACAGTAACAAAAACAACACAGCGCTACCGGTTATGCAAACTGCTTTTTGAACAGTCTTCCCACCCCCCGGGTGCGGTCGTCCTCCCCGGTAGTGATGGTCATCTTTGGGCCACCCGCAATCCGGGCTCTTCTGTGCCGTAACGATTTGTCTTATCTGACCCGAACCCGCCCTCCTTGGGGAGAAATGTGTTTTCATTTTGTTGTTTTTTTGTGTGCCTGTGTGTGTTCCTACCCCTTTTCTTCTTCTGCTCGACCACCTTAAGCTTAACGCCAAACACTGTTGCCAAATGTAAGGAGGAATTGGGAAGGTCGAATCGAAACATTGCGCATATTTATTTCGCCCGTTAGGCTTGGCGGTGAATCAGTTTATCAGAAAATCCGTTTTCTTAATAGATTTTATTGAAACCAAAAAAAGGGGGGAAAGCGAATGGTTTCATTTGGCCAGACGATGAATATACCAGGCATTGGAGCATTGAAGGTAGACAACACATACGACGTTAAAACCGACAACTTGCTTGAGGCAAGGGTTATACCTTTCCAACAATCTACGGGGAGGGAAAATCCTTTTTTTTGGAGATGAGATGATAGTTTAAGATTTTATGAATTGCTCTATTCCTTCTCTACGGAGGGCGTTCATATGCACGGAGGCGTCCATTTTTTCTCCGCTGGAGATCAAGATCATTCCACCAGTTGGGGTTGATGATGTCCAAATTGAAAGGTGCGAATCATTTGTTGGCTAGGGTGAGGCAGTTGAACGATATTCAAAGCAAAAATGAGAGAAAGTTTAAAAGTGGAATTAATAATTTACAGCTCACTGCACATGGCATCTGGCCATCATGGAAAAACCACAATAGATGAGTTTTAGGTATTGAAT
The DNA here is from genome assembly GCA_000349065.1 of Anopheles quadriannulatus. Taxonomy (NCBI): domain Eukaryota; kingdom Metazoa; phylum Arthropoda; class Insecta; order Diptera; family Culicidae; genus Anopheles; species Anopheles quadriannulatus. Next base: position 404,524 of record KB665633.1, read on the forward strand.
GAATTCGACACTCTTTCGTAAGATACAGCTATTGATATGCTCTTCGTGTTAATTGTGTTGTGTTTTAAAGTAAGATAATGAAGAATTTGCATTTCGTTCAATTATTACTGTAGTATACCATATGAAGGCTTTAGTTCATGAAACCAAAATTCTGAGGAAAAGAGGTTCTAAGATAACTAAGGAATCAAAAGACAAGATATTGAGTTTTGTGAGAACTTCGGTATGATAGCTGGTCATGTCTTCGTCTGTTCTGTTCTGCTTGTGTTGGTCCTTCAATTTGGATCTTTTCTTTCATTATCGAGGACTCTGTCTAGAATTGTCTGGCAAATGGTCTAATACTAGTTTTCGTAAAGAACAACTGAGCATATATCTGTAGTATCTTTTCATATTTTGTTAGCTCTCGAAAATGTCTGGACTTTACCATAATCCAGAGTTCGCAATAAGCACGAAATCCCTGAACAACGCATCTTCAGGTTTTGCTTCTAACGCTTTCTATATCCAAGTTGTAGAGTCAAGCACGAGTCTTCACCATGTTCCTTCTGCAATGAAATGTTGGATTCTCTATTCTAAAGAATTAAGATGAAGCAAAAAAACATAAAAATATGAAAATCATAAGACATTTCATGTGCTTTCATACCTCGATGTCAGTACAACAATAATATAAAACTTAAACAATAAAAGTATTACTTTGAAACGGCTCAAACGATCCTCTTCGTTCCAACACGTGTCCGAAATTTTAAATTATGTCATTTAAATTCTAGCCCGACCACAAACTGCTCACCGGCGAAAGGTTGCCTCTACATCTCCACACGCGAGTTGTGAGTCACGCACTCGGAGAATTAAACTTTAATGCTTATTACTTATATTTCCTTACGTACGTGCGGAACCTACAACCTATAGTATAAACCCTCGCTAGCATCCTCCTAAATAACGCACTTTGCTCACTAACGATAATGGGGCAGCGCTCTCCGTGTGTCTCTGCACCGACATCTTGTTCAGTTTTGTGATAAGTGAAATCATTCTGCCTGCGCACCACCACCAACACCACCCAAATGCGGTTGCTTGCACCGGTTATAATGTGCCGTGCGTAAGTGCAAACGGCTTTAAACAATATTTTACCCATAAGCACCCAGTGGCTTCCCTATCCCGGAGCAGCGTCAAACACTGCGTACAAATGTTACATTATAGAGCCATCTAGTCTGGGTAAGGGGTCGAAAACAGGGCACCGAATCAATTAAAGCCGGAACCGAGCCATACTCAGCCGTTCCGTTTGCCATCGAACCTAGGCTTTTGATGGAGTGCTTTTAAAGCTTTCCAACAATGTTTGCAATCGTAGCCGTAGATTCATTTCATCCACCAGCAGATGTAACAGCGGAGTACAGCGTCTTTGCCTAACCTTAAAAACCATCAAACCGAGCCTTGCCCGGGCTACCGAACCTTCGTCTCGTTTGAACTAGGCGCAAGCATTTGAAAACGTTTTGTGCATTTCAAACGCACAATCGGAGAAGGAGGCTCTGAGAACGTAGTCGCACCCGGGAGCAGGCTGGTTGGCTGGTTGGCTTGTTAGTATGTTGTATGTGTAGCCTTCCCACACCTACTGCAATGCGCATTCTTCGCATTGAGAAGCAAAAGAAAAAAACAAAAACGCACACACAAAGACGCACTCTCGGCATGGGACGAGGCTTAATGCAAATTTATTGTGGTTGTGCCTTTGGGGCACTGTGCTCCCGGCCTGCCGACCGCTTCAATGAGCATACTAATGTGCACTTCCCTTTTGTAATGCAATCCCCATTACATAGAGCAACTCTCAACCCTCCGAGTCGATCTTGTGCCGTCGGTTTTTGCTCCAAATGGGTTGATTTTATTGCACATCAGTCCTAGTAGAAGGGGCAAAGCCCCCTGAGGGTCCATTGCACTTTGCAGATTGTCCAGGCGTGTGTTCAGATTTGTGCCAATAGAATGGATGAACGTTTCCTGGAGGCAATTTCAGCCATGATCCAAGCCGAAACCACTTTCAACTACTCCCTTCCCCCGGGCCAGCCCTTGTGGGGACAATAAGAAAAGATTGCAACAAACTTTCAACACGTCCCCGAAACCCGGCAAACGTTGACGATGCTGCCGGTGTGAGCTCATTCGCCTTTCAATATCCATCAGCCGTTTGATGAGAGAAACGAAAGCCCCGAGGTTGCAGAAAGCGTTTGGCCAGTAAAAGGGGATCCCGTACGCCGTACCGTACGGTAAGCTAGAGGGCTAATCAAAATCATGTGTGCCGTTCCCATGATACTGCCAGCGACGAGCCCCTGTAGGTCAGCCACGGGAAAATGAAGCCATCCCAAGTACGAAATGCCATCGAGGTACGGACCAAATGCCATCACACACCCAGTTCATCCGTTTGCCTGGGTTAAGCTATTATTTCCGTCTTTAATCGCTTCGTGTATTAATTCGTGCAGACGTACGCCCATCGGTGACACACTTTCCTCCGTCGGACTGCAGTATGTCCGTGGCAGTGTGTGCAAGCGATGGGAAGATTTGCACCGTAAGCTTACCCTGCGGTGGAAGCACCTTTGACCAGGAGGGGGTTCGTTTAGTTCTTAACGATGCTCGTTGACACCAATTTATGAAACGTCAATTGAGTTTTTAATAATAAAAAATCGTGATGCAGGCTTGCCGATCCCACACACACAATGCAACTGCTGATGGATTATGGGACGGTAAGTGTAGATCGAAGATAAGAAGGTAGAGTTTAAGGTTTGAATCACTCAAAACATTATATTACTTCATTTACAATAAAAAATGGCTTTAAATGAACTAACAACTACAACGATAAGTGAACGTATTACTTTCAATACAAAATAAAAGAGCTATTGCTGCTAAGGTGGTGCTCTTGGACCAATCGAACGAGACAAACAACCACGACTCTGTTCGATAGGTGCTCTGTCAGCTGTTCGATATCTTATAGACCTGTCATGATGCACTGCAATAAGTTTATCTTTTCATCTCGATAATGGAGCATTTTCATAGTTTAAATGAATATCCATCTGCAGGGGGAAGATTCAACACATTATTTACCACTTATTCACATCAATTGTAATATAAAATCATTGCAATTTAATATTAAAAATGTAAACAAACGTCCATGCCAAAACACATACAGTGCATACACATGCATTATGTACACATAATAGTTTTACATGTTTCAAACCTGTATATTTTATGTTGTAACTGATTATGTAGCATTACAACAATTATTGATAGCTATTCAAAATATTTTGCACGCAATTTTAAGAAGAAAAAAAGAATAACTACGTAAACAAACTTGAAAATGTTCTGAATTGAATTATATCTATTGTAGCTGTGAAGCGTTTGACAGCCAAGGTACTATAAACACAGGTGGGTATCGAACATCACAGACAGAATCAAGTGACATGTTCGACGTTTGTCTGGTTTGTTTGTTTGTGCCTGACAGTGCACCTCCATATGATTATATGGGTTTGTTCGAGTCGGATGTCGTGTTCGATAGATGCCAGAGCGCAGCCTAATTCTTCATCATTTATGGAAACAGCACCTCAGTTTCAACTGTAAAACGAAATTATTAGCTACTACGGCAACTTCTTATCAAACATTTAACTTATTCCTTCATGAAAAGAGTTTCAAAACATACAATACAGTACTAACAAGCAAAAAAAAAAAACTCAACCGAAAACGTGTAAGTTACACCCCCTTTGCAGCACAATAAAACCATAACGAGCGTTTATTAACGGCAATTTCGGTTTAAATATTTATGCCCTCTTTCAGCCCGCAGCAACTTTTGTCCGGAAGCAACGTGCACACAGCTTGCTGCTGCAGTACTACCGCCACCATCACCACCACCATCACCATCACCCCAATCGCGTATTATGTTATCTTTATTGTATCCTGTAATTGAGCAGAATAAAAGTTTTCTTAGCTCCGGTTTTAATCAAACTTTTACACCGTTGCGCCAGCACCTTTTCTTGCACCGCACTGTTGAAGCAAGCTGCCCCGAAGGCGAATAGTTAAGCGTTCGCTGTTAGGTGCAGGGAAGTTGTTGCAAAAAAACTGCCAACATTAAGCGAAAAGGATAGCTCTTGCTGCGGAGCATGCCCCGCGGGACATTTTGGAGGGCGAAAAAACCCCGGGAGTTGATGAGTGAAGCGGTGTGTTAAACGAAAAGCGGGAGAAGCAACAGAACAGAAGAAAAAACTGCTGTACGTCTTATTACACCTTTTGGAAAAAGTCCTTCCTCTCTTTCTCCCTCCGTTTGCCGAAAGGGATCGTGTCGGCGTGCATCATTGGAAGTAGTTAGACGAACGATTTACAGCAGGGTTCGCTTTTTCCTCCCCACCGATGGCTGTCTGAAGGTGTTTAAAAGAAAATCCTTTTCCACCAGCACTGCAGCTGCAGCGACTGGTGCTTGAACTGCGAGCTCTAAAAAAAAAGGAAACATCATTGTAATATCGACAAAAGAGCGCGAAAGGAGCTGAAGAGATAACATTTATCCATTGCAAGACGACACCTTTTTTTTGGGGAAGGAAAAAAACGCAACGAAAGCAACAAAGCCCGACCAGCAATATCCAACCCAAAACCTTGGTAAAAAGAATAATAAAAATAATTGAGTTTCCATCATCAAGCGTCATCTTTTTTTCCCTCGCCTACTTTTCATCGTTTTCCCTCCCTAACGATGCTCGCTGCTGTAGTGGCGACCACCGTGCACAACCGGAAGGACCTGATGCTCACCTAGCGAAAGGATTCTGGCCTTCTGGTCACTTCTGCTCCGTATGGAGCTTCCTTTTTAATGAGTTACCTTTTTCCTTTACCTTTTCTCACCATCTCACATTCACCTTCGCCGATGGCCCTGGTGGTTGGTGGACATTTAAACAAAAAAAAAAAACGCGGAGGATAATTTCACGTGGAAATTGTTTTCCTCGGGGTTTTTCCCCTACTTTTACTTTTAATTTCTCTTTCACCCGGACCCTTGTTCTGTGAAGGCTTAAAGGCTCCAGTCCAGTGCTGCTTCACCGACACCTTTCACCGTGCCAAGGCGCTAAGGCGAAAAACGGGGTAATAGATCCTGTGTGTTGTGTTTCCTTCGCATCCGTTTGCTTTATCCTTTGTTCCGGGTTTTCAGCTATATTTTCCCTCCTGTGTGTGTGTGTGTGTGTGTGTGTGTGTGTGTGTGTGTGTGTGTTTTATCCCTTACACTTCGTCAAAACAATCAACAGTAATCATTGGAGGGCATTTACCTGGCGTTGCTCTTTCTATTTTGTTTGTGCAATACTAAAAGGGTAAGCAAGACTCATCCATCCTTCCTTCCGGCTGCGGCCATTCATTTAATCCCACTGATCCTGCACACCTGCACCCAGGGGGGGGGGGTTTGCGGGTGCAACGGCTTCGCCGCGTGAAGCCATCATCCACCAACACGGTGCGTGTTTTTGTTACGCAGGCGAAGGCGCACCGCCCTCCGCGGGCGTTAAAGGCGATGCAGCAGAACAGAGTTCGTTTTTTTTTGCTATCTAAAGGTGTATTTTTGTTTCTTTTTCTCCCCTATTTTTTTGGTAAGGCACTATAAAACACTATACTTCAATAAAAAAGGAAAAAGTTTCCCCCTTTTTGCACAACAGTACCTAACTCACATCGGATGAAGGGATCACGGTAAAAGGGGTGACGTATGCCCATCGTGGGCTATTTCAAAGGGCCTGGAAGGAATACAATGGAAGGGGGAGGATGGGGTGGGATGGAAAATAAACGAATGTGTAAGAGAAACGACCCATCCTACCGGCGCAGAAGTCAGTCAGCCTCACTCGCCTTGGGGGCTTTACACTCCCCACTTCCTAACTTTGTCTCGTCATGACCGCAAACCCTGGAGGATAACGCACCACGCACCACGATATAACGAGATTGGGGAGAAGAAAAAAAAAGGTAAAATACACCGTGCGAGACAGATAGGCCCAAAAACGGAGTCCCTCCCACCAAAACCTAACCATCATCAGCATCATGGGCCAGCAGGGAGTTGGAGATAATTATAATAGATTCGTTCGGTGCGAAACGAGCCCTTGCCCTCCCCAACCCCGAAGGGCGTGGAGAAAGTTCGTGCACAGTGCCGGTGGATAGATTTTTATTTTAGTGTCGTGTTTTTTTCCTCCTCCACATCCTCCGCACATACTTTCTTCAACCATTTCGGATGTGCAGCGAGGGTTGTGAATCCTTTCTACGCAACTCACAACTCACTACTGGCTATTGCTAGAAATGGCAGTACAGAAAATGATCCAATGCCGTTAGATGGCTGTAACAAACCCCGGGGCTCGTCTCCAGAGAGCCATTTCTGGTTGTTGGCTTGTAACGCACGTTACGCCCGTCCGGATGGATAATGTCTTACTTTACGGCCGTCGCCACGGTGCCTGTGTGTGTGATATGTTTTGATATTTTATGAGTGTTTGTACCGAGGCCCGGTTTTTCGAGATGACAATGAGTTATTTCTTTACAGTGGTTTATAAAACTGCTACTGCTGGTGCGACTGCTGGAAAATTAATTTCCACCGATAAATCTTCCCATGCGAGGTCCGCTCCGTGACTGGAATGCGTAGTGTGGTGTTTTGTTTGATGGCGAGATGCTTGATTGACCTGCGGCGAAAATGATATTTTAGACGGAAAGAGAGTGCGAAAAATCCACTGCGTCAAAAGGCGTCCATCAACCGGAAGTGCTCGAATAATTGTCAATAAATAACGTTTAGTCGTGAGGGAATGTGGCTTCTGATTGTGAAATTATGCATTATAGAATCCTTGAAAATGGTATCAAACATTGGTTTGTATAAGAACAATATCTTAGTTTTTCAACTCATTCGGAACTCATTTTCAAGATAGAATAACAAACTGTACACCAAAAACTCTTAATAGGAAGGAAATAAGTAT
>KB665633.1:413954-425042 GCA_000349065.1 Anopheles quadriannulatus
GCATTCTCGTATGACACTAGAACATTTTGGTATACTAAAGGACAGGTCTATAACATTTGAAAATACATTGTAGAGATGTATGATTTTCAAAATATCTAATTTGGCCAATCCCACCTAAACATACTCGTCGTGAGTTCAATCCTCGCTTGGACCGTCTCCCCGTAAAACAAACTATCCGGCTACGTGGTCTCGAAAGCCTGTATAGGCTGTCATGACCATGTAGAACAATAAAAGAAGAAGAATAATAAAAAACTCAAGCTCTATGCATGTTAAGAGATTTATGAATCCCTTGAGAAACATGAATCTTTCGAGGTGTAAGAATCTTTTGAGATTCGTAGATCTTTCGAAATTCACGAATCTTTCGAGATGCATGAATCTTACCAATCGAGACACAGATTCATTTACCCAACACTATCGAGTACAGATATACACCGACATCTTATCAAACATCCAACAAACCTATCCCAATGAATCTAACGCAAAAGGCTCTGTGGGATAAAACATCTAGACGAAAGCAATCATAATAAAGCAGCGTATTTTCCAGAAAGAAGAGATTATCTGATCATAATAGAGAAGTGTATTAAAATACTTCTGTTCTCTTGTTTTTCTTAGAGTCTGATGACGTTAGTAGTTAGATTGGAAGGATGTTCATGCACAAATACTGGTATGTGTTGTATAGTATCAAAAGCGATACATCTCATATACTAAAAAACAAAAAGGAAAGAGGATTTTGAATTTGTTAACACTGAGACGAGATCGCCGAAAGGCAAGCTGTTCTTTGTGAACAGAATGATACATTAAAACTTGAAATTTTCGAAGCTATTATCTACTATATGATGTATGAAAAAATATACAAAAGAAGATAAGATACAACAAACCAGCACCTCCAGGCCCAAGTCTTCTACTGCATAGAGAGAAAACCCCATATAAATTGGCTTTCATCCATCGTCCCCTTATCAGCTCGAATGTGCTTAATCCAAACACACACACACACACTGAGCTAAACCGAATATCCCATCTGCTTCTTTGCAGAAAAATGGCAATTTGATGGATTTAAATTGATGAGAGGTTTTTCAGAGGCTAATGCTCTCATCCCGTTATAACAAGCTGGCTGGTATGTACCTCTTCAAACGAACCAAACCAATCTCTGTATAACTGAACTGAATCACAAAACCCTCCCTCGCTCTCTCTTTCTCTTTCTCTCTGAAGTCTTAAGATGGAAGATATCGACCGATTTCGTGGTACTGTAGATCAAAACAACGAGCCAAACCTTCCCACACCTTTTCCCCACAGCTTGGGAGACAGCTGTGGGAGATGGGTGAAAGCAGCCAAGATAAGTGTATGCAAAACAACTTCCTTAAAAAACACTAAATCCATACCTTTCAAACATCGCAGATTCGAACATGAGTTATTACCCTCCGGGCCCGGCTCCAGGTCCGGGGGAGCGTGCTTAAAGCAAAACATAAACGATGCATCGGATGTTGGTTGTTTGCTGCGGTGCGGTGTCCCTTCCTTCCTAGTGTCTTCCTATCTGTATAATCGAAGATTTGCATAAGATTCTGAACGGCGCAGAGCAGCGAAAGAACCAACTCTCTTCATCTTTAACGCGCTACAAACCATCTGCATTCCATTTGGCCCGATTTCCATAACCGAACGACGAAGCTAAAACGATAGCCATGAAGTAGAAAAAGAAGCAAACGCCAGCCAATCTATAAAGCTCTTGAACTTTTCAAATCGGAACTCTAATTCTGCATACCACAGCCCCGGCCATTCGCGTTTCTTTAACAAACCGCCGGCGAAACGAACCTGCTTAACTTTATACATAAATTACACCGATGAACAAGATCTATTTCCGCTTCTTGCTTTTTCTCGCTCACCTTTTTGCGCCCCTTTTCTCCTGGTGCGGGAGGAGCGACCGGTGAAAAATCGTTCAGATGAAGGCAAACCCATCGCTACTTTGCAAACTTTTCTTCACAACTTTTTTCCACCTCTCAAAGCCACACAGGAGAAGATCCAATGCGAAGACAACCAGTACGTGTGTGTGTGTATGTGTCTGTATTTTAGAGATCGAATATACTACCCCTGTCTGCAAAAAAGAAGGTAGTTCGGCTGTTTTCGAAGCACGTGCTTCCGCTGGCAAAACCGGAAGCAGATGAATTACGCTCCCAAGGCGATAGGGGGCTCGTCCGCATCCACAGTCACAGAACGCACGCTGGTGGCCGCACCATTTTTCTCGTGGGATGTTTGGCAAACGGCTATGCCGGCGTCGGTGTGGTTTTTTCTTTCTTCTTTTTTTGGTCGGTAGGCCTCGAACTTTCGGGCCAACAAGACTGATAGCTACTCCCCAAAGGATGGCTCCCCAATGGCTTCACCATTCGATTCAACCGCAGCTGTCTCAACCGATCGATGCTGGTGCGTGTGTGGCGTATAGTGTGTGACGTGAAGAGGCAGCGTTTTCGATTATGATAGTGACGAAGATTAAGGGTTCGCTTTGACGGTTCATACCTTGTGGATTGTGTAAAAAGTCAAAATGAAGTAAATAAAGGGAAATACTGGAGATAAAATAAGCTATAAAACTATGTATAGTTCCTAGTTAAGTACAGTTCAGTTTGATGTTCGATATTTCGACGACAGTTCACCTAAAAAGTACGAACTTATTTGAGAAATTTGTGAAGAACCCAGGAAGTACTAGTATGTTACAAACAAATACATCAGAATTAAAGAATTTAACGTACAATTTAAATCGAGAGTTTCTACGCCTTCTTAGATTATGCTTTGGGATGAATGTCAGGAAAAATTGTGTCATTCTTTGAAATCGCCACAGTAAGTGAAAGAAAAGACCTAATGAAAATGCTAACCTAACTTCCGAAGAACAAAAGAAGCCTCCTGGCCAGGTAAGTGCATCAAACTTTGCCAACCATGCACACCTTTGGTGAGGCTGCATCTCTCCTTAGCGGCATGTTCAACACTTTCTTGAGCAATGTTCATAGTTCCTTCCATGTTCGTCACTAGGACCGTACCGAACAAAAAACTTCATCTCTCCCACCCCCAAACATGTCCCCTCTTCATCAATGTTACACATATTAGAAAACTTTTTCCTACCAGCGGCACGTTCCTGGCTCATCCTAGGTTGTTTGCAAAACTTTGCGCCAAGACATGCGCCACTCCCGGGAGGCTGATTTTAAATTATTTAGATTTTAATCAACCAGCTACTACTCCTTTCCCTGTGGCACAGCTTCCTCGCATGATGTCGCCGTAGCCCATTACCCATCATCATCATTTGCCGTGGCAGTGTGGATGGTAAACTTCCCCCGCGCTCACTTCCATGTCACGTTTTAGGGTGATAGTTCTGGAGGTGCGGAGGCAGGCGCACCAACAACGGCTCTTAAAGCGACGAAGCGGAAGCAACAGTGTAATACCACGTGTAAGCGAAGAAATTTTAATCGCCATTAAATTTGTAACTTTCTTCCATATTAGTTTAAACCCCTCAGTTTTGCTCAGGCTCTTCGCGCTTCTGTCCGAGAAAAGATAACGAACCGGCAGCTGTAATGATACGTGATTGTCCCGACCGGTTCAAGGGATATATGCGTGTGTGTGTGTATAATCTTCAAAACCCCTTTTTTGTCCACACAAAGTTTGATGAATGTTTGGGGTGAAAGTTTGCCCTAGTAATTCGTCGTCGTCGTGTAAGTCTAGGCCTAATTTCACCCTAGTTCCCGTTTTTGCATGTGTCGAGAGATGCGAGATAGTTAAATTAGATATTCATGGTGTGCAGATATTAACCGGTACCGTACACGTATTGGTTTGTCTTGGTAATGAAGTTTTGATAAGAACATGAAACTTTGATTCGCTTTTCAAAAAGGTTGGCCACCAACGGTACCAACGTAAAAGCTTACCTGATGTTGTAATAGCATCACCAAGGCCACACTTCCGGACGAAAATCTTATTAACACTGAATGAGCTGGGAGCAGTGGCTCAGATGTCACGCATCCAACACTCCTCCGTCCGGAACCTACCCGAAACCTTGATTCAATGGAAATCCATTAGCTGGCTGACCAGTTGCAATCAAGAAAAGTAGTCTTTTGAGCCCTCAGTTCGGGATGAATGCGTTGCTATCAGACCGGTGCCACCAAAAGCGCCCATTTGAACCGGTCATGCCGTCAGCGTCCTTCGTGTGATCTCTTCCTCTGGTAGGTATGTACCTATGTAGAATTCGGAGGATGTAACGGTAGAAAAATGACAAACAAAAATCGGATGAATTAAGGCATCCAATCCAAAGCAAATGGAGGTCACATTGACGCCACACGCAACGAGCAAAGCGTTTCATGCGTTTCTTAGTCGGTACCGAAGGGCTGCCATTATCTGCAACCTGTCACCTTTTTGTGTGTGGTGGCAGGCGCGTCAACCTTGAACCACTGGTTGTTGTCGCCACCATCATCGGTCAGCGCACAAAGGTTTCGGATTAATTTTCCTCCAATCTTCCGAAAAGCGGACAGACGGACGGCTCCGGACGTCGGCTTTATCTTTCCCGGGGAGCCGTAAAAGCCCGTACATTGAGTGGGATTTGCAGTGGTATGGAAAAAAACACATATCAAAAGAGACACATGACCTATAGCTTTTGTTAGAAACGATCCCCGGTGGGCAATTCGGAAGAAACCGGAACCAAGCAACCGAATTGATGGCGCACCGGTTGAATGGCGCTTACAAATTATAGCTCATCGCATCGCAGCATGGAAGGCGAAAAAATGGATCATATGACATCTTCCCTGAAATGTCCTTCAGGTGAAAGATATAATTGAGAAAACGGCATTTGTATTTAATGTCCTTTCTTCACCATCAGCCACAAGCTGTAGCCCCAATTTCGCAAGTCCCGCGCAACTAACCGCGCAAACGCCACAGCTTGACAGCTTGAGTGCGTACCGTGCGCGCCCGATGTAGTCAATCAGGGCTGTGTCACCCCGTTAATTGCCTGCTTTGATCCGTACTGATGATTGACTGCCAGCTGGTTAACCGAGTGTAACGAGCAGAATCTGCGTACCGTGCGCAACGTCCGTTAGGTCCGCAAAACCACAATCAGGTCATCCAGCTTTTGAGCCTAATGATGTCTGGTCGAAGTTTACTACTCACATCGCTGCTGCTGCTGCTGCGGAAGGCTTAACTCGTACGCTAAATTAAAACCGACCGCATACTTCTGTGACCTGCTGTGAGCGTGGACTGGACGCGCAGTACGGGGGTTAGTGCAAAGTCATCGCCATACAACCAACGCACCGACAAGGAACGCTCCCAAGTCATGGGGGTGATGGAGGTTGATGACTAACAAACGGTGGAGAAGGAATGGTATATTGTAGCCTCCGGCAGGGTAGAATCGAATGCCAACAAATCATGGTAATTGAATTAGGTTGGCCAGGTTTCTTTCCTCATCAATTTGACTGCCTTGTAGAGGGGGGAGGGGGGTATGTCTGTGTGTGTTACACCGTGCATTTGTTGAAGGGGAATGTCTTTTCTGGGTGATTGAGGCATGTGTTAAATCGTTTATTTCTATACACCATACCTATTTTGTTAAGCTGCTCTATTTGTCAGAAGTCATGCTAAAAAATAGCTGAAAATTGTTTACACTCAAACTCATTTTATATAAAGTATCATTCATAAAATTTGAATGGTATTATTGTTGCGCAGCGACAACATCGAAGGTGGCTGTTTGAATTTATAATTTAATAATTTTTATTTTGTTCTTAGTAGGCTAAGATTGCTTGTAATTTAAAGTATATAAGGAGGAAATCATTATAATAAATTAGTCTTACACCAGCATTTGATGAGTGCGTTTCTTTGCTTGGTGTTAAGATTCTCCCGGGTGAAGCTTTGGGCGAATACGATTGCCTTCTCAACAACGCTTAACGAAATCAGTAGCGGCGCTACCACGGAATAGGCCTCCCAATTTACGTTGGAAAAGAGCTAACTAGCCTGATAGGCCAATACTGAAAGTAGTTTGGTGAAGGAAAGTTGGACTGTTGGCGCTCCCGAAACCCTTTGCCCGGGACGTTCTGTTCCGTGGCAGCAGACGGTTTACCAAGCGCTCCAGAACGACCGAAACCTTCGCGATCGGCTTGGCCGTCAGGCCCGGAATAATTATATTTATCTTTTTTTGTTCATTTATTTATTAAGCATTTATTAGTTGAAGCACTTATTAGTGATTTAATTCGTCTGCTTCATGGCTTAAGCGGCATTAAAACATCAATTGTAGGTGAATGATGATTGAATATTTTACCTGAACGTTGATTTATAAAATTTAACATTTAAGCTTTTTTAAGCTTTGTTAGGAAAAGCCTTTTGGTGGATGAGGATTGCCGTGTAAAGTATTAAATAACTCCTTTACCGATGGTTTATGAACATTTTGAGACTTTTTCCATCCAAAATCATAACCTTATTTTGTTTATCCTGGTCACGGCACCAACAAAGCTTCTTAAGCTCCATAAAAGAGCTTAAAAATCCAAACAATAATTCGATGATGCGTTTAACAAAATTGCTTTCGATTCTCAGCCTCAAACTGATTCAAACTGTTTACATCCAAATTTGTGCACGCTAAAGTGCCCGTGAATGCTACACACTCTCACATCTACTTCCCGTTCCGCTGTAACTGTTCTGACATTTTGACGTGCTAATCTGTTGCTTGCACCGTGTCCATTCCAATTCCAATCGATTTGCACGCCTTCGGCGTCACAAGATCGATGGTTCCCGCGACACCTTTTGATATTGATATGACACGTGTAGATGCAGCATGCGCCACGACACACCAACGCTTCGGTCTCACGCTTCACAACAACGCCAGAACGCCACAAAACCCCGATTCGGGTACATACCAAACGTACGAAGGGGGAGGAACCATCTTGTGATGTCTTCCTCTCGGTTTCGTGTGGGATGTTCCGTGAGCGCATGTATCATAAATATTAATAAACGAAACCGTACCGTCGTGCTCCGTTCTCGACCGAAGCAACGGCGCGTGAATCACTCGCCACGGTCGCGTAAAGAATGCTCCCCCCAGGTTCGGGTTCGATCGATCGGTTTGCGTCGATTCCCTGGCGCTGCAGCACTGCACATTCCTCCCTTCCACGCGCTTGTGTGCGCTTGTTGTTCGACATTTTTACTGCACAATGCGCTCGCATGCAAATTGCATTGCACGCTACGGAGATCCACATCCGCGAACGTATGCCACACTTTTTCACACTTGCGCGAATGGGGGGCGCGTTGGGAAGGGGTTGGGGCCGAGATTTGCATATTTATTGTTGCCTGTGACGTTGCCGTACAACGTCCTGGAACGGGGGGGCGCTGAGCCATGATCCGACCGAATCAACCCAGAACCCTTCGTCTTCGTCCCGGAAAAGGTTGGCGCTTAACAACTTAACAACGCCACACGACAACACGACCACGGCGTAAGGGTAAAGGGGACACGAACGAATTCGACAAAACACACCGCCGCGATGCTAATTCACAAACCAACAGGCGTTTAGACGGGGAGGGGAGGAAGGATGGAAAAACGATTTACCTCACCGGTTCCACCCCTTTCTGAAAAGGGCGAGGGCCGACCATTACCGACACTTTTGCGGAAACCATTTAGTTCCATAAATTCTGCATAAATGCATTAGATCGGGCTTTGTGGATCAATTTCTAGCACTGGCGAAAATAAATAATCATTATTTACTGCACAACTTCCCCCCAACACCACAATGCGTGTGTCGTTTCTCGCTTCCCTGCGAGTGGCCATGGTCACGGGAACCGGACTGAAGTCAAACGTTCGCCGCCAAGGCCCAAGCGAGTGGAATAGGGGGTTTTGCGTGCGCTTTTGAAGATGCATAAAATAATCATAAACCGACACAAATCTGTATCGCGCGTGACGTATGTGCCCGAGCCCCCCTCCCAAAACGGCTCAATTAAGAAGAATCACAAAAGCGAGAGATAGAGAGAGAGAGAGCCAGAGTGAACGAACGGCTTGATAAAGCGATAAACCCAGTCAAACGCCAGTGATTGCTGACTAGTTTCCCGGGTGTATGTGTGTGTATGATTTTCGGAAACCATTCCAGGATTAGCGTGTTTGTTGTCGTTGTCCCCGGGAGCGCGCGCGTTGGCACGCATGGCCCGACGGGATAATGGTGCAATTTATCGTATGTTTTCCGAAACCGTGCCGAAAATGCCGAAAATGCCGAAAATAATCAACATCAACAGCTCTAAGCGAGTGGCAAATCCGCTGGGGCCGGCTTATGGGTGGCACTTTCCAGTTTAGTTTCCCTATTTTTTGCATCTTGCATAATGTGGTACGCCATTGTATGCATAATAATGCAATACTTGCTACAGTGATACTTGCTGCGAAAGGATATTTACTTCCAGCGCATGCATTTCACGCTGCAATGGAGGGCTTAAGTGGGATTCGGTGCGGTGTTAATGGGGATGTATTAATTAAGATGAAGAGATAATAATTTAAGAGAAATGTTATAAATGATTGTGAATAACAATACAAAGTTCCTTGAAATACGATGTTAACCTTTCAGTTTGATGGTTTTAAATCATACTTCTTAAATCATCAATTGTTTAAATTCGGGTATGTTTTATATTTCTATTCTAAATTGGTTTTTAATACTGTGAAATAAATTCACTAAAGTACTGGAGTTTGATATTAGTTAGTATAAATCGCCGGTCTATGCAACTATGTATTCGTTTGTGACATAGTTCATGATAAAATTCATTACAAAGTTCATTCGTGTAATTCGAGCAGTTCATTTCATGCAGTGCAAATCAGTCAAGTAGTGTTATCTATATCCTATGGTTTAGTTCCTTCTATTTCATATATATTTTCTTAGTTGAATTCATATTCGAAATATTAACTGTATACACCCAAAATCCAACATATACTTAAAAGCTGCTAATTTTATTCTATGGAAATTTATAAGCTTTATGGTAGCTATCTGCTTCTTCTTCTATTTGGCATAACGTCCTACGCGGACATGCCGGCCTATACAGGCTTTCGACTATTCATTACTACGCAGTTAGTCAATCCTTGCTACGGGAGGACTGTTCATTTTAGGCTTGAACCCATGACGGGCATGTTATATTGCTGTAGCTATAAGTAACGTATTCATTTAAGTTTACATTATATACTCATTAAGAAATGGTGAGCAAAATGCCAACTAAAATAACAATAAAACCCTGTATAACCGTCTAATAATACGTGGCATGAGAGAGATGGAATGTTTCAATGAAAAAAAGGGCCTAGCCCATTTTTCCTAAAATTCTAATTACTGTACAGTGAGAAAAAAGCGAAATTTTGTCTCTGAGCTCTAAATTAAATATTTTCATGCTACATACAATGCAACTAAACACTTAATTCTGAGTGTAATTTAATTTAAAAAAACAGCATGGTTCCTTGGAGAAATGGTTTACTTTACTTATTATAGATATAAAACAACTAATACAGATATGTTGAAAATATAACTATACAGACATCTTGTTTGACTGCCACCTATTAACGTAAAACGATTCCACCTTTTACATGCTAACCGTTACCCTACGGTAACCGATTAACAACGAAACACCGCCATCCAGCGCGGCACGGTAACGACCATCAAAATAAAGCTCGTTAACTGTACTATTAACCAGAGCACCATACAGAGCGGGATTTGCCCATAACACCCATAACTAATTCATGCACGCGAACCCATTTCGCAAAAGCCCCGAGACCCAATACGCTATCCAAGACATTTGATGAATGTGACCACTTTGCTAGCCCTCTCCAATCCCAAGTTGGTCCAGGTGGGTAGATTTATGCGCTGCAAAACGCACCCAACTGTGCTCAATGGTAGCTTCAGCGGAAAGACGTTCAATATCCTTTGCTGCATGGGCGCACTGGCAAGTCTCGGACTTCTGGAGGCAAACACGTTTGCATTACGATAAAAGCGGTTCAGTTGCAGGCAGCGCAGTGCAGCCGGTTCTCGATCACGTGCCACCATAAAGAAGTCGTATGTGAGCTACCGAGCAGAAGTACGGTGCCGTTTTGTACCGTGCGCCATACAGCCATTCCGCAAAAACGGGAGGGAGAAGGTTTATTTGTAAGTTTAAGAGATTCTTGTTCACTGCACTGGCCAAACTGGGAGGGATTTCTGTGAAGGTATGTTCGTTTGCAAGGCAGTGGAAAAGTAAAGCAAAGTAGTACGATATCACTGTGAAAGCACTGCCCTGAGAATGTATGTAAATTCGTGGCCGGAGGCGTATTGGCGTGGTTTGGCACAACCTAAATCTTGCCCGGGCGCATCGTTATGATTGTGGTTTACAATGGCGGACCACGTATGTACGTATTGCAAGGTTTTTTTTCATGCAATAAGAATGCAACTGTATGAAAGTTGCATTTGGAGCTTTATTCAATCGAATTCATTTCTCCCCAAAAATCTTTAAAACGTTAAATTTTGTACCAAAAACATCAAACCAAATCCCACACTTTCCTCACTTACTCTTCAAACCCCACTGCTAGCAATCGACACCAATCATCTCTCTCGCGTCCAAAAAAACAACCCAGAATGATGAACGACACCCCATCACCATATCTCAATCGACTTCGGATGAAGAAGTCCTCTCCGTTGGAACGATCTTCTCCTCCTACGATGGTCACCATCGGTCCAGCGTCACACGAGCAAGGAAGATGGATGGTTTCGTAGAATCGAATGGAAAGATTTCTCGCCGCACCGGGTTCCTTCTCAACAGGACAGGCTGCGCTGCGCTTTTCGTGTGGGTCTGCGTATGACTTCATCAGTAGCCAGCAACCAAGCGCCGGGAAAAAGCTGCGAAGAAGGGACACACGATTGGGGAGACAATCAAAATGTGACAAAATAAAATGAAATCACAGCACATTGGCGGTGGGAATGGGTTGTTCTTTTGGGTATGAAGACGTTAAGTCGTTGTTCGGGTTTGAGCAACGGGTAAAAATGGAATTTATTTTTTGAAATTAACAAAAAAAAAAAACTGGTGATATCTTGAGGCAACAATATTGAATGAAAATACAAGCAATCTCATAAAGTATGAAATCTATTTTTAATGAATACCATAACG
>KB665633.1:425052-443404 GCA_000349065.1 Anopheles quadriannulatus
CTATTAACGTAAAACGATTCCACCTTTTACATGCTAACCGTTACCCTACGGTAACCGATTAACAACGAAACACCGCCATCCAGCGCGGCACGGTAACGACCATCAAAATAAAGCTCGTTAACTGTACTATTAACCAGAGCACCATACAGAGCGGGATTTGCCCATAACACCCATAACTAATTCATGCACGCGAACCCATTTCGCAAAAGCCCCGAGACCCAATACGCTATCCAAGACATTTGATGAATGTGACCACTTTGCTAGCCCTCTCCAATCCCAAGTTGGTCCAGGTGGGTAGATTTATGCGCTGCAAAACGCACCCAACTGTGCTCAATGGTAGCTTCAGCGGAAAGACGTTCAATATCCTTTGCTGCATGGGCGCACTGGCAAGTCTCGGACTTCTGGAGGCAAACACGTTTGCATTACGATAAAAGCGGTTCAGTTGCAGGCAGCGCAGTGCAGCCGGTTCTCGATCACGTGCCACCATAAAGAAGTCGTATGTGAGCTACCGAGCAGAAGTACGGTGCCGTTTTGTACCGTGCGCCATACAGCCATTCCGCAAAAACGGGAGGGAGAAGGTTTATTTGTAAGTTTAAGAGATTCTTGTTCACTGCACTGGCCAAACTGGGAGGGATTTCTGTGAAGGTATGTTCGTTTGCAAGGCAGTGGAAAAGTAAAGCAAAGTAGTACGATATCACTGTGAAAGCACTGCCCTGAGAATGTATGTAAATTCGTGGCCGGAGGCGTATTGGCGTGGTTTGGCACAACCTAAATCTTGCCCGGGCGCATCGTTATGATTGTGGTTTACAATGGCGGACCACGTATGTACGTATTGCAAGGTTTTTTTTCATGCAATAAGAATGCAACTGTATGAAAGTTGCATTTGGAGCTTTATTCAATCGAATTCATTTCTCCCCAAAAATCTTTAAAACGTTAAATTTTGTACCAAAAACATCAAACCAAATCCCACACTTTCCTCACTTACTCTTCAAACCCCACTGCTAGCAATCGACACAATCAACTCTTTCCCTTCCAAAAAAACAACCCAGAATGATGAACGACACCCCATCACCATATCTCAATCGACTTCGGATGAAGAAGTCCTCTCCGTTGGAACGATCTTCTCCTCCTACGATGGTCACCATCGGTCCAGCGTCACACGAGCAAGGAAGATGGATGGTTTCGTAGAATCGAATGGAAAGATTTCTCGCCGCACCGGGTTCCTTCTCAACAGGACAGGCTGCGCTGCGCTTTTCGTGTGGGTCTGCGTATGACTTCATCAGTAGCCAGCAAGGAGGCGCCAGGAAAAAGCTGCGAAGAAGGGACACACGATTGGGGAGACAATCAAAATGTGACAAAATAAAATGAAATCACAGCACATTGGCGGTGGGAATGGGTTGTTCTTTTGGGTATGAAGACGTTAAGTCGTTGTTCGGGTTTGAGCAACGGGTAAAAATGGAATTTATTTTTTGAAATTAACAAAAAAAAACTGGTGATATCTTGAGGCAACAATATTGAATGAAAATACAAGCAATCTCATAAAGTATGAAATTTATTTTTATTATTATCATAACGACATTGCATTCCTGATCAATTTTTGTTATTATTTATGCTTTCATCAAATCGAAAATGCTTCGCTAATTTGTATTACATTCCAATTCCTTTTCCACCAACCAAACAAATGAAGCTTGTTCTTTTCGTCATTTTAGTTTCCAAGGCAATAACATTCTCCCTTAAAAACAGCAAACATCAAGGTCTGTGCAAAGCCTCCACCACAAACGCTCATCGACAAATCATCTCTCTCGCGTCCTACGCATCGCCATAAAAAACAATGTACCTTTTCCTCCCTTTTCACAAAACGCAGCCGCTCATGTTCTCATTTTGTAGCGTCCAAATCGTCCAACATATTGCTCTACAGCGCCTTCCATGCCCGTTGCCAGGGTAACTCAAAAAACGCTCCACCTAATGCCACTGTAGCCCGAAAAAAACAACAGCATCCATGTCTTCCTCCCCAGTTGTACCTGCCGAGAAGATTGATGATCGAGATCGAGGCGGCTGCTGCAATCGGGCGGCAGTTTGTATTTGGCCGCATGTTTCGCAACGGACAAGATTTATATCCCAGCTCGTTCTGCTGTTCGATTAATTTAATTGTGTTTATTAAATTATTTCCCATACCAGGGCAGTGGCTTTCCATTTGCACGGGCACACGATCGGAAACCGATCGCGTTGGCCGAGCCTTTTCTCTGTAAAACACAGGGCTACAAGGTTCGGTTCCGTCGTCCCACCCGATTGGTGGAATAAAGTTATTAACATTTTAAACCCGCACGCATCAACGAGTGCAGTTGCGTACGCGTAGTTGCCGCCGTCTTTAAGAAAGAAAAGGGCAAAACGCACACCTCACACACACACACACACACACACACACACACAACGACACGGGAGGCGTGATCGGGCGTGATTAATTTATGGTGCGTAATTGAATCATTCATACGCGATCACCGGCCGGCAAGCAAATGTTGCGACAATTTGCGCCTACGCAACCGAGTGCCGCATGCCACCACGCGGGTGGCGCAGCACATTCTTCTTTGGCGTGAAGTGTGGCACCATAATTGGTTTCGTTGCTTCTTATTTTGTCTAAATTTAATAACTTTTGGAAGATGGCCACGTAGTCGGGGGTCGGGAGTTTGAAACGATGTTGTCGCAGCGATTAATCATACGCGCATCGTGCGCGTTATTTATTGAGAACGCCGGCGTGGCCGTTTAATTTTGTGCTTATTGGAGGGCGTAAGTCTTGGTTATTTTATGTCTTGGGGTTAACGCAGTTGCTCTTTATGCGTGGTTTGTTTGGTGGACAGAAAATGTCATGCAATTAAAATTCAATTCAAACTACAAATCTATCTAAAAATAAGACTACAAATAAGATTCTTCCACAGAGTACAAGCTACAGAAGGTTTAATTCGCTTAGAAAAGTAACGTCACACCTTTCCCTTTTCTCCTGAACTTTCACACAACAGCCCTAACAAACACCATTCTAACACACGCTTCTTCTGAGTGGACATCCCGTTCGGAGGCAACGCCAAAGGCTAAAATGCCGCAACAAAACCCCAGACCACGGAAGACTGCCCCGCCAAGAATGACTGCACAATAATTGTCAATCATCTATTTTTAATGAAGTCGTTTATGTTTACGCGCGGCACAAGTTAAAATATTAATGAAGTCCTATTCTCCCGACATCGGCATGATGTTGACGCACTTCGGCTTCGGCCGTTAAAGACTCACTGTCGCCGCGTTTGATGTAGCGGTGCTGCTGCTGCTGCTGCTGCTGCTGCTTGTTCACTGTTGCAGCATGCGTATGCGGTCTTCTAAGCTGTCTGGTTTTTTACGAGCCTCAACGTTGCGGCCGCAACAAACTTGTTGTGACGCGGGTACTATTGATGAGCCCGGCACAAACATGATGCCCGGAGGTTCACCTTACACACTGCGAGCACGTTGTAAGTTAGTTGTTCCTCGCCGCGGAGTTTTTCATTCTATATTTTGCTCCTCATTTTTTCCCCGTTTTTTTTGTTGTTGTCATTCCTTTCTGTGCACAATTTTATGATCGATGATACCGGCCAGCTCATGTTGGCGTTCGACCGTAACCGCTCGTTGCAGCATCGCCTACTGTTCCCGAACACAAACCGGGGAATGATAGTTGTTCCTTGTCAGGCTCCGCACCGTTAATCGAACAAACTGATGAACCGTTTTTTAGTAGCTCTCTCTCTCTCTCTCTCTCTCTCTCTCTCTCTCTCTCTCTCTCTCTCTCTCTGTAAACGAAGTAGGCGAAGCAGTACCGATGCGGGCTGTCCAAAAATAATTTACGTCACCCGATCTGGTGCATGTTGCGGGTGTCAACGCTATTTCTGAGGATCCACCCTGTGCCATGTTTGGCGGGAAACTAATTGGGTTTAAATTGAATCTGTAAATCATGGAAGTAAAGTGTGCGTGAGCAGCAGTCCTATGAGTTATGCGTGTGTGCTTAGTCACGTGGACACGCATCGCACCGCTTTCTGGTAGTGGGTTAAGCCTCGTAGCGTGCCATTTGCCCGTAGGAGTGACTTAAGATATTCTTAATCAAAATAAAAAATGAAATATGCTCTACTTTTCCGGCACCACTGGTTGAGGTTTTTTAATGACGGTTCTCTAACTAGTAGTTCTTTTGATAACGAGACTTAGGATGCCATTTTTATGAAAGATTTATGTTGTCTATTTTCAACAAAAATACTCTCCATTGACACTCTCATCCCAAGTATTCTTCAGATCGGAGACAGAACAGGATTTAATCTAAACTCTTTGTGATAGAGTCAACTCCAGCTGCAGACTTCCATCCGGGTTGGCAAACAATTCACCATTCAAACAATTCCACCTTGATTGGTCAAAATCCCAAGCTCCTATGTCGTACTATCATTCGGCCGAGCAAAAGAAACCATTGTCCAGCCGCATCAAAAGGATCGCTCCAGCCCAGATTCATTACGACCAAACGCCCAACTACACGGAGCCCCATTAATCACACCTTCAATTACGTACAAGCGGCGCGTTAAGATTGTAGATTTTAATTAACAGGCTTGGCTCTTTGAGCTCCCGACCTGGCCTTCGTTCGTTGCACTTTGTCGCATAAGTCGCTCCAAGAGTCAACCGACACCGACCAGTCCCAACATTTGCGTTGCCCAACAGCTCCAGACGATGCATTCGATTCTCCTCCAGTGCTCGGCTCCATCGAACTGTACCATTCCTAGCATTAGCTTCCGACTCCTGCAGGTTGTTTCGTTTGCCGTAAGGAAAGCACATTACCACCGTAAGCAGTGCGAACAAATCGTTCCACTCCAGCACCTGTTGTTAGAGTGTGCACCAAGTCGTTCACTCATTCACTCAGCTCAGAGAACGAAACGCCTCCCACCTCCACGGCGGGCTTGTGATGCGGCAATCCAATAAAATTATCTCGCTATAATAAATTAGCCCATATAAATTGCTTCCGTTTGATCGGGGTGAGAAACTGAGACCGGATCCGGAACTCGGGTCCCCATCACCCACACACACACACACACACAATTTCCCAAAAGAAAACGGACCCCCAGGGCGCAATGAGACACACCATTAACGACGACGACGACGACGGCGACGGGCCGGGCACGAAATCGAAACCAAACAAATCGATCTCATTTGAATCGGGGGATTGGGAAAGTTTTAAAATAGGATTTTCAATTGATTAATTTCAGCGCCCGGAAACGGAAACGAGCTGCTCCCGGTTTCTATTCCCAACCCCGGTGGAACTATTGTTCTACTGGGCCGTGGATGGAATGAACGAGGGGTTCGCTTGCCTGCTTCAAATTCGATCTAAAGCGACCGACTGGCAACTGGCTAAAAGGTGCAAAAATCGATCGTCGTAGAGGACGCTGCCTCGGGGTCGGGTCGGGCTTTGCTTGGGAAATGAAATGAATGAGTTTCCGGTCAGGCTTCCTCAGCACAGCACCCACCGAACGGGTAGCGGGGTCCCTGAACTGAATTAGCTTCGGTTATCGGGTATGCGGAAAGCCAATCCGTATCAAGTCGACCAAGTCCTGGGTGCCGGAAAAAGGATCAAACTTTCTCTCGGTTTGGTCGGTGCCGCATTATATGCCGTTTTATCCCCTACTTTACCCCGAGCAGGATCATGGCTAATGATTTATGCCCGTGGTCAAAAAGTAATGCTATGATAATTTTTGTAGCCCCAATCGGTTTTGGCAAACGGGGGAAACCGTATGCGGAGCAGCTGCACCGGGTCTGGCAGAGTCGAATGCAGAAACAATTGCATAATTGCACAATGATTAAAGTTTGCCTGGGCCCCTGTGCCGCTGTGTCCATCGCACCGATGGTATTGGAAGAGAGCAGCGGGAATAGGTTGGGAGGAGTTTATTTTATTGCCCTAACCAGCAGACCACGTGGTGAGAGGAATATGTTCGAATGCAGCTTTCCGCTGGGTTGCAGTGCTCAAACTTTACCCATTAATAACTGTGACCAGCCTAATGATAGATCAACAAAACTTTTGGGCCGGATAAAAGTTGCAGCACGGTAAGAGCGGAAACTTTGCCGGTGCCCTTTTCTGCTGCAATATTGTATGGCTTGCCGTGGAGGATGAACTTCGGGGCATTGCAAAGTCTTGGCGTAAAAGGTTGGAAAGTCAACACACAACGCACTGTTATCGTGGGTCGTTTGCTGGGTGAATACAATTTCGAAGAGCTTATTTATAGATATCAATGCTTGGTGAACATCTCGGTAAAAAGCTTTATTGGTGATAGATTTCTGCATGACGTTTGATTCGAGAAAAAGACTCCAAATGTACAATTGACATTGGAATTGAAGATAATTTTTGTGTGTTGTGTGAACATTCCAAAAGATCCGGAAATTCCTCAAGGTTTAATTTTTTCTTGGTGATACCAAACATTGGGGCCCTTTCCGTTTTAAATTCGTAGGCTGATATTTCGGCCTGTCAGCTATTTGCATTGTATAGCAGTTTTCGAGCAGCTATCTAAGTGGGTATAATATACAGGGTGACTTATCCCTAGGTGTTTTAATTTAGAAACCTGATTTTTATCGCTTCTGCTTCTGAATGAATATTTTAAGAGTGTTTTGTGTATTCGTCAAGCCTCCAGAAAGCTTGTTTGAACAAAAGTTTTCACCCATCCTGTCAAAAAGTAATATTCAAATTTAGTTATAAAACATGCTATGAGACCTACCTGGACTACATACACCTTGATTCTGGATTCCGTCACCAGATCTCTTTAATGCACCTTAGGATAAATGTAAACACCACCTTGTTTTGCCATTTTTCGAGCAGGTACTCGAATCTAATTCTAGCTTTGAGGCTAGAATAATCTAGACTGAAAATAGCAGGCTAGTTTTGTGTGTGTGGTTTTGTATGGAGTGTTTACATGATTTCAGCCTCCAACTGTCAAACTCCATACAAAAACGCTGAATAGAATCGTAAAGGGCCCCATGATTGTTAGTACCTCTTCAATATTCAAGGTACTATCAATTATTCATATTTATCCTGTTAATGTGCTTAGTCGATGCTACCTTCATTTTCAGTTTGGGAAGATGAACTAATCATGTCCTTCTAAAACATCAACAACTGGTTCAATTTTAGGACCATGTTTAGGCTTTCATTTCTTCTAACCAAGATTATTTTTAACAGCTGCCGGAACTAACAATATCGATGCTATTGCTGAATACACCATTCTATAATGCAAGCGCACCGCATGGCTTCTGAATAATAGTGCCTAAGCCTAACCTCACACCGCACGAAGAATACATCATCCAACCGCACAGGACATTAATGCACACCACAGTAACCTCAAACATCGACCATGCGAATGTACCTCAACTTTACGCTACTTACTACCGCCAGTAAAGTTGACCAAAAAACGGCAATACATAATTATAATAAATAACCTCTGCCCTTCCAAACCGAGCTCCATTTGCGTGTCTCTAACACCGTACGCGCAAACCCTCAAGAGTACCCAATCGCCGCCCCAGGTTCTTGGACGGAAAAGTTTCACTCTTCGCTAACTCCTGACTAACTCCCGTAACAAGCCTGCTCCGAGGGGAATCGTCCACTTCACTGTGCGACAATCACCGGAAGCACCGGTACCGTTTTTATGTGCAGTACCCCTTACTGCCACGGCGTGTGGAATATTGTGTCGCTCTGACCTGGCCTAGAATGGGCATTCCAGGGGGTGTGTGTGTGTGTGTTGAGGACATTGCGGTAGCGAAGCAGTGTAAAGTGGTTGTAGTTCTGGTTAAACTTAACCATATCCCACTGCCACTGCCTGCGGGATGGATTCGCTTGCGCTTTTTGCTTTCTTGCAAAGAGCCTCAAAAATAGGGCTTTTGCACGATGGTAGCTGTAGCAGTAGTAGGGTGTTAATTTCGGGTAAGTTTTATTTTTTAAAGCACCGTGAGCAAAAGTTACCCGGGTGCTTCTGCAAACGCTATTCAACGGTGGTACGGCACTGCTAGTACTTTACAGTCCCCCCAAAAACTTGTGCCCATAGTCCTGCGGGTGGGGTTTTTTGGGGCCCTTTTTTGGAGCTAGTTTGCGTTCTTTTTCCTGGACGCCTCCTTGCAGCCATATCTCAGAATGTGCACAAGTTTATCAAACTTTACTGCCATTCGTGCAGAAAGTGAAGCCTTTTTTTTTGGAAGGGGGGGGGGGAGGCAGTGCACTGGTAACTCGCTCTCTCTCTCTCTGTCTACCAATAAGCGCCCACAGTGCCCTCCCGATCGTAACTCTTGCACTGGCTGTGGGGCCGGCGGTTTGGGGTTTGCTCGAGTACTTTCAACAAGTTTAGCGCTTGCGAAAAATCAGCATAAACTGACAAGGCGAGAGAGTGTGGGAGCATTTTAAGAGGCACCAAATTTAACTTCACAAAAACGGTATCACTCTTCCACGGGAGATGTGAAGGTAAATATGAAATAATATTCCACATACCCTCATGATGCACATTTCTTCATTTTAAGCGTATACATGCCCGAGGGGATGAAGATGTCTTCTTGTAAGACTTGTTCAGTTTGCCTGCTAGCTTCGTCATGTTTCCAGACAGTGTGCTCCAGACAGTCAAGCATTGTCAATTGTTTCCTGTCTGGCTCGTGCGTTCTGGGCTGTGAGACATGTCAATAGGTGAGCAAGAGCTGACATGAGATATTATGTTCTTTTTTTTCGCTTTTTCAGCTCGTAAACGATTACATGTTGCTGGTTGTCGGGAGCTGACATGGTACTTTTAGCGAGACACAATTTGCCACTTGCCCTGTAGCGGGAAGAGGGAAAAAGCTTTCCTTCTTACCGTTGCACATGTCACATTCACATTGTTCAGTGTAAAGTTTCTATAGCCTTTAGGGTCAACATTTTCCACATATTTCTTACTCGTTAGGAAAGCTGATTGCACAATAAATCTTCTGCAGCTAATACTAAGCTTAAAAAAGACACAAAACCACGTTCGATTGCCCTTGAAAGCTAATCGGAATCCAATCAGAACGCTCTTGAAACTTACAAAGTTTTACCTAGACGGTACCAAGCAAAAATGTCCCACTTTTTACGCTCGGAAAACAGAACCGCCGCGCATGAATCAAAGCAAATAATTTCTTTCGCCTCTCTCGCTCCAACTTTTCTCCATGCAGCGTGCAGGGAAGGGTAAAGAATTTATTTGCTTTCACCACCAGCTTCACCATCAGCAACAACTACATCAACAGCAGGGGGAAGAAGCAAAAAACAAGCCTTCCTGCGTTCGGTTAGCGCGACACTTGCTTTATTACTTGCTAAACTTCGATTTACAGCAGCGCTAGAGTCCGCAAACGCCCCCCTGACGGAAAGTTTTTTCCCAACCCGTCATCCAAGAGTGCCAAGAGCTTGGGGAAAAATGCGCAGAAACAGGCGCAGGTACTATTTTCTCCAACACTTTCCCGTACGCGATACCACCAGCAAAACTTACAGTGAACTTGGTGAATTTGGTTTCGTTTGCTTATTTCTTTTTTTTATTCTCTCCTGTTGAGAATCGTCACGATAACTCGTTTACACAAGTTCCACAAGCGCAGGAGTGTTACAAAGCGATGCCTTTCCACTTCTCAACCCGAGTTGACGAAAACCTGGAAAAACCTTTTTGCAAAACGGTTTAAAAAAAGCTAAACTCACGCAAAGATTACGCCAAAATTCATCGTGAAGGGTCTTTTTTTTAAATAGAAATGGTAGTTTTGTAATTTACTGCCATCGGAAACCTGTCAGCACCAGATTCGTGGACCGGTTCTTACAGAAGCAGATCTGCTTCATTTTTTTTTCTTCCAGTGGCTCACGATCACTTTTTAAATTGTTCGCATTGAAACGGCGATTGGCGAAAGCACGTCGCCTTCCTGTGATTACGCTTTCTTGGGACGGGCGAAAACACGATTAAACTTTCAGTGATTTCTAATTTAGTTTAAGGCTTAAAGGAGTCCCTTTTCACTTCAAACTTATGTACTTTTCTGTTAAATAGATTGGTTCTACTGGATAAATATCCAAAATTATAAAACTTACCTTACGAACCAGGGCAGCACTATCCTTCTCCTGTTGCGAACGAGCCATACGACTGACACAGAAAATCCCTTTAATAAACCTACACTCCCGGATTATTATTTTTCATTTTCAAATGATTTAAACGACAAACCCACGAAAGCCTTAATGTGCCGCATTCTAAATTGTATTCAATATTACGCATTATTCAATTTACAATTACACCATTGTTTTACAACCATTGCCGCGTACAGCGTGTTCCCCATGCTCGTATCTTCCCTGATGAGGCTTAAATTAAGGCACCATGCATGTGAATATCTAAATTCCATAACCAAACCCCTCCACCAGTCGGTTAAATGCATAATTCATACCACTGCAAATGCACAACACTACACTATCGAAAGTTTGCACCATTAATCATGATGCACCTCGGGTTTGTGTGTGTTCCGAATTTAAATATTCATAACTGTGCCACCAAAAGCGGCGAATCCGCAGGTTGGTGCGCATCTTTCAGCACGTGGTATACCCACGGGGTTGGGGGGTTAAAAGTGCAGTGGAAAAAGCGCCATCATTCCAAACAAACTTATCCCTTAATGGTGCCATTAAGGTGCCGTTTCGATTAGCGGGAAAAGCGGTGGAAGCATAAATTAACCTCGAAATCGCAACGCAACCCACGTGTGGCGAGTGGCGAATTTTTGGCTTTAATTTCACCTCGAGAATGGCACACCCTAGCCACGATAACATTGAATGGCCGGCAAACGGTTGTAATTAGCACCCGGGAGGATAGCGACCCGGTCGGGTTGATGTAAACCCCGAACCCCGATGTATCGTTTGCATGTTTTCAATTATCTTTAGCACCAGACAACAACTGCGTGGTGTGAAAGTGGAGCGTCACGCACATCTTAAGCAACCTTCTGCTTCCCCAAAATATTTCGTGTAGGCGTTAGCATCGCCCCATTTGCGTTGCGAAGAAGGTATGCTTTTTGCTTCGGACATTCACATTTCGCTTCCTCCTGCGGCGGCCATTTATCACACTGCTGGCGACCTGTCGATACTCTTCCGATTTGTCATTTATTTATTGTTTCCGATTTGTGCTACACACGAACATGCGGCATTAACGGCACGAACTCACTGCCGTGGGTGTCTGCTGTGACGGGCGAGGCGAGATATTGAGGATGAGGATTTACCCTGTCGCCCTACTGATATGCCGCGCTTTGAGTGCGTACCTCAGCGTTTGCACCAAATAATCTTGGACGGATTAGGGAACGTGCCCGGGGTCAGCCCGGGCCGCCAGTCGGCCGTTAATCGAGCTGACTGTCAAACAGAAATGCTCCACAAAAGCAGATTTAATTTAAGACGCCGACTGCACCG
Source organism: Anopheles quadriannulatus (assembly GCA_000349065.1). Lineage (NCBI taxonomy): Eukaryota > Metazoa > Arthropoda > Insecta > Diptera > Culicidae > Anopheles > Anopheles quadriannulatus. Next base: position 436,478 of record KB665633.1, read on the forward strand.
ACTGAGCGGATTGGTAGAGATATTAAACCGATTATTAAACCGAACTGCACCTTTCTAAGCGCACACCGTGACTTGGTGGTGGTCGCGGACCCGTTAGATGAAGTCGTAATGCAACCACCTTCACACATCGCAGCATCGACACAAAACGCACGCGCTTGTGCTTCTAATCTTAAGACCAGGCTCTTTTCCTACATATATGCCATTGATTTGCTGGGTCCCTCCTTGTGGGTAGTTTACATCGCTCTACAAGCAACCCAAGTGACGATCGTGTGAAGGAATTCGAATGACTTAATTCCTGGCAGCAGCGCCGACCGAGCATCCTAACGGGTATTGGGGATGGATTTTTACACGGATTGGGCGATAGAGCGAAGGAGAAAGGGAGGGGGAAAAAAGCAAACAGAACTGCGGCGCTTGCGGGGTGACATTTATTAAGTTTAATACTCCACAACGATCGTAACACTGACGGCGCACTGCAACTACGGCCATCGTGGTGCGTTTCTTATGCTTTTCTTAACCCAGCGTTAGGGTGTTAGGGCAGCTTTTAAAGCTGGCAGCTGAGCCGAAGGCGCCCATGCCGAACCGACCGAGTGTTTGTGTTTGTTCGGTTTAATGGGATTATTTTTTATTGCCAGCCCTCACCCAGCTCCCTTCGCTTCGTTTGCCAGGAACGCTTGGTGTCACGACGCGTGGTTAACGATTATTGCTACATGCAAATGTTTTGCGTAATTGTAGCAATAGTTTACAGTCGCGCTAGGTTTGTCTGCACGTTCCCGACATCATGGCAGTGGTACATAACGTTTGTTTAGAACTGTGTTTTCTTATTGCATTTTAAGATTGATAAGATATAAGATTTTCTTCCAATATTCTATCCAGGCTGGGGTACATTGTGCGTACCCGCTAGTGTAATTTCGAGTAGGTTTTTCACCGTTTTTTATGTGAAAATGGCTGAAATACTAGTACAACATAGCTATCTATCAAGTACAAAACTTGTCCAGTCCAGTTCAAGTAAAAAACATGGAAAAATAACCTATTTTCTAACGCGGCTCCAAATTGTTTGGCAAAATGCTTCGCTCAGCCACCGTCAGATGTGCTTATAACTACATAATTCTATAAATTGTCTAAGAGCCACTGACCCACCCGATTCCCGCTGGCTTAGCGCAACCGATTTTGTTGTTAAACTGCAATAAAACCAAAGGATTTGTACACACAACCCCAAAGGTGCAGGGCTCCAAACTGCTCGAAGATCGATAAATTGTGCAGCTTTATCGTGGTGCCGTAGTTTCAAAAAAACTTTAATTTATTAACCTCGATTATTTGCTCCCTTTGCAAACTACGTACAGCAAATAGAGACACAGTGTACTGATGCGAAAAAAAAAGCAGCGTAAATTTGTTTGCTTTGCTTCTTCTTCTTCTTTTTATTCTTCTTTGTTGCTTTGCTTCAACTTAACAAGCTTTACAAGCTGTAGAGTGTAATTGAAAGCAGCATCCAAAGCTAGAAGTAGGGTCTTATTGATTTTGTCTCTCTCTCTCTCTTCACTGCTCGCGATCCCCTACATCCACTCATCGTAAAGTGATCAGACCGCCATAATCTGCTCTTGTTGTGAAGCTTATGCCAGCGCAACAACATGCCCGAGCAAAGCGGCGGACACATTCACCAACACAACCCAATAAACGAAAAACAAAAAACAACGACGAAAACAAACAAAGCTACAGCAGCAGAAAGTTATCCCTTCGTGCGAGCCGAGCGCAAAACACGGGCTCGAATAATGCCGCACGTCAAGGATTTGTGATACGACCGTGGAAAACTGGTGATAGCAAAAAAAGGGTAGGGAAATCGAGGACGCAAAACTTTCCCCCGCCACTAGCAACAGGATGGCGGAGGAGTGAAATTGTGAAAACTGCACCCGGATAACACGGCAGGCAAGCCTTCCGGTCGTCACTTTACTGGGAGGTTTTGCAAATTTTCACCTCCACTGTGTTGCCCCCTGTGTACCCTGTTTGGTAAATGAAAAAGTTAAACCGATGCCCTGCCACTGGCACTGCACTGGCTTATCGGCTCGGTGCGCAGTGTGCGCAAAACCTGTTTCGTCCGGGCCGCCGGGCTGCCTCCAAGCCACGTGTGCCGGCATTAAATAATGTCGTCCCTAAAATGGGCGAGTTTATTTGTGTATCTGATTGAAAATTAGATACAGCCGGGCACGTACATGGCAGCAGTGCAGCGGCACGGCCCGTTTGCTGCCCCGAAGCACGTCCACGGTTTACTTTCCCACATGCACACACACACACACACATGCACACAGAGCCACAGTGTACGGAAATGCAGGCCTGTGGTTGTTGTTGCAACAAAATGGAAGGGTGCAACGATCATGGTGCTGTCGGGTGCCCCGTCCAGAAGGAAGTTTGCCCAGAATCCACTTGCTGCATCGCTGCACTCGTCTAACTTTTCCCGATCTCGATTCAAATCGATGTGACCCGCTTCTTTTCCACGATGCACCCGAGCGGTCGTTGCAAGTAAAACTGTCCAGAAATGGAACCATTCGATTCTTTCTTTCTCCTTTTTGCTGGGTTTGCTGCTCTGTTCACTGGCCTTAGCGAATGCCTGTGCGGAAGGGAGCGATTTTCTTACAGACAATGTACAATGCTATGCAAAAATGTGCTGCAAGGTGATGAAAAATGCAACATCGGTGCTGCTTGCAGCGAACAATTTCAATGTTCGGTGGTAAATAATTGAGAAGAGTTACTGCTCAATTGCACAGCCTTACAGCACATGCACACAGGAGAGCAACATGGGGGAGAATAGAAATGGGATAGAAATTAAGTTCACCTTCGACAGGAGCCTTCGAGCTTTCGTTGAGCCTTTGACAGGACAGGTGAAATCTTGTTGATGATTAAGAAATTGATTTCCCTTTTGGGAATTTGTACATTTTTTCTTTTATTTCCACAGTTACAATTTCAACACACTACAGCTGTTTCAAAGTTATGTTAAATGTCATGCTATAGCTGCTACAGTTAACTCTCAAGTATACAACAAGCATTATGACTCGTATAAGTCGTCGAATTCCCTGTAAAAATTTCAAAACATTTATGTATCAGAAATTCGGAAAACTCTGAAGTGTGTCAGTTTTTTGTTGGATTCGATCAATAACATATATTCATTATTTAAATGATAAACAAACATGCGATCGATCGTAAACATAAGTTTAATTACTCTCTCTTTTACAGTTTTCAAGATCGTAAGAACCTTTTGTAAGTACCGAAAACCCCAAGAATGGTTTTAAAAACCTATGGAATTTCATATTAAATACAATTGACTGTTTTTGTAAGCCCCGCTGCTTTACTTTAGATTTGAACCCACGTCCACAAGCGTAAGAATGCTTCCATTTAACGATGACCCTATGAGACTGCCATCACTAACCTTACACTAATGCGACCTTTGAATAATGTAAGCGACTGGAAAGATACCAAAGGAACACTAATTTAAATGTATTATTTTGTACTTAATCGCATTAATAATAGAGCTGGCTAATTATACTGCCTAAAATCTTTTTTATTTATATTTCCATTTGTGTACATGGATGTACTTTCCGTTGTATTTATACACATTGTTTCAAATTAAAGCCTCAACACCCAATGCATCACCTTTCCCGGCAGGCACTGTGTGGTACGATTTTCCCAAAAGCGGACGTTTTGTGGTTTTTGCTCCCAATTTGCACGCCATTCTGCCCCGGCAGCCGTTACAACGCGACGACCGTGACGGGGTTGCACCGGCATCGCCTTCCCAACGCTACGATTCATCACTCGCGTGTAAGAAATCTTGAGCTGTAGAAGCCAATGGAACGAGAAAAAAGCAAAGAAAACCCAACGTACAAACAGTCGTTCCCGCCAATTTAAACGTATGTGCATACATAATGCTCGATAATCAGTGAAGCATGCCCTCGGAATTCTGGAGCAAATCGAGTAAACACACACACACACACACACACGCTCGCGCACGCGTGCACATTTACGTACTTTTACAATGCTAAACACCCTTCCCAAGCGTTGTCAGTTGCTTACAGATGCCCCGCAGATGAAGCCCACTGGAAAGGATCTCTCCCGCAGCTCTTCTCGGGATCGCGTGGACGTTGCTACTGCAGTGTGCCGAGATTGAATCGGGCTTGCGATCGCGAACTGCCTCTGCAAATACACACACACACACGTCATGCAATTAATGTATGTGCATTTAAATCAGTATAATCTTATTTCTTTTTCGACCAAGGACAGTGATCGGTACAGCAGGACGGCCCAGCAGCAGGAGGGTGCATCTTCACGATCGTCCGTGAGCGCACTGCTTAATGTCCCCGGGAGCTGCTCGTTTATGGTGCTGGTCGGGCTGGTGCCCGATTTTAATCTGTCCAGCCCTTTTGCCATTGCCTTGCTCCCCCCAGCCGACGGAATGTAGCGGATAACCTTTGCAGTAGCGTGCGTGCACTTGTTCGCTGCGCCCCAATCCAATGCGCCCAAAAAGGGGCAGGGCAAATAAACAAATAGTGCTCCAGAACTGGAACTGCTCAAAATGCGCCTGTTAAGGCCAGGGCCAGGGCTGGACGCAAGGCCGCCTCGGCGACTGCAAATTTATTGAACTCTAAACGAAGTCAAATTAATTCAAATTTATTCCCCCCCGGGTGTGCACTTCAGGCGTAACGCTCGCAGCCTCCAAAGCTGCCCGGATCGGTTCCGCAAAAGGCGTACATTCCGGTTCCGGTAGTTGTGCCCACGGTGCGAGCTGAAAAGCTCGCGACGCTCCTTTGGTAGCATTCTTCGTAGCGTTTTCTTCTGCTGCTTTTTCTTCGTCGTCGTCAGTATCAAGATGCACAGACTGCAAACGAAGCACAACACAGAAGCTGCTTGGGATGCAAAATGCGCAGCGGGAATCGTTCGCGACATTCCGATGCATTAGCGAGACGGGTTCGCTCATTCGCGGATAAGGATCGCGGTACGATGAGTGCGCAGAGTGCAAAAAAGAGCGATTGTCGGGGTGATTCAGTAGTGTTTTAGCTTAATAAGGTCTTGTTGAGGTTTTACTATAAAAATAAGAGTTACCATTAATATAAACAAAATAAATACCGAAGAAAATGTGTCAATTTCATCTATTTCTACCTATTTCTGAGCGCTATAAATCCCACTGTAAAGCCCGAACGCCGTGATGTTTCACCCCTCCCAGGGAATGGCGGAGACCGTCGTGATTGGATTGGACACCCATCGACCGACCCCAGTGGGTGGCAGGTCGTAATAGTGCCACCGTCAGCAGCATTTCCATCTTCCCGCTAACGAATCAAGTCTCAAGCAAGACTCAAGCGATCACTGCACCGCACCGAGTTGAGCACCATCGTAAGATAATCGCATAAAGGCAGCGGCAGGCAATGGAGGAACCAAATCGACATTCGATTGAATTAATGCGCACAAATCGAAGACATCGCATCGACGCCCGCGTTCGACGGCAGATCGCTGCTGATCCAGCGCGGCCTAACCCCAACTTGGAGCGATGGTTCCGCCGCTCCAACCCGTCAGTCAGGGGCGTAGCTGCAGTTAATAGTCGGTGAAGGACTGCTGGGATTTTTTTGTTTCTCCCTCATCTTCAACCCTCGCTCACCCGCTGATCGCTGTGTTTGTTTAATTTGCATTGAAAGCAAACCTCTGGGCTTGGCTGATTGGGCTGTTGTCCTGTCAGTTAAAACAAAAACGCGACTGATACGAGCAGGTACGCGGGCGCGCAGGAATTACATTTAAGATTGGTTGGATTGCCGGCCCGCTGGTGGAAGGGTGGAATGCAATCACGCTCGACTCGAGCCCCGTACACGGTGTCACAGAAAGAACGCACGAACGCAAACCGTCTCCCCCCCCCCCCCCCCCCCCCCCATTTTCCCATTTCCATATTTGGTGCGTATCAACGGAGTGTGGCGAGAGCGTTTGGCAGCCCCGAGCGGGGTGGACACGGATAATCGCAAACATTTAACGTAAATTGGTTCCGATGCGATCGACATGATAGAGATCGCGCAAAGCGAGGAAGAAAAAGGCGTTTATCAAATTGTGAATAATTGCAACCCCGCGCACAACAACCGTGGCCCGCTGACAAGTGGCTTTCCGGTTGTCGGTTCCACCATTACCACCACCACACGCACAAGTCCATATAAAGCGTTCTCTGCGGTCAGCGTTGGTGTTAGCAATCAAAAGGCGGGGTGTTGCGGCGGAAGATGCTTATCTATTGGCAGAGGAATATTTACTTTGGCATAAATGGGTGCCCCACATCGCTGCTCGGCAGAAGGATCGCCGCGCAGAGGATCGATTTGATCAGAGCGAGCGATGTTTGCATCGATAAAAGTGGAAGGCTGATCGTCTGTGAAAGTGATTTATGGAAATGGTGCTATTCTTGGAAATAAGAACAAAACCTACTGCTTCATTCATTTCTTGGGTTAATTCAATAAATTCTTATGAAATAACTGACAGTCTGCTTATTTTAAATGTATTCTTTAATCTATCAAGTAGAACCAATTAGTCGATTTTCATTTTGGTGTTATCTACAAAAAAAATATTTTATTGACGTTAAACTTATCAAAAAATAATGTAAAAATGAAAAATAATTCTTAAAACTTAACGACAAGATCACAAAAACAAAATGAAAATATAATAAAAGAAAAAACAAATATATAGAAAAGTAAGAATTAAAGAACAAAATGTTTTATACTAGAATACCATAACGAATATTCAAAATATTAAAAACTAGAACAATTTTAAATGGTAGTTCTATACTTCTTTGCCCTTCAGATTCAACTAAACAATCTTATAATGTGTGAATATGGGTCAAATAAATGAAAAACAAACTTAAACAAAGCTGGAAACATCACACCAAAATATATCAGCGACAGTAAAAACTGAAAGTATATGCAG